>CM065465.1:20555369-20914321 GCA_032872475.1 Leptopilina myrica (nomen nudum) | reverse complement strand
TAAGAGAAATTCTGAATAAAAGCATGTGTTTTTTTATGTTTTAAGGAAAAAGTGCCCTTAAAAACGAAGGGGAGGAAAATTTTACTTTTTTAAGGATCCACCCCTGGAGAAATATCTAACGAAGAGAATGTCACTTCGTTTTTGGTTTTATCTTATTTAGAACTCTTGGAATCGTTTTCAACAGAGGAAATAGACATTTTTGAAAATGTCATGTATAGCCGCCATCTTTGATTAAAAGTGAAAAAAAAATTTTTTTATGTTCTTAAAAAAATTGTTTATAATATGAAAAAAATTATAAATAAATGTGGTAATTTTTTTTTCAATTAAATCCCAAAAAGACGAATTTTTTCCTGTTTTAAACTGGAATGTCCCCTTAAGACTGTGTCCACAACAGAAGTTTTAGTGAACAACAACGCGCAAGTTGCATGTAACTATGTGCACGCAATTGCCAACCACTGAAATAAGGGGGTCAGAGTAGTGAAGTTTTCATCTCCCTACTGTCTCGAGCGCCCCTTGAGGGAAAATACAGAATTATAATGTATCATCTGCTGCACGGTTGTTTATGACATTTATGAGATGACAGCTGAATGAATCGGGTTATATTTAAGGTTTGAACGAGTTTTATGACTGAAATTGGAAATAAAAATGAAAAGTTAGTATAAAATAATAAATTCATGAGTAAATAATATTATGTTAATATAAAAATTCATTCTTGCTGTCATTTCACTACAAAAACATTGAGGTTATATTTATGTTTTTCTCCTTAGATCACGTGACAAAATAGTTAAAGAAATTACCACTGTGAGCGCTGTAACCAGTAGGGAGAGAAAACCGCACTACTCTGACCCCCCATTTTGGTGTCAACTTTTTCTGCTATATACTGCAGGCGTTTCAACTCCTTATCCTCCTTCATGGTTACGCCTGCTTTGAATTTGTTTACTTATGCATAACCTCCAATTTCTGTTTTTATGAAAAAAAATTTTAAATTATTAAATTCTGTTTGGAAATTTTATTAAAATACCTGAAAAAATTTAATTTTGGGAATTATTTTGTCATTTATCAACATAATTAAATTCTTTCGAAGAATTATTTATGCAAATAATTAAATTTTTGGAAAGAATTTAAAAAAACATTTTTTAAATAATTGATTTTTTGGAAGAATTAAAATTAATTTATTTAACTGAATTCTCACAAAGAATTTTATACTAAAATTTTTAAATAATTGAATTCTTTTGACGAATTTTTAAAAAATTTTCAAGGTTAATTATAATTTTTGAGAAATTCGATTAAAATTGTATTAAAAATAATTAAAATTGAATTCCTAAATAGAATTTTAATATTTATGAAAATAATTGATCCCTTCAAGAAATTATATTATTTATGAAAATAATTAAATGAAATCGAAGAATTTTATAAAATATGTTTAAGCAATTGATTTTTTATAAAAATTAAATCCAATTATTTTTATAATTTTTGGAAATAATGGAACTTTTATGTTGAATTTTTTAAACAATTAAATTGGTATAAATTATTTTACTACATTTACTTAGTTAAATGAAATCTTAACAAAAATTTTTAAAAAAATTTGAAAATATTGTATTTCTGCAAAGAATCTTATTACTTTTGAAAATAATTAAATTCTTGTGATGATGAATATTGTTGTTTATGAAGGCAATTGAATTTTGCAAAGAAATGAATTTAGATTTAAATTTTTTGATTTATTGAATATTGATTGATTTATTTATTGATTTAAAATCATTGATTGCTTTCGAGAAATGTTATTAAATTAAATAAATTAAATTATTAAATTAAATTTTTAAAAATATTTATACTTTTTGAGCAATTCCTGTAAAATTATATTACAAATAATTAAAATCCTGCGATGAAAATAATTTTATTATTTATGTAAACAATTGAATAATTGCCAAATATTTTATTAAATATTTACAAAAAAAATTTTTAAATTTTTATTAAGATTTCATTTAACTCAGTAAAAATAGTACAATAATTCGAACCAATTTAATTGTTCAAAAAATTCAACATAAAAGTTCCATTATTTCCAAAAATTATAAAAATTTTGCAGGAATTAAATTATTTTCAATAAAATTACTGGAAAAAATTCAATTATTATTAAGATAATTAAATTCTTCTCAAGATTCAATCAATTTTAATGAAATATCTTGAAGAAAAGCAATTTTTTTAGAAATAAAAAATTCTTGGTAATATTTCAATTATTTACAAAATAATTGAATTTAATTTTTATAAAAAATCAATTGCTTAAACATATTTTATAAAATTCTTCGATTTCAATTAATTATTTTCATAAATAATATAATTTCTTGAAGGGATCAACTATTTTCATAAATATCAAAATTCTATTTAGGAATTCAATTTTAATTATTTTTAATACAATTTTAATCGAATTCCTCAAAAATTATAATTAACCTTGAAATTTTTTTAAAATTCACCAAAAGAATTCAATTATTTAAAAATTTTAGGATAAAATTCTTTGTGAGAATTCAGTTAACCACTTCACTGGCAGGGCGTTCCAAATGGCGTTCCACGCGCCGAGGCTTAGACTGGCAAAAACACCGAAATGGCGTTCCTAAAAAACTCTTTTTTTTAAAGAATGTACACCACATTTAACTATTGTAAAGCAATATTTCTATAATTTTGACATTAGGGAACAAGATTATCACAACAAAAATTTTAGTGTTTGTGATCTACAACGTTTTTCCGAACGTTCAAATCGGCTATTTTTAATAATTTTCAAGAAATGGCGTTCCACTTTTTTTCAATTTTTACACTATAAAACTTGTATTTTTATTAAAAAAATATATTTATATTACAATGTTATAATATAATAATATAATTATTAATAATATATATAAATATAACATATATAAGTAACTATTATTTATTATTATGAATGGTAATATTATACGTTGTCACCGTCCACGAAATAGTTTGTCACCCGGTAGACCATCGGAATTTCGCGGCGGCGTGTTACGACGAGATCATAACGCAGAGTGCTGTGATTGGCTGGCGGGCCCGGCACCGCCAGTGGTGGGAGATCGCGAGAGAACCGAGGTATAGAGGCGACCGTGCCAACCCGCTTGCGGCATTCGACCCATAGTGGGGGCACGCCAATTTGTTATTTGCGTACACTAATAGCGAAGTTCTTGTCACTAACTGCAGAGGCGCTGGTGGCTCTGAGTGGCTCAAGTAACACGATTGGCGCGACTATATGAAAAGCGTAAACCAGTTTCCACTCTTGTTTCTTATTTCTCGTGTCAAATTTGTTGACTGTTGTTTTGCTGCTGTTTTGTTGTTGTTTTGTTGTTGTTTTGTTGTTGTTTTGTTGTTGTTTTGCTGCTGTTCTGCTGTTGTTTTGCTGTTCGTTTGAAAAAAAAATTTATCTTTAAACTGATTGTAGGTAAGTACTAAAAAAATCCATAACGTTTGTTTTTTTAATCGGTAAAATTTATCTATTCAATACGAGGTTATGTTAATACATTAAAGAATTATACCAGTTTTCAGTTTTAATAAATAATAAAATTCTTCTCAGGTATTAAATTATTTGTGAGAATTGTAAAATTCTTTGTAACTATTCAAAATATTGTTTAAATAATAAAACTCATCACAGGATAAGAAAAAAGAAATATTTTTGATGAAAATTAGAAAAAAGACAGGAAAATAAAATATAAAATGAGATTCATGTCAGTTTTTTTGAAGTGTCAAAACCGAGTTCTTTTCTGGTAGTCAAGTTTAATTTTTCGATATCTACTGTTTTTAGTTTGAAACCTATTTTTTGATATTTTTTAAAAATTAATTACCGATTGCGAAGTATCTTTAAAAAAAATTAATTACAATTTCTCATAAAATAAATACTTTTAAAAATATTAAATAAACTTTTAATTTTAAAAAGTTTAATAAAATTTTTTGCTGTGAGGTTTTTCACAGCAATTCGACATTTTAAAAAACTTTATTAATTTTATTTACATTCTGAAATTTAATTTCTTCTGGAAATTTGAACTCATCTTAACTAAAATCCTTTCTAACCTAATTTTAATTTGTTTATTTATTTATTATGACTTTCATTATTAATAATTTATAATTGATAACAGTTTATTATCAGGGTGATCACAAGTTTCATTTTATAAATTTCCCTGACAATTTACTAACATAAAATTACTCTCCCTGACAAAATTTTTTTTATAGGAAAATATAAAAAAATTAACTAAATTAACTGAAAATTCATCACACTTCCAAATTTTTGAGCGAGTAGAGAATTTAAAATTTAGAAAAATACCTGCTTCTTGCTTAATAGAAATACCAAATTTCTTTTCTTTTAAATTGCCACCATCGTCGTTGCCTTCATCGCTCGATCCACTTTCGCAAGTAAAATATTGCGAAGAATCGTCGCCAGAGTCCATGTTTTGTCTTAAAATATCAAATAATATCTTCAACAAATTATAATAAAAAAAAAGATTTTTACTTTTAACAAATTTCAAGTAATCGTAATTCTCAAAAGAAAAACTGAAATATTAGTTTTATTTTACAGATTAAAAAAAACAAACGTAATGGATTTTTTTAGTACTTGCCTGCAATCACTTTAAAGATTGTTTTCTTCAAAACAGCAGCAAAACTACAGCAAAACAATATTCAACGGATTTGACACGAGAAATAAGAAACAAGAGTGGAAACTGGTTTACGCTTTTCATATAGTCGCGCCAATCGTGTTACTTGAGCCACTCAGAGCCACCAGCGCCTCTGCAGTTAGTGACACGAACTTCGCTATTAGAGTACGCAAATAACACATTGGCGTGCCCCCACTATGATTCGACCGTCAGCCAGCTTACTGGCGAGACCTCGAGCGGAGCAGAAATAAAGAAGTCTCTCACATTAATCACCTTGTTACATTTTCTTCTCAACCCACCTCATCAGCGCTAAGTGTCGCTCGAGACACATGACTCGTTCCGCGGAGGCCAAAAGAAGAAGGAACGCCAACCGAAGGAAGAGAGCAGCGAGGACTTGGGAGAAAAAGACCATCCGCCCCGTAGCCGACGAAAACGATCCTCCTTGTGCCTCGACCGTACGAACCTTTGACCTTGAGGTGTCGCCCAGCGGGCAACCTCCTCCTTTTCTCCACTCCCAAGACGCCTGTCACCTCACCACCGACCAAACGAATTACCCAACGATCCCTGAAAAATCGTCTCTCCCTCCTCTTCCTGAAGCGGTGGACCCTAATCCTCTCATCGTCGCACGATTGACGGATCCACACCGACGTTTCTGAACGTACAGGCCGAGCAGAGAAGAAATCGAACGACTTAAGGAGATCCGGAAACAACTCGCCGGCAAGAACGCGGAGGAAAAGGCAGAGTGGTGTGAGCGGTTTCCCGGCCTCTGGAACTTTCTTGAATTTTCCGAAGGCCGCCGCTTACTCACCATCCGCACTATTCACGGCACGACGTACCAGTGGTAGCGAAAAGGGCCGCCCGTCCTGACAAATCTCGACGCCGTGAACCAACGACCCGTCGATAGGGTCACTCGGGAAGACGCCGAAGAGGGTCCCTGTTGTCGCTTGTCCGGAAGATGCAATTATAGATGGAGATAACAATATTCTCTTTTTTTTGTGACGTTATTCACTTCCGCCTTGGAATTTTTAAATAACAATCATCATTTTTAATTCTGACACTGCTCATTCCAATTTTTTATCTTTAACATTCACTGGGTAATAGATTCTTATCTTTTTAGTTTTTATGAAACACTGCTTTTGATATTGTTATTCTTCGTTTCTCACCTTTTTTTACTTTTATTACTGTCACTCGGCTTTTTTTTTCTTAAATTTGTTATCCCGTAGCAACGTATATGTTTTTGCCAGTCTGGGCCTCGGCGCGTGGAACGCCATTTGGAACGCCCTGCCAGTGAAGTGGTTAAATAAATTAATTTTAATTCTTCCAAAACATTAATTATTTAAAAAATGTTTTTTTTAAATTCTTTCTAAAAATTTAATTATTTGCATAAATAATTCTTCGAAAGAATTCAATTATGTCGATAAACAACAAAATAATTCCCAAAATTAAATTTTTTCAGGTATTTTAATAAAATTTCTAAACAGAATTCAATAATTAAAAATTTTTTTTCGTTAAAACAGAAATTGGAGGTTATGCAAAAGTAAACAAATTTAAAGAAGGCGTAACGAACCAACAAGCATTTTACTTTCAGTGGTTGGCAATTGCGTGCACAGTTACATGCAACTTGCGCGTTGTTGTTCACTAAAACTTCTGTTGTGGACACAGCTTAAAAGGACATATATGAAAGAGTGTGAATAGAATGTTTAAAAATTGAAAAAATTAATTTTCTCCTAAACATTGTTGTCACGTTTACGAATTCGCCTCTCCTTTAAAACAAATGTTTTAATAATTTTTTAAGTTTGACATTAAATATCTTTTAAGTGGAACAGTCAAAATTTTTTATATTTTTTAAAAAAGTTCATTTTAGTTCAATAAATAACACTTTAGTTTTTCTTCAAAATCTGTCGATTAGTATAAATGCAAAAATTAAAAATCTATAATTAACTAATGATTTACCTATACCGTACATGTTAAAGATCGAAACTTTGATTTCACTTTTTGAGACTTACAGACGGTCAATTTTATTTTAAAAGGCCTTTTTTGTTGATAAATATAGAAAGAATAATTAAGTGAAATTTTAAAAAAATCTGTCGAAAATGAATCTACGCGACAAATACCTTAATTATATTATTTAGAAAACTGTAATAACATCCTCAGACTATTTTTTAAAATCTTTAAGAAAAAATCAATTTCAAGTATGGAAATGTTAAAAGATACAAAGAATTACATAAAAAGTGGTGTTAGTTATAAAATAATAAAAACTAATAAATAATAATGCATTATTTTAGTTTAAAAATAATCCATACCAAAAGATAAACACACTACACAAATATAGCTTTGTTTTCTCTTATAAGAGATAATTATAAATTTTAGTATGAATTTTTATTTAATTTTTTTCCAAATGCGAGTCAAAAAAGTGAAAGGGTGTCTTATTTAATTTTCAATTTTTTATGCAGTAGAGGAAATATTTTTGTATATACTGCTGTCAATTGACAAACGAAAAATGAGAAAATACTTAAAAACTCTTAAGGATGATCTAAGGTTAAAGGTTTAAGACCGTATTTATTTTTAAAATTTTTTATTTAACTGAAATAATTACTGTTTTTATTTACCCCTTCTAACCCTATAATTAAATGATTATATACAATTATTAAGAGAAACGATTACTTTAAAAACTTAACAAAAATTTTTTATAAAATTTTATTACTTTAAACATTGTTAAGTAAAATTATTTGACGAAATTCAAGTGTTTTCAAATTTTTGGGGCGCATGATTACTCCATAAAATTCAATTTCATAATTTTAAAAACATTGAAATTTTTTTTATTGAAATGTCATTTCATATATTTTTTATATGAGCGATTCCATCTCAAGTGATCAAGGTGGAGAAAAATTTTTCTCCAATCGTTTATTTCAATAATTTTTTACTCTTAAACAATTAAACATACAAATTTGACAAAGTACATTTTGGAAAGGTTTTTTCATCCTCTTTCGATTACAAATAAGCATTTAAAAAAAAAAATTTTTTTGACCCAAAAAAATCAAAATTAAAAATAAATTTCAATTTTTGAGGGAGATGGATACGATTTTTTTTTTTTTTAAACGAAAGCTGAGGTTTTTTCCTAAAAGGACATATAAATGATAAAGTGGGACTAGAATGTTTAAACATTGAAAAAAAGAGTTTTCTACTCGCCGGAGCGCTCTAAACCCGGTTTTTAGCTCTGTTTTGGAGAAAATTCTTTTTTTCAATGTTTAAACGTTCTAGTCCCACTTTATCATTTATATGTCCTTTTAGGAAAAAACCTCAGCTTTCGTTTAAAAAAAAAAAAAAAAAAAAAATCGTATCCATCTCCCTCAAAAATTGAAATTTATTTTTAATTTTGATTTTTTTTGGTCAAAAAATTTTTTTTTTCAAAATGCTTATTTCCAATCGAAAGAGGATGAAAAAACCTTTCCAAAATGTACTTTGTCAAATTTGTATGTTTAATTGTTTAAGAGTAAAAAATTATTGAAATAAGCATTGTACTGAAAAACACAAAAATTTAACCCCCTCCCCCTCGGAAAATATTGGACTAGGTAAAAAAATATTTTCACCAAAAATTACTATCTATGAGTACTACAAAAGCCCCAAGTTTTGCTACGATTGGAGAAAAATTTTTCTCCACCTTGATCACTTGAGATGGAATCGCTCATATTTCGAAATACCATTGAAAATAATAACCAATTACATAATTACTAACCTCTAAAGTTGAATTTTACACATTAAAAAAGTAAAAAGTATGTGTAAACTGCCTCTTTATAAAACGGTGAGTAAAATGATTCATTTTACGCACTGAAGTTTATTATACATACGGGTAGCAGTGTTTAAAGTAATTTTCAGTGAACTTGTAAACAACAATTTATTTACACATTTTTTTATTTTAGTTTCTCGCATTTTTTATTTTAAAGTTTTCCTACTATATCTGAACTTACAGCAATGTTGCCAATATACTGCAAGTTTAGGTGCTTTAGTGTTGCTATAAATGTTGTATGATACTCGTGCGTAAATCCATTATACGCACTTATATCATAAATAAGTATAACTATTTTGCAACACTAACCTGTATATGATCGATTCCATGTCAAGTGATCAAGGTGGAGAAAAATTTTTCTCCAATCGTAGCAAAACTTGGGGCTTTTGTAGTACTCATAGATAGTAATTTTTCGTGAAAATATTTTTTTACCTAGTCCAATATTTTCCGAGGGGGAGGGGGTTAAATTTTTGTATTTTTCAGTACAATGCTTATTTCAATAATTTTTTACTCTTAAACAATTAAACATACAAATTTGACAAAGTACATTTTGGAAAGGTTTTTCATCCTCTTTCAATTGGAAATAAGCATTTTGAAAAAAAAAATTTTTGACCCAAAAAAATCAAAATTAAAAATAAATTTTAATTTTTGAGGGAGATGGATACGATTTTTTTTTAATTACAGTACTTACAGTAATAACTTACAGTAATATTGGCAAGAGTGCTGCAAGTTTAGTTGTTCTATAGTGTTGGAAAAAATGTTGTATGATACTTGTGCGTAAATCAGATTATACTTGTGTGACTTATTACAGCACTCGCCTTCGGCTCCAGCTGCAAATGTCACACTCGTAAAATCACTCACTTTACGCACTTGTATCATAAATTACTATTTTTCGAAAAATAAATTATTAGCTGTTCCAGGTGAATATTGCTTTTCCTTGTTATCATATAGGGTCAGACCAGCTCAACTGTGTTAAAAAAATTGTATTGATTTTATAAAATGTTGAAACTTTTATGAAAATCGGTACTTAACAACAAAACAAAAAAACACTTTTAACCATTTTTTGAAATTTTAAAGTTTTGTTATTGTTTTTGCATTAACAAAATAATACAAAATTTAAAAAAAAATTAATAACTAAAAAGCCGTTTACAATAAATTAATGAAATTTACACTGATTACACAAAATTGATCACTCTTTTAAAAGAAAATATTTGCAAGACTGTAAATTTAAAAATTCCATATTTTTGATAACAGTTTTTAAACAATTTTAATTATTTATGTTTTCTACCCCTCCAATTACAATGAAACTCATAGAAAGTGTACTCAGTAGTCTCGTTTTAAAGCCCAAAAAAAAATTTTTGTATTTTCAATTTTTTTGTATTGTTTATACTCCTGCCCTATTGGCCTTACGCACTTGACAAGAGTCCCCGAGAAACAATTTTTGGACTAAGCATGACCATTCTATATGAAATTTCTATATAATAACCTAATTTGCATCTACAGCCGGCTTTATTAGGAGTACTCGCATTCGCCTGGACCACCTGTTAATTAGGTTTTCTCGCCAGAGGAGAGGGAAACTGTAGAAAACCTCTCTTGAGTACAACCGGTTTTATCGACAGTCAAGTTCTAATGGTATGTACCGGACAATAATCGACAGTGCACATCATTAGGTATTTTCAATTTAGAATATACATAACGAATTTTTTATTAAAAACGCGTGCTAACTCCACAGAGGGAGAAAGTTAATTGCCATTGAAAATTAAGTCTAGAGGATATAAATATTATTTGGTTTTAATAATTTTTTTTTATTGAAAGTTTATAATATTGCGCACCGATCAGACCAAATCTGATATCTTAATTTAAAAAAATGTGAATGCTTCACATTTGTTAACTAATATTTAGTAAAGTTTATTCTCCTTTGTTCATATATATTGTTAAATAAAAAATTTTTTTAAACAGTTTTCAAAATTCTACTTCCACAGATCGGTGCACAATATAATAAACTTTTATTAAAAAAAAATTATTAACAACAAATAATATTTATATCCTCTAGACTTAATTTTCAATGGCAATTAACTTTCTCCCTCTGTGAAGTTAGCGCGCGTTTTTAATATAAAAAATTCGTTATGTATATTCCAAATTGAAAATAAAAAAAAAAATAAAAATAAAGATTACAACAAATATTATTTGAAAATAACCTATGGATTTATAGACTAACGCTCTTATCACTGTGCTAACGACGCGTGTGTAAGGTAAAGTTTTAATTTCTCAGTATCATTCAGACTTAAATTTCTTGAATCAAAGATTAGAAAAAAGTAGGAGTACGTTAAAAATAGTAAATTGAAACCTAAGGTAAATTAAACTAAATTTTTAATTATTAAATTATTTAACTTCGCTTATTGCATTTAACAGTGGTAATTTTTTAATTATTTTTTATTCATATTAAGAAGTATAATACTATTTTAATAAGAACATAGTGTGAAGATTAAAATTTAAATTATGTTTATAATTTTAATTTGTTTAAATAATTTATTATTCACAAAATTAGACAATTATGTTACATTATTATTATTATTATTATTATTATTTTTAAATTTAATAAAAATAAAAAATGAATAATTGAAAAGTAAACTATTATTTTTTTTCCAATATTTATAAACTTTTTTTATCATTTATTTCAAGTTTATGTAATAAAAAGAAATGTTGGCAAAGAGCGTTGTGAACAATTTTTCTGTACTCAGCCAGCACTTGCCGCCGAGACTTGTCTGAGCTTTGGGGAAACAAAAATTCTGCACTGCGCCAGCACTAATTGTCGAGGCTCGGCTGAACTACGGCTAAACAATCGGCTGAGCACTAAGCCAGTTGTCAACATCGGCATTACACTGGCATTTCACAATGGGTTACGTCTAGGTTATGATACCGGTCAGAACGAACTTCTCAAACCAAGTTAAAAACCTTTGGTAGCCCCGAGGTGCCCCAGGGCGTACATCTCGTAAACACCCATTATTGAATGTGTTGTTTTGTGAAAAATTTTGGGAAAATTCAAATAATATTTGGATTGTTCACTCTTAGTAAAAATATTAAAATTAAGTCGAACGATCACTTCGAGACAACTTGACTCGAAGTGATCGTTCAACTCAATGTTTTATATTTTAATAATAATAGTAATAATAATAATAACAATATAAAAAGTGTAAATATTAATAAAATAATTTTGTAAATAATTTATATTCTCTGTTAATTAACATTTAAATTAATAATAATTTTATTTATTTTATTGGTTTATACACCTGTCTTCAGCCTTACATACTTGGCTATACAAGTGTTTCTTACAATTTCTTGCTTTTACAAATTTTTTCTTATATACAATCTTAATACTAAGTTTTGCGCCTACAGAACGGCTTGAAATTAGGAGTACTCGCATTTGCCTGGACTACCCGTCTAATGGGTTTTCTCGCCAGTGGAGAGGGAAACTGTAGAAAACCTCTTCGAGTACAACCGGTTTATCGACAGTCGAATTCTAATGGTGTGTACCGGACAATAATCGACAGTGCACATCCATAATACTTTGACGTTAAACCTCCCGCTCAGATTATCTCACGTGCCGGAAAAATCCCAGGCTAATGGGCGCGAACCAAGTACTCTCTTGGTCCTAAGCGTCCGCCGAGCCAGGCATTTATCCGACCGAGCTAATCTGTCGGTTAAATTAATAATAATATTAGGGTTAGTTGGGGTAAATAGAAAAAAGGGGTAAGCGGAACAGTAGTTATTTTAGATAAATAAAAATGTTTAAATATAAATACGGCCTTAAACCTTGTACCTTAGATTACCCCCAACAGGTTCTAAGTATTTTCCCATTTTCAGTTTGTCAATAAGTAGCAGTATATACAAAAATATTTCCTATTGCATAAAAAATTGAAAATCAAAGAAGACACCCTTTTACTTTTTTGATTCGCATTTGAAAAAAAATAAGCTAAAAATTCATATAAAAATTTATAATTATCTCTTATTAATACTACAACAAAAAACAACTTTGATTTTTTCATTAGGATTTGTGAACCTAAAACCGTTAACTGTAATGAAACAAGAGAGAATGAGAGTGTATAAAAGAGACTGACCTAGAAGGTAAGATTTCAGAAAATTTGATCGATTTTTGAAAAAAGTTTTTAAACAGTCCGCCATATTGGATCGGCCATTTTGAATTATGAAAAACTGACTTAAAATTTGTATTTAGTAATCCTTGAAAACCTTCTTTTGACAAGTTTTACATAAATCTATTAACATTTTTTTAAGTTGAAACCTTTATAATTGTGTAATGTGTTAGAATTTTTCGTATGGAATACTTTTAAACTTATATAAGGCATTATTATTTCTTATTTTAAATTATTTTATGACTAACACCATTTTTTATCTAATTCTTTATATCTCTTAACATTTCCTGACTTGAAATTGATTTTTTCTCAAATTTCGTAAGAAATAATCATCTGTTCCTATTTGCCCCTAAATTTTAGCAAAGTTGAAAAATTTAAGGGTAAATAGGAACAGTTGATTATTGCTATTCAATGATACCCATATTTTTTACTACTCTATAAAATTGTTCCACGGAAGTGAAATAACAACTCAAAACATAAAAAAACCGAAAGTATTCTGATTTAAAAGAAAAAACTTATGTTTTTTGTGAAACATAGCAAATCTGTTCCTATTTACCCCAACTGACCCTAAATAATTTAAATGATTTATATGTACTTGTTTCAATAATAATGTGAGTTGTAAATCAATTTAATTGATACATGTTTGCTAATTAATATTTGAAAAAAAGACGGTCCACAAAAATTACTTTTTTCGCATTATTCGTCATCGTTCTTCGGTTATCAGAAATCTCATTATGACACCCTGCCTCATTTCTCTTGGGTAAATAGCCCAGGGTGACCAATTAACGAGCTACGATCAATTACCAAATCAGATTTCTAGTTTTGACATTTTCGATGTTCCTTTCTATTTTTTCCCTTGATTCTTTTTAGCATAATATAATGACAATTATCGATCCGATTAAATCATTAAAGTTGAACCAATTAATTACAAATTTAGTAAAAACTAGTTAGAGATAGTTTTTGTTATTAAAAAATAATTAATTATTAATGTCGTAAATTAAAAAAATGGAAAATCAATCTAAATTTGAATCAGTGAAAATACCACTGAATCAAACAGTACTCAGATCTTTGACTGATAAATCAAAGATTTAAGGGGACATTCCAGTTCAAAATAGGAAAAAATAAGGCTTTTAGCTTCCTCGTGAGGAAGCTTTGTAGTCGTTTAATTTACAAAATTTTTAAAAATCCTTTTGACAAATTTTCTTCTATATGGGACTATGTTATATAAGACCCTGAACAATTGTCCGGATGTATGTATGTGTGAGTGTGTGGATCCCGTTTTTTGTGAACACGATAACTCGAAGAGGTTTCAACGAATTCGGCTGAAAATTGCTAGGAATATTTATCATAAAAATATCTCGAAATGGATTGATGGACATTAAAAAATCTATTAAAAAAATTTTTTTTTTACTTTTTTCAAAAAAAATTTTTTTAATTGAATATTGCAGTTAATATACAATAAAATCTTCTTCTTTGCATCAAGACGAATCGATTGGTATATATAAAGTATAAATTGTATGAGAGTATATAGAGGTAATGACAATTAAAGCAAAAAAATTACATTTTTTTATCAAAAATTTAGTTCTTTCATCAAAATTATATTCCAGTACAATAAGATTTTACTCATTTTTTTCAATAATCTTATCCGTTGCATTAAAACGGATCGATTGGTATATATAAAGTATATATTTTATTTGAATTTATAGAATTAAACATAATTAAAACCAAAAATTCGCACTTTTATTAGAAATTTATTTCCTTCTTAAAAATTATGTTGCTTTATAATAATATGTTAATCTAGACTTAAAAACAAACTAAAAATCTTCATTTCATCAAGACGAATCGATTGATGTATAAAAAGAATATATTTTATTAGCATTAATAGAATTAAATAAAATGAAAAAATTCACTTTAAAGCAAATTTTTTGCTTATCGTAAAGAGGAAGCAAAATGTTCATGTAATGAACATCTTATTTCACAACTTGTTTAGTATATGTTATTAAAATAACTATGACATTTATTTAAAAAATTTATTTTATACATGTAATAAATAATTTATTTAAGAATTTGTATAAAAATTTTGTTTTCTTTTTTATTTCAAAATGGCGGCGATATACGCCATTTTCGAAAATGCCCATTTTCGGTGGTAAGATCGATTCCAATCTTTCTAAAACAGATAAAACCAAAAGAGAAGTGACATTGTCTTCGTTTGATACAGCCCAGTCTGACTCAAGTGAAAAGCAGTCAGCTTAATGGTTTGCCTTTCTATGTGCTAAAAGTATTCATATTTAATTAAAAAAACTTGTTAAAATCAGATAATTAATTTTAAAAAAAATAATTTAATGTACGCTAAGGAAAATATTTTCAATTTCATTGTCCTTGGAATTCTCAACGTTCAAACATAAGAAAACAAAAAAAATGCTAAATTATGAAAATCTTTTCAAAAAATAATGTTTTTAAACGTTTTTTAATATTATATTTAAATAATAAAGAGAACTTGTGCAACTTGGTGCGAATGTACATGGAAAATAACAAATACCAGTCATTTCAAAGAAAAGAAGGAAATTTTTACTTTCAATGGTTGATGTTTGCAATTGTCTATTTTTTAATATTACTTTTGGAATCAAATTTATTTATTTAAATTTTATACTTTATCGTGAACAATGAAAAATTATTCATTTTTAAAAATAAAAAAAAGTTAATAAAAATATATTTCAATCTTAATTGTTTATTCTAATAAATGTTATTATTAAACAAATAAATAATAAAAATTTTCTAGAGTAAATTTGTTAAAATTAATATATGGGCATATCTCTAGAACCTTTAACTTTTCAACGAGAAAAATTAAAAAAAAATTTTTTTTAGCACAGTATTGAAACTCTGTCTACATAAATTTTAAGGAATAAGCTTTCAAAATATGCAAGTGGACAGATAAAGTAATTCGTCTTCAAAAAATTATAAACTATTTAAAATTGCGAATTACTTTTAACGTGCAACAAAAAAATATTTAACAGGTTCTTGTTTTTAAATCGAAAACAGTTGAAAGTAATTAATTAAGAAGTTATAATTTATAATAATAAATATATTATTATTATTATATTATTATTATTCTTATTATTCTTTTTTGTTTGAATTACTAAAAAATTAAAATTGTTTTTATTTTTAAAATAGATTTTAATTAAACTGAATTGTAAAAATATGAAATTATAATGTATAAAGTTTACCTTGCAATTTCCAGACACATTTTATATATACTTAACACTCATAAACTTTCAAATTTCTATTAATTTTTTTCTATTTTTCTTTGTTCTTATATCTTATTTTTTCAGAATAATTTTTTGTAATCATTTATTCTGTGTAAAAAAATCAAAATAGACATTAAAACTTAACCTTCAGTTTTATTTATTCAAAATTTTTATAAAAAAAGTGAGAATCGACAACTTTATACTTAACAATTTCTTTTCTAAAAACTTTTGGTCTATTACGGTCGACCGTAATTGACAAATATTTTTACATTATCTTTGCAATAAAGTATTTGTTTTGGAAGCACATTCACGGGATATTAATTGGCACATGCGAAAATGTATGCAAGTACTTTTCAAATACTTTTATTTGATTTTCGTGGAGTATCACTTCAATTACGGTCGTTTTCCAATTCTGTACGCACGTGTTTTCTGTTATTTAAATTACAACAGTTTTTTGAAGACACAAGGCACATCAATTTACTATGTCTCAAAATAATTCTAATAATTTGAACTCTTATTTCCGGTAAGTCTTTTTGATGTGCCATTTGTCTTATGAATGAAAAATGATAAATATGGCAATTACGATCAAAAAGGTTAAAAGTGAGGGACAACTTTTAAAAGCTTATAATTTTTTTGACAATTGACAAATTTTTAATTTTCATACGGAAAACTGTTCACTGTTTAATTAACTTGAAAAAGATGCATCTTAGAATTAGTGATTATTATTCATTACAAAGTTTTAACGTTTAACCCATCCGGAAGTATGGTTAGGGACAAGTAGATATTGTAAAAAATCGTACACTCAAATTGGAATAATTATTGATCAATTTAATAAATAAATGTAAAACCTTTTGAAACTGATTCATTTTATCAAGCTTTAATATTTCCAACAAATATAAAGTAACAAGTTATTGAAATTATCGAAATATATGCGAGGGACATGAAAGTTAAAGGTTCCAGAGATATGCCCATATAAAAAATTAAAAGTAGGGGAGACTAAGCGCGGTTGTTACAATTTTGATAAAAACAGTTACTGTGATTAGAGTTTAACTCCAATTTTTTTGGTCAAACTATTAAATCAAAGGTATATTATCCAGCTTTAAAAGGCAATAATTGATTTAGCTTTATATCTATTATTTAAATAACTAGAAGAATTTTAGTGACAGCGTGTAAATTGTAACAACCGCCAAAAGTGAATGTCGGTTGTTACAATACCAAGAATCCTCTGCAACGTTTCTAAATTGAAGACAAATAATTTTTTATAACTATTTTTATTAATTATTCGTAATTTTTGGTACAAAGATGATAATATTGAAATGATATAGTTTAATTTAAGTACATAATTATTAGTTATATAGTTCCCAATAATGTATATTAAATAATTTGAGTTTTATTTGGTAATTGAGGTAAGTTAGATGAGAAATAATTTTCCTCTTTGAAGAAATAGACTTAAAAACTATTTAGAACGAAAGTAACAATTGTTTAAACAATTAAAATAAAACATATCAGACTTCAACTGACGTTTAAACAATTTAAATAAAACAAATCAACTATTATTTATACTTTAAAATAAAAATAGTTTTTAACAAACCTTATCGAAATAAAAAAAGAAAATCGAAAAAGAAAAAATTAGTTGAGTTTGCAATTTTGACATACAAAATTATCGTCGCCACCTGTACAGGCCTCATGTGCCCAAAGCAAACACCCTGTACATTGCAGCACTAATACTATTTCGATATAAAAGTAACTTTAAAAGTTTTTTTCATTAATTTTGAATGATTTTGAAGTCGAATTTAGAAAAAACGAATCTGCTGAATTATGGGAAAAATATGCTTTCTCATTATCACTTGTAACAACCACGCTTCTCAAAATCGTAACAACTGACCAACAGGTACATTTTTTACAAAAACTTACTTTATTTAAAAAGTATACACTAAATGTGGACAACGAAGGCAGTTTTTTAAAGCTTAATTCTCACAGAATTGATATTAAAAAAATTACTTTGTTAAGTATAAAGGTCTATTAGTTATTTAAAGAATATCAAGCAGAGAAATATTTACTTTTGGCCTCCAAAAACCAATGTGCCTATTTTTCTACTTGTAAAGCTTGCATATAATTTTTAAACATATTGCAGTAAGTTCGTACATAAAAACTAAACATTTTTCCCTTTGGAACCCTATCTCTATAATTCACTGTTTTAGAGATATTCCATTTGTAACAACTGCGCACTGTAACAACCGCGCTTAGTCTCCCCTAACTATTAGAACAATAATGATTTCTTTTTATGGAAAATTATGAAATATTATAATTATTATATTATTATATATTATATTATATTACAAAAATAATATAAAATCGAGAGATCTTTCCTCATGTTAAATTAGTATTTTTTAATTTTAAATTGTTCTATACTTTAAACTGTTATGTCAAAATTTAACAGTTAATTTGTAAATAATAAAATAAGTGAAAGAAGAAAGTTTAATAAATAAATTTCAAAAACTATATAAACAGGTACAGATACAATCTAAACAAAGTTGTGAATTAAGATGTTGATTACATGAACATTTTGCTTTCTCTTTACGATAATACAATTTAGAAATAAAGAAAAAAATTTAATAATGAAGTGAATTTTTTCATGTTATTTATTTCTATTAATTATGCTAATAAAATATATTCTTTTTATACATCAATCGATTCGTCTTTATGAAATGAAGATTTTTAGTTTGTTTTTAATTCAAGAGTAACATTTTATTATAAGGCAACATGATTTTTAAGAGGGAAATAAATTTCTAATAAAATTGCGAATTTTCGGTTTTAATTATGTTTAATTTTATAAATTTAAATACAATATATACTTTATATATACCAATCGATCCGTTTTAATGCAACGGATAAGATTATTGAAAAAAATGAGTAAAATTTTATTGTACTGGAATATAATTTTGAAGAAAGAACTAAATTTTTGATAAAAAAAGGTAATTTTTCTGCTTTAATTGTCATTAACTCTATAAACTCTCATACAATTTATACTTTATATATGGGGGATTCCGCGTCAAGTGATCAAGGGGTCTTTTGGTGCAATGCTTATTTCAATAATTTTTTACTCTTAAACAATTAAACATACGAATTTGGCAAAGTACATTTTGGAAAGGTTCTTTCATGGTCTTTCGATTGGAAATAAGCATTTTGAAAAAAAAAATTTTTTTGTCCCAAAAAAATCAAAATTAAAAATAAATTTCAATTTTTGGGGGAGAAAGACCCAATTTTTTTTTTTTTTTTTTTTTAAACGAAAGCTGAGGTTTTTTCCCAAAAGGACATATAAATGGTAAAGTGGGACTAGAATGTTTAAACATTGAAAAAAAGAGTTTTCTCCTAAACGGAGCTTAAAACTCTTTTTTTCAATGTTTAAACATTCTAGTCCCACTTTACCATTTATATGTCCTTTTGGGAAAAAACCTCAGCTTTCGTTTAAAAAAAAAAAAAAAAAAAATTGGGTCTTTCTCCCCCAAAAATTGAAATTTATTTTTAATTTTGATTTTTTTGGGACAAAAAAATTTTTTTTTTCAAAATGCTTATTTCCAATCGAAAGACCATGAAAGAACCTTTCCAAAATGTACTTTGCCAAATTCGTATGTTTAATTGTTTAAGAGTAAAAAATTATTGAAATAAGCATTGTACTGAAAAACACAAAAATTTAACCCCCTCCCCCTCGGAAAATATTGGACTAGGTAAAAAAATATTTTCACGAAAAATTACTATCTATGAGTACTACAAAAGCCCCAAGTTTTGCTACGATTGGAGAAAAATTTTTCTCCACCTTGATCACTTGACATGAAATGCCCCATATACCAATCGATTCGTCTTGATGCAAAGAATAAGATTTTATTATATATTTACTTCAATATTCAATTAAAAAAAATTTTAATAGATTTTTTAATGTCTATCAATCCATTTCGAGATATTTTCATAATAAAGGAGCCTAGCAATTTTCATCCGAATTCGTTGAAACCTCTTCGAGTTATCGTGTTCATCCGGACAATTGTTCAGGGTCTTAAATAATATAGTCCTATATAGAAGAAAATTTATTTGAAGGATTTTTAAAAATTTTATAAATTAAACGACTACAAAGCTTCCTCACGAGGAAGCAAATTAAATTATTTTCTGAATTATTTATTTTTGTACCTATTTAAAAACTGTTTCACAATGAAAGTATTTCAAATTTTTAAGCATTTAAAGAAAAATGAGTATCATTAAAAACTACAGTGAAAAAAAAATTTATTTGATTCAAATAACCGATTATTTGATTATTATCAAATAAATATTTACTTAAATCAACTAATTTTTAATTGAATCAAATAAACTGTTTTTGAATCAAATATTTCAGAACTTGAAGCAAATATTATTTAATTGATTCAAATAAAAATTATTTGATTTAAGTAAATATTTATTTGATAATAGTCAAATAATTGGTTATTTGAATCAAATATAGTTATTTTCGTATCAAGGGTGCAAAGCAGAGACCGTCACCGACACGATGTGACACGAAAATCAGTATCGTGTCGGTATCGTGTCGACGCCCGACACGATGCATCGTGTCGAGAAAAGTATCGTGTTGCGACACGATACGATACCGACACGATACGAAATTAACGTGTCGCACATGTTACATTAAAAAATGGTTTTTATCAGCACATGACGCATATACGGCCATCTTGTAAAACCAAAAATATATATATTTTAAGTTGCGCAGTGTACTACCACCACACTTGGACATGCGCAGTAGTGTAATTTGGTATTTATTGCTGCGCAGTAGTGTAATTTAGTATTAATGCATGCGCAGTAGTTTAATTTAATATTGATTGATGCGCAGTAGTGTAATTTAGTATTAATGGATGCGCAGTAATATAATTTAGTATTGATTGATGCGCAGTAGTGTAATTTAGTATTAATGGATGCGCAGTAGTTTAATTTAATATTGATTGATGCGCAGTAGTGTAATTTAGTATTAATGGATGCGCAGTACTGTAATTTAGTATTAATTGATGCGCAGTAGTCTAATTTAGTATTAATTGATGCGCAGTAGTCTAGTTTAGTATTAATTGCTGCGCAGTATATTAAACCTGCATACTTCGCAGTAATAAATACAAGATTACATTATTGCGCAGCAATTAATGCTAGATTAGACTACTGCGCAGCAATTAATACTAAATTATGTTACTGCGCAGCAATAAAACCAAGTTACACTACTGCGCATGTCCAAGAGTAACGGTAAGCTGCTGCGCAGCAATAAGTACTAATTTGCACTACTGCGCAGCAATAAGTACTAATTTGCACTACTGTGCATGTCGAAGTGTAGTGATAAGCTACTGCACAGCAATAAGTACTTAGTTGCCCTACTGCGCATGTCCAAGAGTAATGTAATTGTTACTGCGCAGCAATAAATACTAAATTTCACTTCTGCGCATGTCCGCCATTTTGAATTTGTTACTAAGTTATTATATGTAATGTAATTACATAAATTACGTAAGACATTTAGGGGGTTTTGGGGGTCTGTAAATTCTTAAAAACAATAAAAATGCCGCTAATGTATGTAAAATATCTTACATTAATGGGAGGGGGGGGGTAAATTAAAAAAAATATCTTTCGAAATTTATGGATGGCCCCCAACATTATTTTGTAATTTTGTATAATATTATTGTGCACATCTTATGTAATTTAATCAGCTATTTTTGTAATGCGACACGATACGAAAACCCTATCGTGTCAGTATCGTGTCGGCATCGTGTCGCGACACGATACTCTTCTCCGTGGTAGAATCATATCGTATCGTGACACGATACCGACACGATACCTTTGCTTCGTGACGGTCCCTGGTGCAAAGTGTCCCTGCATGATGTCCCGAAATTTTGCCAGAGTCGTAATCACCTTTGCGCCCATGATGCTAACATAACTTTTTGTCCAAACTGCATGGAAAGTATGTCATTGAGGGCACTAACGATTAATCGCTCATATTAGTTAAAAATTAAACTCTATATAAATGTTAACTCTTTGAAGTCTATAATGATACAATTTTTAATATAGAAATGAGACAACAATGTATTCTAGAAGTATAGTAATTGCCAATTATTATAACAAAAATAAGTAGAGGAACAAAATTCGCACAATTAGTTCCTCTACTTATTATTGTTTACAATATTGAATATACAATACTTTAATTTTTTTAATTATTTTTTTTATCAAATGATTTTAATATATTTTTTTAATTTTTTATTTTAATTCTACCATTTATTGATGAATGTTGCAAGTATTGTTTTAATATTTGTGTACGGAACCCGCCATTGCAGTGCGAGTTCAACTCGCACTTGTCCAATTTTTTTTTAATTTTATTTAAAAATTTTTTTTAGATTTTTTAATATATTTTTCGTGATCAGATTGTAAAAAGATATTAATAAAGCCATTTTTGGTTAATTAGATCAAATAATGTAAAAATTAGAAAAAAAAAATTTTTTAATTTCTTTTTTAGATTTTTTAATATTTTTTTGCGATCAGACTGTAAAAATCTACTAATTAACCCATTTTTAGTTAATTAGATGAAATAATGTAGAAATTTAAAAAAAACATTTTTTTATTTTTTTTAGATTTTTTTATATATTTTTTGTGATCAGACTGTAAAAATATACTAATAAATTCATTTTCAGTTAATTTTCCCTGTTAATTTTTTCCTGTAATATACGCGTTAAAATACACCAGTAAGGTAAATGTACATATTTCCGTGCTATCATTTAATATTAATTAATATAAAAAATTAATAAAATAAAACCCATAATATTAATCTACTAAATAGCAAAATTTATTCTACAATTTTCCACTTGCTAAAATATTTTATTAATTCCTTATTTTAATTAATAAAAAAAAATAGCACGGAATTAGGTTCTAGCACGGAAATATGTACATTTACCTTATGTCAAATTTTAGCCCTCCACGTTGAATAGTTTAGAAGTTAAGGGGGGGGGGATGGTCACTTTTTGTGCATTTTTGGCCAAAAATCTTGTTATTTTCTTGACAACGCTATGACCATCACCTCCAATCACATTCTCTATATTTTTCCTATAATCTACATGTGAAAATACGTATCTGTACCAAATTTGAGCTCTCTAGGTCATTTAGTTTAGCCGCTAGGGGGGGGGGAGGGGAATACGATTTGGCTACGGACACAAGAGTCTCACCAATGAACCCTACCCCTGGGTGGTAATGAGTTACTTTGCGCCCGCTCTAAGTGCCCTAAATGACATAGTTTCCGTGCAGGTAGAACAACAATTTTTTTTGTCCTACCTGCACGGAAAGAATGTCATTTCGGGCACTTAAAGCGGGCGTAAAGTAGCACATTCTGCCAGCTCTGAAAGTATTTTACGCCCGCATGTTAATTCTTTGTTTTTTCTGTAGAATCAATTAATACAAATAAAGCTTATTGCTTAAAAAATAAAATAATACAACCAGGGACCGTCTCCAAAGTTTAGTTTCGTTTCAGTTTCTGAGTCGACACGAAACTAAATTAACAAACTGAATTTAGTTTCGAGTCGACACAAAACTAAACTAACTAAATTATCACGTCCTGGCACTTTTTCAGAAGACTTGTCATCCTGACACCTAGACAGCCTGCACCAGGTTAATCACTAGGTGTCACTAGGTTTATCATTATAGACTTCAAAGTGTCAACATTTATATAGTTTAATTTTTAACTAAAATGAGCGTTTAATCGTGCGTGCCCCCAATGCCATACTTTCCCTGCAGTTTGGACAAAAAATTATGTTTGTATTATGGGCGCAAAGGTGATTACGACTCCGGCGAGATCACCTATTTTGCGCCCTTGATACAAAAATAACTATTTCAGTGTATCAATAAATATAATTTGTATTTTTTAAAACAGGTATAGGATCATTTGGGGAAAATGTAAACGGAATATCCATGTTTCACCAAAAACATTAGTTTTTTGTTACACCGTAAAATGGGCGGATTTTATTTGCATGAACTTGTTACTTTACTTCCCTAGAAAAATTTTATGAAGTTTTACGAGATGGAAAAACTGAAAAAAGTTCTTCTTAGATGTATGGAAAAATCAACCAGTTGACTGATAATGTATCATATAAAATAAACAATCAACCATTACAAAATTAGTAATGTAAAACTTAAATAACTTGAACAAATTTTAATAGATTTTCATTCAACTTGGTAAAAAAAGCTTTTAAGGTTGCTGAATAAGAATCTAAAATCGAATTTTTAAATTTCAAAATGATAGATCCAATAATTTATTAAGTTTTTTTTATTATAATGTAGTTTAAGTTCTGTTTACATTTACCCCGAGTTTTCTAATTGTCGGGGTAAATGTAAACACCTAATTACTTATTAACTAAATTGACGAAAATCAAAGTCAACTTTTGGTAAGGCATTAATAAGGAAGAATGAAAAATTTTAGTTTCATTTTTTAATTTTTATGCAAATGCGAGACAAAATTAGAAACAGAAAATAAATAATAATAACATAATAATAATAACATATTAATTTGCCTTTTGTGTAATTGTATAAGTGTCAAAAAAAAATTTTCTTCCAGAAATAACTATTTGCAATCTTTATAAATTTTTATTCTTTCAATAAGATATAAAAAAGAAATCCCACCGCTGCCACCAGTTTGTTAAGTATGATTTCTATTATTCTGAATAATATTATTAAAGAAAATCTACATATTAAGCGAATTCAGGCTTAACTGTACCGAAAGTAATTTTCGATAAGTTAAATTAAAAGATTTAATATTTATTTAGCCCAAGATAAACGTTAAATTCTTTAAAAAATTATTATTAATTTTGAAAAAGTAGAGGGTTCTTTCAAAATTAATAGTTTTATAACAATTAACATTTTAAAAGAATTTTAAAAAGTTTTTTAAATCTTCTAAAATTTAATTATTACTAAAAGTCTGTATCATAACGTAACTAATATTCAATTATTATCTGAAATTTTATCAGAAATTCAATTATTTAAATACGAAAATAAATAATTTAATGTTTCTTAAAATTGAATTCGCATGACAAATATTAATGATTCAATAATTTCGAAGAACTATATGGACTGCATGTTTATAAATATAAACATAAATTGTTTGCAGAATTTTTCAAAAACTAATATGTAATACACTACATTTCGAACCAAAATATACAAAAAAATGAATAGCTTACCGTCTCGTTGTTTACAATTATGGACTAA
Organism: Leptopilina myrica (nomen nudum); assembly: GCA_032872475.1. Taxonomy (NCBI): domain Eukaryota; kingdom Metazoa; phylum Arthropoda; class Insecta; order Hymenoptera; family Figitidae; genus Leptopilina; species Leptopilina myrica (nomen nudum). The sequence goes on along the minus strand of CM065465.1, from coordinate 20,889,243 downwards.
AGCTTCTATTTTATGGCGTTATTTGTATTTTATAGCACTCCCAGTACTGCGATTTGGCACATGTACGACTATATTTGTGGTAGTAGGTACAGGGTGAGCTAAAAGTTTAAAAACTTAAGGTTGTTTGTTTACATAAACAATATTTGGAAAATTAATTAAATTACATTGTTTAAATAAAAAATATTTTTTTTACATTAATTATTTATTAATACTTAATATAATAATTATAATACTTAATACTATTAATTAATTTTGCATTAATTACATAATTACATTAATTGATTACATAAATTGAACAATTGTTTTATTAAAAAATATTTAATAAATTAATTGAATCAAATTATGTAAATAAAAATAATTTTTTTAATTAATTAAATTGTTTAAATAACAGATATTAAAAAATAAATAATTAATTAATTTTATTATTTAAATAAATCATATTTAACAAATTAATTTATTTCATTTTCTTTGATTGTTGTTCTAAAAAAATGGTTTAATGTTCATTATTCTAATACTTAATTCTGAAAAACTACCGACGACGGACGACAAATTGTCGTCCAGTGTGGAAGCAACCATTGATTTCAATGCGCGACTGCATCGCCGACATTCACCGACTGTCGTCCATTCCAGTCGATTTGGACGACAACCAAACGACATTTTGTCGTGTCGTTTTAAAATCGGCCAGTGTGCAAGCGCTCATGCTCTTCTTCAGGTAACTGAAAAATTTTTGTCGGCCGACACAAATCGGCCAGTGTGCAACGGGCCTAAGACGAATGTTATTTTAAATTTTTTAATAGCCTCGCCATAATGAATTTCAAAATGTTCAAAATTCTATAATTATTAATGATCAGTACATTTGTCGACAAAAGGGGTTAATTGCTAGCCTTTGGTAAATATTGACAACTATGGCGTGCTTGGATAGATTTTTTAGGGTGACTGCTCGTTACAATCACCCTCGGGCAAGAAATCTTCCTCGATGCATACAGTATCATTTTTATTCCCTTATATTTCTCGCCCTTTTTATTTATAATCTCTCACTCGATTTTTTCCTCTTCTCCTTCTTTACAGTCATTCGTAATAGCAGCCAGGATATTATTTGTTTTGCTTTTGTTTGTTGGCGCACGAGAGCCAAGTGTGCCACCGCCGAGTTTCCTTTTTGGAAAGAAAACCGGCACCCAATCTGTGAAAGTCTCCTTTGTCATAATAAAATTGCAATATGCGCGCACGATTTCTCACTTTTGCAATATCACACAACAATATACCAATGAGAGGAGAGTGCATCTTTTATGTTTTAGCTGACGATAATTATTTCTGTTAAAACGCGAGCTTAATGGCTCATTCGTAGCCGGAGGTTTGTCTTTTTCTTCGTTTCCATAGTCTTTTCAAATCTCATTTCTACAGTAATTTTTTTTCTCCTTTTTTTGCACCTCGCTCCATTTTTCTCACTTTCTCAATAGTAAATTGTGTCATTAAAGGCCCATAATGAATCTCAATGCTGGGTAAAAACCCCTTTCTTGTGGTCAGTTATTGTTATTATTAAACCTTTCTTCATAAAGGTTTATTGTAAATATTTCTTTACTTTTATATTTTTAATTTTTGTGTAAGAATAGTTTGTTTTTATTTATAATTATTTTTCACACCAAGAAACTTAGATTCTGAATTGATGTCGTTAAAAAAAGAAAATTAGTTTTGTTGAAAAAAAGATCACTAAATTTCGATCGATCGTTTCTGAAGGTCAGCAGGTGCTCGTATAGTAATTGGAAGAGGAACACTATAATTACTTACAATCGAGACAACTAAAATTTCTTGCCTTTTTAAAAAATCATTACAATTACAAATATATTCAACACAAATAAAACTTGGGTGCTAACGGATCATTTTATAGCGGTAAAAATCATTTGTTTCGATAATAATTTTTATTATTGCTTTTCTACTTTTAAGAATAATTTTGAAGTTGAATTTATTATGATTACAAATAATTAAATTCTTAAAAAACTACAGAAAAATTATTATTTATAAATTAAATATAAAATTAAATATATCGATAAATATTGAATTTATTTAAAACCCCTTCATAGTTCCGTGAAAATGATGTTTTTGTGCCATAAATGTGCAAACAAAAGTTTTTGTATTAAAAAAATGACATCATAGTATATATTTTTGGAGTTACTAAATCAAAATTCGTGTTCGAAAAGTCAAAATTCAAAGGACGGCTTTAACAGGACGATCAAGAAATTAAAAAATTATAAATTCGTAACTCTAAAATTGTTTAAATGCTATTTTGAAGCCGTTATTTTGAATTTTTAATTTTCAACCATGGATTTGGATTCAGCGACATCAAAAACCACAGAGTAGACATTTTTAGCAAGATTCGTTAAATTTAAATATCTTTTTTTATGCCACTCTAGCGGCCAACCAAACTGGCGGCACGAATTATTTTTTCCTCTATAGATGTCAAATACTGTGGAGGAGTTAAAAGAATGTAATAAAATTTTTCAAAAAAATTTAATTTAAAAACTAGAAGCATAATGTTGTCTAATAAAACATGCAAAATGGTTGAGATGAGGGGTTGATGCAATTTAATTTAAAAAATATTAATTTTAATATGCTTTTGAATCAATAGCACGTGCTTTTGTTATTACAAACTATGTATTCAAATACTTTCAAAAGCAGATGCTATAAAATTTACAGTACCGTGCTATAAAATAGACAGCACCATGCTATAAAATTGACAGTACAGTGCTATAAAATTAACAGTACCTTGCTATAAAATGTACAGTACCGTGCTATAAAATTGACAGCACCATGCTATAAAATTTACAGTACCGTGCTATTAAATTGACAGTACTGTGCAGTAAGATTGTAGTCATACTTATTTGAGTTAAAAGTATTAGGTATTGTCTTATTCAAATTAAGATAATTCATTAATTGATATTTTAGTAAATCATCTGTTTTAATTTGCAAAATTTTTTGTTAATGTTTTGGAAATACTTGAAAGAGGAATTTGAAATTTAAATTTTCCCGGGAATATATCTTTGTGTTGTGATTGGTTACTAAATATACATTAGGGGAAGTGTGCCGGTTGTGGGCACCCCTACGTAAACTTCGATGGCAAGCAGACTTTAATCTAAGCATTGCAAGTCGGGTCCGTTAACAATGCGGACTTTTCGTATTGATAACAAAACAAATATATGCATTTGTGTAATAGCTGTGAGCATAATAAAGAAAATTTGCATTAAATAAATAAAAAAGTAATTTTGTATGGTTTTCGAAGAGCAACATATGGGTGTAGCTTCGTTCAGAAAAAAGGGTTTAATTTTTCTTTTGCAGTGTTGTAATTATATTTTGTGATTTACCTTTGTGTTTAACCAAAACCCTGCATCACAAAATGTGTTGGTCTTTTTAAAAAATGACTGTCATTCCCGGTTGTGGGCACCTTTATGTTAAGGAGGCTCTACCATTTGACAATGATGTGGACTTCTGTCTCATCTATCTAATCTTTCTGCCAAGGAAATGACAGCCGCAAACTCCATTAAATGCGATGAATATAGTTGTTCAGTGCATTGGAAGTGCGTTATGATATGCGGGCCAGCTACTTCACATGCTAGCATTATGCTTCTGTTAGCGATGAGCATAGTGTGAAAACGTGTAATCTTTTTTGTTCTTTATGCCGGCGAAGTTTCTTAAAATAAAGAAACTTTTATTTCCTCTTTATTTGTGTTGGTTTCCTTAAAATATTTTTTCATTTTTAGCGGATTTTTCTAGGGTGCCCACAACCGGGTACAAAAATTTTATTGTCAAAAAATTTCCATTTCACTAAATTTCTAATAAAACTTTTTTATTTAAAGGAATCAATTTAATTCTTTTACTGACAGTTACCTTAGACCTCTAGCTTGAAATTCGTACACATATATTTCAATAATATGCACATGGACAAATGTTATGAGGCAAAAACAAAAGGGTGATAGTTTCATCACTTTTGTATATAAGGAAATTCAAATCAACATCATTTCAATGTATTATGATATGTATAATGTATGTATGTATGTATAATGTTAAATAGTATGTTAAGTATATGTTACAATAAAATGTAATTTTAGGTTGAGTTGTAAACTTATAAGTTATATATCAAATTGTATATATTGTATGTAGAATTACAAAAAAGTGTATCTTGAAATAGGTAACATGATGTAAAAAAGCAAAAACATGTCTATTTCTCAGAATATTTTTTTTCAAAAGAATAATATTTTATATTTGAAACTATAGAATTATGCTATAAAATTGAATTTTAATTCATTAATATCTAAAGTGTGATGTATTCTTTTTAAAATTATGTGTTATTCAAACTATGGCATCATGCTATAAAATTGATAGTATATTCTATTGATTTGAAAGTACATGCTATTAAATTTATAACAGATTTAATTATAGGTATGAAATGCATTTCTTGATATTATAGCATTTTTCGTTAATACTATAATTTATGTAATAATATTATATAAGATTTATTTAAATCTATAGTGTAGTAATCAATAGCACATGTTATTGAACCAACAGTATTTGTATTCGAACGATATTGAATATGCCATCGCCAAAATTTAATAGAATGGAAAAGAAGGTCAAACTTAAATCTTAAGACAAAAATTGGATTTTTTGGTCAACCTCCTGAGAAGCAATAAGTGATTAAAATCACTGAAAATCATGAAACACTTAATATTAAAGGTAAAATTTTTTATATTTCTATATTATAAAATTAAAAAGTTAGCACATATTATAAAAGTACATTAAAAATACTTTAAATACATTAAATAGTAATAAATTTTTAAATATTTATATACTTTTTAGAAAAGTGTAAATAAAATGTAGTGACTTTTGACATTTTATAGTTAAGTTTTAAAATCAATTTTTATCTATTAATTTGGGTTTGTTACATAATAATCTATTTATACAAGTAAATTAGCTCATTTTTAACAAATATCAGTCAAGAAATTTGTATTATCTAAATTATTTCCATGCTTCTTTATTAAATTTTCATAACTGTCAATCTAACCTTTTTTCTGTGCAACTCAACTTAAAAATTCAAATTCTAAGTTTAATTCAAAAAATTTTATAAAATAATTTTCAAAAATGAAATCTACGGATATTAAACATCATTTTTAGAAATTATGAGATTTTTTTAAAAATAGGCCGCAACGGCTTCAGGTGAAATATAATGGACTGACCCTATATGAAAATTTTTGACTGATTCACAACTTTTGAAATTTGATTCTTATAGTTGACATTTCAAGCTTTAATTTAAGTCTAATTAGAGACTTCTAGCACGTCGGTATAATTTTCTACACGTGATCAAAAAATCTAAAAACAGGGTTTTTTGAAACTTTGAGTCCATTTTTCTCAAAATCTCGACGTGAAATTCAGCCTCCTTTTTATTGCATATTTGGTGGTGCTATCTGCTTTCTCTACCCTTTTATTAATAGCCTGTTAAGGAATTTCCTTTTTGTTAGTTTAGTTTTCATCGAGACGCTTGATACAATTGTACGCTCATGTAGATTATTCAATATTTTCTTCCATTAATAATAAACTTACGCGGAGAAAATTTATTTCTGAAATTTTACCGGACTTAGTTCGGTTAATCTGGGATAAAGTGTCATAACTTTAATTTTTCAAGAACAGGACTGTAAAAGCAAATGCCTTGAAAAATAATGTAAAAAGTATAAACCTTACGAAACATGTATTAGCGCTTCACTTACAGTTAGGTAAAACGTAGGTTTAGTGTTCACTATGCTCATTTTTATTGAAAGTTCGGCAAAACGAAAGGTACAGTGTTCTGTAAAATTTATATTTATTGAATAGTTCGGTACACGTAGGGTAAGTGTTCACTATACTTATTTTTATTACCCTAAGTTTACTTTCGGTTCTGCTAGAGATGCATCGTCCTCTGAGGTCCGAGTTTCTTAGCTCACCTGAAACTGGATATCACAGACGTTGCATCAATGCTCCGGTAATGCTATAACGTCTGTGTAACCAACGGAGGTGGTCCTGGGCCAATCCTGGTAAGGTGGTAGCACCCAGTTAATGCTCGATTGATCCAAGTTACGGGTCATCCAAAAACACATACATTTATACTTATACATATTCCTACACGTACATGAAAGTCTCACTCAATCACACACACCCTTATAAGCCTCCGCGCACCCTCCCTCGCGGGGCAGTACATTGCGAAATTTTTTACATACACACATCATTTTCACTCATTTTTTCCTTACATACTTATATGGACAACCTGGTTTAGGACCTAAGGGAAGGAACCCCGAAAAAAATACATTTATGGAAGACATAAGTTAAATTGAAAATGCAACATTGAGACAAATAAACGATAGTAAAGACATAAAAACTGGTCTTTCTATAATCGAAGAATCTGTGGATGCTCTAGAACATCAAAGAAAGAAATGGGAAGTAGAGAAGCTGAAACAAAAAGAATCCATTGCGCGATTACAAAAAGTTTTCTATTCAACACCGACGACCACTAATAAGAGGGATCTATATGTGAGCCCAGAGGAAGTAGGTAAAAAGAAGAAGAAATTTTGAACCTCGCAGACTAAATCAGAAGAATGACAAGAAGTCAGAAATAGGAAAATGTCGTTTGACAAAAGTGGTCCCAAAGCCAGGAAAGAAGTTTCCCAAAATGATGGAGTAAGAAACAACAGTAGAAATCCGAGATGCAATTTGGTAAGAAAAAGAAATAAGGCATTAATTATCAAGACCGGAGATAAGCTATCTTATAATAATGTCTTACATAGACTAAGAGAGAAAATCAAACTTGAAAAAATGCAGTGGAAATAAAATCCATAAGAAGTACCAAATCAGGTGATGTCCTTGTACAAGTAAACCCTAATTGCGATAAGAAAATCAACTTTGTCGAATCCATACGTTCGTTTCGAGGAGAGGAAGCGATAGTACACTCCTTCGAACCGATAGTGACCTTGGAAATTAAGGACTTAGACAGCCTTACTAATGTTGAGGAAGTGAAGCAGGAGTGCCAAGGAATAGACAGGAGAACTTCAGGAATATGCATCCGCTATGGAGAGGAAGGACATCTTAAGAAATACTGTAAGAAGACTCCAAAATTATGCCTATGCGCAGAACGGAAAGTCGAGGAACGACGCTTAACGACAAAAGAACATAACAGCTGGAGCTGCACAGTGTTCAATCAAAGTATCTGACCTGTGTGACATCACCTACCGCGGAATACTAAAGACTGAAACACTGGAGGACACCATACTGGTCGGATACGCATACGACTTCGCTGTCATCATCTTTGCCCGAGATATAGAGACGGACACGATGAAGCTGAACCAACTGATGAGGAGAATCCAACAGTGGATAGAGGAACACGGTTTCACTTTAGCCATCCAGAAAACTGAAATCGTGCTTCTCACCAGAAAGCGAATAGCATTGGAGGTTCCAAGGTTCTATTCGCAGTAGGAGAAGAAAACATCAATAGCCTCAGATCAGTGAAATACCTTGCAATAAAGTTTGACTGTAAATTGACGTTCTGGGATCACATCGTCGCTATAACGGACAAGGCCGCAAAAATAGCACTAACCCTTAGTAAACTGATGAGCAACGTAGGTGGCTTTACTAACAACCAGAGACGTCACGTAATGTTAGTGACTAACTCCATCCTGAGCAGAGCTGTTTGCGAAAGTACTAAAAATGAAAAAGTACAGAAAGCGCATGGCCGCAATACAAAGGACTGGAGCACTAAGAGTGGTGTGTTCGTACCGCACGTCCTCTGAGCCGGCACTCATGGTGATAATAGGCACTACACCAATAGACATTACACCAACAAGAAGTTTTTGTGAAAATAAAGCGAAGGAAGGACTAAATAAAGCACGGAGATTAGCAAGAAAAGAATCCATGGAGACCTGACAAGAAAGATTGACAAATGAAGATAGAGGCAGATGGACTTACATACTAATCAGTCGGCTGGACGAGTGGATACATCGCAAGATAGGGGAAATAAATTACTATTTAACCCAGTTTCTGAGTGGCCATGGGTATTTTAAGTCCTATCTACATAAAATGGATGAAGTGAGAGATTCAGATTTTCAGTGTGTAATATGGACCAACAAAAGAATGCTGCTAGAGACACTTCTTGGATAAGTGACACAAAAAAACATTATTTCAAAGATGATAAAAACCGAAAGAATCTGGGAAGAAGTGCAACGATACATGGTGCAAATCCTTAAAGGGAAAAAGAAAGAGTTACATAAATAGACTGAACAAAAACCCAGGCTGATAATCAGTAGAAAGCCGAAGCTTGGCTACATGTCGTCTTTGAATAAGACTTCTTAATTAATGCGAGAGCGGTTCCGGCAGTCCTGTGAGGCGAGGAAGAAAGAAGAGACGTTTTTTTATATAGACATTTCATAACACTATTCTTGTATTTGTTATATATATATATATATATATATATATATATATATATACCGAAATTCCCTACAATTGTTTACGCACAAACACTAATTTATTACACCTACCTGCAGTACATTTTAAACGCGTACACTAATATATACAACGCACGCTAAAAATTATTGCTTCAGAAAGTTTGAACTGTTCTTATATATGAATCTGAATTTTATTTCACCGTTTGTTAGAAAGATTCAAATTAATAAACAATAGTTGTTCAAAATAAAAATCAAAATTCCCACCATTCTACTGGATACAAATCATTAAGTAGGGATGCAATTCCTACTTTATTTTTACCCCAAGAAAATATTCACACGTCTTCCAGACATTTCTATCGATGCAAATGTGGAAGTTGGAGAAAATAAAACTGTGTCGAAAAAACGCATGCCTCTTGCTTTATCTCCTTCATTAAAATATGAAAAATCTCCAGGTTCGAAAAATATAAGAAGAAGCTTGTTGCAAACACCAGAGGTTTCTCCCGTGGAGGTTTCTAAATGGCTAGTGTCTGCTGTAAATAATAAAGAAATTGTTGTGAAACAATTATACAGTAAAATTGTTGCCAAAAGTCCTCCAAAATCTATAAAACCAAAAGTTGCTTTAGAAGCAGGATGTTCTAATGATTTACACTCTGTGCCTCATGGCTTCAACCCTTACGAGTTTACTGGAGGAGATATTCCTGATAAAAATGCAGACCCTGAAATTCAGAAGAAAATACATCGTCCTGCGAAATAATTTAATTTGGGTTTTAAAAAAGGCTAGAAAGAAAACAAAGAATTTCGAAAACAAGCTCAATGAGAAAAATAGATGTGGCTCCTAAAGGAATGAGAGTTATGACTGTGGCGTTGCAATTGCGTAAAGAATTGTCGAGGTGCAAACAAAAATTGAAGAGGTTTGTAGGTTTTTAAAAATTATGTACAATATAGTAATTTAACAATAAAATAAATAAAATAATGTCGAAAATAAATAAAATGAAATCAATAAAATAATAATCAATAATAAATAATAATAATTAATAATAATAATCCGTTCAATATGTCAAAAATAACTTTAAATTTTTTTAGGAGGACCAGAAATCAGCAGAAATCAGCCCGAAAAAATTTAGAGAAGCAGTGCTTCCTGTTGTGAAAAAATTTCCAACACGTTTCCTCTACTCAACAGACAATTGTTAAAATGCAATTGCAAAATGCATTAAAAGCTTCACATGGCAAGAGATTCACCGACGAGGAAAAAAATATGGCTTTGGCTGTATATAAACGCTCGCCAGCATCCTACAGATTTCTGACAGACATTTTTATTTTATTATCTGTTAGTACCGTGAAGCGGAATTTGGCACAAATTGATCTTGATACGGGTATTAATAGTAACATTTCGGCACTGTTGAAGAATTGTGCGGACACTTTAACAGATGAAAGGAAAAGGTAGTTATCTTAATGTGGGACGAGACATATCTAAAAACAGAGCTACGCTACGATTACAAAAAGGACAAGATCATGCTGGATTTTATGTTATGGCCACAGTTTGCGATGCAGGATCTTGGAACAATAAGGTGTTTCGACATTTGAGGGAGTCATATGTTGTAGATTGTGGTGCGAAATGAATTGAACCAGATAAATTAGCAATTTTAAAAGTAATAGAATCATTTAATAACACTGGTTTACAGTGAAATTGTCAAATAAACAAAACATTTCTTTCTCGAATATTAGGTGTTTTTTGAGTAAGAAAATCATAGTTTTAATTTTTTTTCTCGTGCAGTTTTTATTTAGCTTCAAATTTTGCATTTTCGAGGTGCGACGCCACTTAAATTTACCTGTAGGATAATTTTCTTGTCAAAATATAATGAATGAGGTATCATTGGAAAGGTAATTAAATTACCTTTCGATCCATAGGTCATAGAATAATATTCAACAAAAATTGAGAGAGTTACAGTCGATTAAAGATTAAATTTCAAGACAATTTTGATGATTTTTAGACATTGGAGTAACTTCTACTATTTTTTTCTACATCAAACAGAAAATAATGTTTGGGTTTTAATTTTTTTATTGATAGAGTATATCATTACATAAATTTTGGACCCTCGTGGACCTCGATTGGATTAAAAATGACAAGTCTACACTAAATTTAGTGAACGAAACTACATTTTTCATTTTTGGTATCTCTTAAACATTTGCAGCAAAAATTAAAGTAATAGAATTTAGTTAAGCTCTGAAGTTACTTAAATCACTAATCAAGGATTTCGAAAATCGTAGATTTCAAATCCAATGTTAGTTTTCTAAATTTCAAAATGGCGGATCCAATATGGCGGACAAATTTTTTTAAATCGATTAAATTCGTTTTTGTGTGTGAAACAGGATGTTAGGTATGGGTAGTTCTACAAACGAAGGAAGAAAATGGAGAAAATTTTAGCACAACAATTTTTTTACGTTCAGGTCTTAAAAAGTAATTTAAATTCAAGTTAACAGTATTATCAAAGATACCTAAAAGTGGCCAGTCAAAAAATAACAAATTGCAAATTTTACAGCTATTTATAAATAATTTAACCGCGTGACCCAGGTTATGAAAAGAAAATTAACAATTGCTCACAAAATAATGTATAGATTTTGATAACTTTTGTTACTCGGGGGCTTTCGAGGTCGCTGATTACGAATTTGATGTCAAATTTCCAAAATTAAAAATGGCGGATCCAATATGGCTGACGAATTTTGAAAAATTGCATGCAATTTACACAAAACTTGTTACCAGGGGGTTTTCGAGGTCGCTGATTACGAATCTGATGTCAAATTTACAAAATTCAAAATGGCGGATTCAATATGGCTGACAAATTTGGAAAAATTGCATGCAATTTACACGAAACCTGTTACTCGGGGGTTTTCTAAGTCGCTGATTACGAATTAAGTGTTAGATTTTAAAAATTAAAAAAGGCGGATCCAATATGACTGCCGACTTTTCAAAAATTGTATGAAACTTACACGGAACTTGTTACTTTGTTTAAAACGAAATGTTTTAGGGTGTTTGGTGTTGTTGATTATAAATCCAACTTTAGATTTTAAGTATTAAAATTAAATTTCATAAAAACCTAACATTTATTATCGCAATAAATAATAATAATTATTTTAATTATTATTATTTTAATAATAAAATAGAATAAGATGCATCGCTTTAATCCATCTAGGATTTATATAACTGATCAAAGGATTAATTTTTAAAAATAACAATCAGACTTACAAATATTGTTTACTATGAATAACATTTAGACCACATTTAAGACCCTTGATTAACACTAAGGCACACCCTAATATCTAAGTGTCAGTTGAAATAAAAGTTTCCAAAAATTTGGATTTAGTGACCCTAAAAGTGTCTGAATATACATTTTAGATAAATCCGACAAATTAATAAAAATTTGGTTATCATATTGGATCCGCCATTTTGAATTTTGGAAATCTGAAATCAGATTCGTAATCAGCGATCTCAAAAACCCCCTGGTAACAAGTTTTGTGAAAATTGCATGCAATTTATGAAAATTCGTCAGCCTTATTGGATATGCCATTTTGAATTTTGGAAATCTGACACCAGAATCGTAATCAGCGACTTCGAAAACCCCCGAGTAACAAAAGTTATAGAGATTCATGAATGATAAAGTCTAAATTAATAAATTGTTTATGACATTTTTTATAACCAATTGCGTTTGCTTAATAGCACAATTCCAAAATTTAAATTATCTATAAAAGTGAATTTAAGTACTTAAAAAAATTTTTTTTTACATTCATTAAAATAAACGTTTTTCATGAAAAAGTATTTTTTTCATTTGTTAATAACAATATAAATATTTAAGCAAAGTAAAAATTAAATATTAGTTTTTACAACCTTTTACAAATTAAATTAGAATTATTTTTAAAAAAAGTTTTTTGAAAGGATTGAAAATTGTTGGCTTTACGCTATTTTAAACATAAGCACGTTTGTATTCTGGCAGAATCTGCCAGGATACTGAGAATTTTGGTCATTTTTCGTCAAAAAAATTGAAAAATAACGTTTAATAAGGAATTTCAGCTCACTGATCAAAAGGGAATAAGGTTCTACGACACCTAGAGAAACATAATTATAAAAATATAAAATATATTTTTTTAAATGCGTGCCAGGATACTGAGAATTTGTCTGACCATATGTCAATTTCGACCACAAAAGACACAATTTTAGTTAATTGAACTGCAAATTAGGTATAATTTATGTGCTATCATCTTTAGTTAACCTTTACTAATTAGTGTGAAAAATGGTAAATTAATCGGAATAAAAATTCTTAATAATTTTAACGCTTTTTGTTGTGCCAGGAAACTGAGAATGAATTCGACGACCAACATTCAAGATAAAATTTTTAAAATAATATTTAAACTAATGTAACAATGATTTAAAAGTTTGTAAAGTACAACTATTTGAAATTATTATCCAAGTGTTCATTTGTATTTAAATGCTTAAAAATAATATTTATCCATTGTTTAACTTTCATTTTTTGCATTAGGACATGCCAGGAAACTGAGAATTTAGCAGAATTTAGCACTTGAATGCTCATTTTTGTCAAAAAAAACTTTTCGAAATCGGGTTACGTTTTGTGACATAATAGAAACCATTAAGTTTTACAATTCCCATTAAAAATAATTTTATTTTTTTCAAATTTAATGTAAGAAAAATACCTTGAACATCAAAAATTCCTTCGTTTGTAGAACTACCCGTATAACAGTAACAAATCCAACAATACAATATGGTTGTATTAGCCAGAATTATCACAGTTATCACGAATAATTTCTTTCAGTGTTAACTCGCCTGTATAAAGCACAACTTAACTTATTCGTACATTCTACAGAAGACCTTGTGATTTTCACAAGAAATTTTTTCCGTGCATGTATCCTGACGCGGTGGATGGGACCATGCATTCAAAAAGTGAGTTATACAGAAAGTGTAAAGTTGAGCCTCCAATTAATAACTTTTGCTTAAGCAATGCATAACCTCTACATCGACGATGCTTTTAATATTATGGAGTTCTGCAAAGACTACGCATTGCTGAAGATATATTTATATATTTTGGCTCTGTTAAAGTCAAAATAAAAGTATGTGAATGACATGTAAGTTAGTAGACGATGAAACAGAGGGACTGATTTTTTAAAGTGTTTTCTATCTGCATGTAAAAAACTTCAAATTTAAATTAATATAAAATTTAAATTACAAGTTAATAAATTTAACCTGAAACAATTGAATTTCTTTTAAACATTTAAAAATATGAATTCATGTAAAATATATACTACACTGAGAGAGCTTTGGGTTATCAGCAGACTTTCGAAAGGCTACTACTGACTATTTTGGTGGAACGCTATAAGACTATACTTTTGGGTTGCTGCGGTACAATTTTAGGCGCGTGACAGTCCAAAAGTAGTTAAGCTGCAAACCAATGGCGGTATCCCCAATACTTTAGTAAGCTGCTCACCAACATTTTTGACAGTAACACACCCAAAATTGTACCGCAGCGAAACAAAACTTTTCAAAAAGTTAACTTTAACTTTTCCAATAGTTAACTTTAACTGTTCAAAAAGTCAACTTTAACTTTTCATAAAAGTTAAGTTTAACTTTTCCAAAAGTTAACATTAAACTTTTCGAAATGTTAACTTCATTTTGACTGGTATAATTGTTTTTATAATATAAAGATTGTAGTAAAATGTACTATCTTTGTATTAAAAGGAAACAATGATACCAGTCAAATTAACTTGCACTTTTTAAAAAGTTGACTTTAGCTTTTAAAATTTGTTAACTTCAGGTTAATTGGTATCATTGTTTTCTAAGTCTGCAGGTATAGTTGAACACTTTTGAGTTTTATTGAACGAACGCTTGAAGTTTATATTTTATGGAAATTTTGTTATTTTACAAAATAATTAAACAAGAAATATGATATTCAATATTTTAAAAATCATGGTGTCCGACTATAGATGTAATCATTTTTGAGTAGCGCAATGAGTATACCGTATAGAAATTTTTCTACTTCGCTTTATTTAAAAAGGGGAGCTAATGAGGAATTAGTAAGGCCAACCACACTAATAATTTCTAGATAGGTGATAATCGGACACTGACTAGAATGCCCTCATCTTCAGATAGGGAAATCTATCTGGATCTATGTGTATCCCTATTAAATTTTTCAAACCAGTTCTGACTAGTATGCCTCTAGATAAATTTACACATTCTGATATTCTACTCAGGTACCAGACAACGCGATCTACTTAGAACCTCTATTTTTCAACATCTTTAACTGATATTTCAATTCGTTTCGAAATTAGAAAGGTCGTGACGAATTTTTTTAGTTTGAGCCTCACTGGCGAAAGAGAATCTATTCAGGGTCTTATTAAAGCTCATTTTTAATTTCCACATGGGGTTTACTATCAGAAAATTGTTGAAATTTGATTGTCGAGGTAACAATTTTTGATATTAAAAATGTTATACGATTTGAGATTATTGCCAATGGCCAGAAGAGGGTAGAAGTATTCAGAGAGAGCACAATGGCTGAGCTGTCATATTCTTTAAATTACATTACTTTCCAATTTTTCATTTTACAATAACGTTTACTCATGGATTTAAACAATCTTTTGGTGATTATAATTTAGAAGACACTTATTCAGTGTATGAATGCAGATTTTGTAAAAAGTGTCTGTGTTCAGAGAAAAAATTGTTGGAAACTGTTTGTTTACCTATTTCAGATATTTTACACCAGTCAGTGCCGTTCTATTGGCCGATAATCGGAAGTCTCATTTAACTTACAAATTTCACAGACTTTCCAACACTTTTAAAAAATTTATTGTCAAAAGAAAGTAGTTTGTGTAAGCATAAGTAGGGGAGGGGGAAGTCTTATAATTCCGGACACTTTTAATTTTATTTCATAAAATAAAATTAAAACTACTTAAAACAATATGATTTCATTTATGAATTAATTAACTTTACAATATATAACACCAAAATCAATTAACAAAAATACAATATTTTTATAAACTTTTTTTAAGTTTAACTTAGTTTTGGTGAACAAATACTGCAATTTTGATATTGTTCCCCAGTACCGGACAGTCTAAAATTTTTAATTTTTACTATTCATTTTCTTCTTACTATCCATTTCTCAAAGTGTAGAATTTAAATATTATATTATTAACTTCTAATAAGCTTTAATTCAATTTTCCATCAAGAAGCAATAAAAAACTTATCTTTTTCACTTTATAAGTCCAAAATATCTGACAGATGTCTGACTTTAAAAAAAATGAAGAAAAGTAGCCAACTTTTTTGGAATTTCATTCCCAAACTTGTCTACATTTTCGGCTCCAGGATAAAAAACAGGGAAATGTGTTGGCGTGAAGCTGACTTTATGTTTCTATATCTTTCCCGCGCGACGCCATATTCTCTAGACAAAGCTGCCCTCTACCTTAAAAAGCGTATATATATATATTGTTTAGTTTCATTTTTTTCTGGAACGTGTGTGTCGTCGCAAGTTTTATAAGAGGAGTTTTTTTAGTTTGCTTAATGCAACATTTTGTATTTTTATAAGAAAAATAAAGAGTGCGCAGTAGATACTATATTAAGAAGAAAAGAAGTGACTTTAATTAATTCTCGTCTACCTGAATCTTCTTGCACTCCGTCAGGTTGTGGGCCAAGAACGAGGTGACGAGATTTCCTATTTTTTCCAGAGAAGCATTCCGAGACTCGTAAGTGTTTTGTTTCGTCTAAAAGAAGTTCAGAGTAGAAAATAAGAGTTGTTTTTTTATTGATTGTTTTGAGACTTAAGAGCGTGAAAAGAGAAAGGAAATGAATGAATAAATGAAAATTATCAGCGTGGTCACGGGGGGTTTCACGACCACGTGTGCGACATTTTGAGCATGAATTACAGGAGAATTCGGTTTTTTTCTTTCATTGACAAAGTTATTTGCATGTGAAGCGAAATTGTACCTAATTTTTTCGTGTGCGAACAAATTGCTGTTCGAGATAAGCCACAGGCGTAGTACGTGTAGTGGTTGAGGTTAGGGTGTCGCGTTATACAGTACACAAAATCACACCAAGTTCTTTACATGCATTTATATGATTATTCAATAAATTTTGTTTAAGGGTTTGCTGGCGCTGCAAAATCTACAAACTTGACAGTGCTTGCAGAGCTGAAAACTCTACAAGAACAATTCAATGAAGAGACAATTACCCCAGAGGGACAATTACCAAGTTCTACTCCAAATGATCAGAGATATAATTATTTCACGTGTGGATGCAAATTATCATAAAAAAATTCTGAATGTAAATGAGCCAAGCGCAATTTTGACAAAAATAAGAGAAATTAGTAGAATTGAATCGAACATGACAGACACCTTTGTCAGAGAAAAGTTATATACAATTAAGAGAGATAAAAAAGAAAAAGCTAGCGACTTCTTCCATCGCTTTGATAAGATAGTGACTGATTACGATAGTTGTGATTCCGAAGCCAAAATGTCTTCAGAAGAGATAAGATCTGCTTTTTATAAAGCGGTTAAAGAGAGCTGTCCAGAACTGAGGTCAGCATACCTAGTGAAAAGCTAAGCTGGTGATCGCATGACATTATAGGATATGAAAAATTGCATATTGCAGGTTGAGGCAGACAATCACAGACCGATAGAGACAAAAGCAAACGTAGCTAAAAGTAATTTCCAAAATCAAAATAATAGAGACCAGAAACACTCAGAAGTTAAATGTTATCGGTGTAACAAGTTTGGACACTACCAAACTGATTGTCCTCTGAAGAAATTAAATGCATGGTTCTGTTATCATTGCAATGAAATTAGAGGTCATAAAGGAGATGAATGCTCGAATCCCCAAAATATGCCTAAGGAAAACAATAGAAATAACGGCTTGGACAATAGAGGCAAAGGAAAGAATTCATTCAGAGGAAATCAAGGAGGCAGAACAGTTTTCAGAGGTAGAGTTGTTCACAATAAAAGATTTGTGCCGTATAATAAAGAAGGTAATCAAAATAAGCAGCCAAGGAATGTCAACGCAAAATTAGCAGGTAAGAACTCATATGTTTTTGGGAACAAAAATTATATTAGTTTTATAGCGGATTCTGGAGCTACAGAGCACATAATTAATAAGGGATTTTTACTTAGAGACTTTGTTAAGAGCACAGGTGAAGAGATAAGAAGCGCAAATAAAAATAAAAGTGCAAATATTCAAATAGATGGAAGGGGAAATTTGTACTTAAAACCCAAGACAAATAATAAAATTTGTCTGTTAAATGTTATATCTGCTTCAAATATTTCAGATAACTTACTTTCATTAAGAAAATTTGCAGAAGCAGGATACGGTATATATTTAGATGATTAAAAACTAAAAATATTTGACAAAGATTCAGAGAAAATTTATCTAGAAGGTGATTATCATAAACCAAATTGGATAATTAAACTAAAGGTTCAAACTGATTCAGAGAAAGAAAATATTTACGACAAATACAGATTAACCGCTAATTTAGTTTCTTTAGAAGATTTCCTGTCTCAAACTCAAACGGAAACAGAAACATTTCTACGATGTCAGAGACCGTCTGAGCTTGGGAGGGAGGGAGATCAGGAGTTTTCATACAAAAATGAAGAAGAATATAAAGAAACTACTGGCGAATTCTATACTAAAGCGATAGACTTAAATAAGATTACATCAGATTCAGAATTAGAAGAACTTAGAATAACAGATCAAAGGAAATGTTCAGAGGAAGTAACAAGTAAAATCAGTGAAGGAATGAAGTGGCATTTGAGATTAGGCCTTACATCTTTAGAATATTTAAAACATTTACAAAAATCTGTAGAGAAAATTAAAAACGTAAATTTTAATAAAGATATACTAGATTGTGAAACGTGCATTTATGCAAAAATGGAAAATCTTCCTTTTAGAGATAAAAGAGACAGATCAAATAGACCACTCCATACAATACATACAGATACAATGGGACCGATTAAACCGGCCTCATTTCCCGGAGGAAATAGATTTATAGTAGTTTTAATAGATGACCATACTAGATACGCAAGAGCGTACTGTGTCAAGCATAAGAATGAAGCTGGTGAGAGCCTGGAAAAATTTTTAGTTCACATGAGAAATATGATAGGAAAAAACGAAAAAGTGTGCTTTATTAGAGCAGACGACGGTACAGAATTTACAGGAGGCAGTTTTGCAGAATTAATGACAAAAGAGGGAATCAGTAGTGATTTTGCTCCACCGTACACTCCAGAGTTAAATGGAACCGCTGAAAGGTTTAATAAATCTATTCAGAAAAGAATCAGAGCACTGATGTTAGATTCGGGTCTACCAGGTTCAATGTGGAGAGTAGCAACAGAAGCAGCTATACACATTTATAATAGAACTTCTCATAAAGCCCTAAACTTTAAAACACCATTGTCAGTATTGAATGCAGAGAAAAATAGTCACACAGATGAAATTAAGAGATTCGGATGCATAGCGTACATATAGGTACCAATATCAGAGAGTAAATTTTCAGAGAGAGCTATAAAAGCCATTTTAGTGGGATATACCTCTACTGGATATTTATTGTGGCATCCTCGAACAAGAAAGTTTTTGAGCTATGGAATCATCTGACAGAGACGAAAGGATGAAAGCAATTGAAGAAGAGCTTTTATCCATAAAAGAGAAAGAAGTCTGGGATTTAATAGACAGGCCTGGTAAAAATGAATATGGCCGAAAATTAAACTTAATAGACTCTAAATGGGTATTTAAAAGAAAAATAGATGAGAAAGGAAATAAAAAATTCAAAGCCAGGTTAGTCATCAGAGGTTTCAAAGATAGAAATGAATATGAACTTAAAGAAACTTTCGCACCAGTTTCAAGAATTGCAGTGATAAGAACAGCTCTAGCGATAATAAACAAACATGATCTAGAAGTAGTTCAACTAGATGTAAAAACTGCATTCTTAAATGGAAGTTTAGAGGATGAAGTTTATATGACAATTCCAGAGGGTACAGATTATGAGCAGAGCATGAGAGAAACCAAGGTGTGTAAATTAAAGAAAACTTTGTACAGTCTGAAAGTGAGTCCGAAAAAATGGAATCAACGATTTACAGAGGAGGTAAACAAACTAGGATTAGAAAGGGATATAAATGATCCATGTTTGTTTACATATAGAAAAGAAGGAATAGTGATATTCTTAGTACTGTACGTAGATAATATCATTCTACCTAGCAACTGTCTAGAAAAATTGAATGAAATCAAATTAAAATTATGCAACATTTTTAAAATGAAAGATCTTGGAGAACCAAAAATGTATTTGGGAATGGAAATATTAAGAGATAGAAAAAATAGAATTATAAGACTAAGGCAATCAGAATACACTGAGAAAGTATTAGAAAGATTTAAGATGAAAGATTGCAAATCCCAAAGCACACCTATGGTAACAAGACAGATGACAAACAGAGAGAACAACAATTTAGAGAAAATTAAAGAAAGAGAACAACCCTGCAATGATTGTGATGATTCATCTTCCACGGGAGGATACTTAATAAAATTATACGGAGATGTAGTGACCTGGAGAAGTCATAAACAAACACAAGTAACTCTGTCTACATGTAAAGCAGAGTATCTAGAAATGAGTGAAACCTGTCAAGAGTTAATTTCACTAGATAAAGCTATCAGAGATATAACAGGGGAAACTTTGTTCCCAGTTACAGTTTGGTGTGACAATAAAGCAGCAGGTAACTGCACGCAAATGGATGGTTGTCACAAATTGAAAGACTTTGATGATGAGATCACAGAGATTAAGAGAAAACTTGAAGAAAGAGAAATTAGCGGAGATTATGTTAAAAATTGTGTCCTTGATGGTAAAGTAGTAGTAAAATGGATAGCTGCTAAAGAAAATGAAGCTGATATAATGACGAAACCTCTACCTGAACAAAGTCATACTCACCTGAGAAATAATATTTTAAATTTGACTTAATTATTATAAAATACAGTTAAAGAATCCAAAGTTAATACCATTTTCTGTTTCAGATCCTTATGATGAAAGTAAGGATGATTAGAGAACCATAAAGAGAGGGAGTGTTGGCGTGAAGCTGACTTTATGTTTCTATATCTTTCCCGCGCGACGCCATATTCTCTAGACAAAGCTGCCCTCTACCTTGAAAAGCGTATATATATATATATATATATTGTTTAGTTTCATTTTTTTCTGGAACGTGTGTGTCATCGCAAGTTTTATAAGAGGAGTTTTTTTGAGTTTGCTTAATGCAACATTTTGTATTTTTATAAGAAAAATAAAGAGTGCACAGTAGATACTATATTAAGAAGAAAAGAAGTGACTTTAATTAATTCTCGTCTACCTGAATCTTCTTGCACTCCGTCAAAATGAATGGTTGAAGGTTTAAAGCACGTCAGTAGACTTAACATGCTTTCATTCTTATCCACACTACAATTTACAAGGATGTCCGTATATGTGACGCTCCACGAAAGAAGGGACCTATCCCCGAAATAACATTAGGCTCAGTTTTCATGCATTGTGTACGGAAAATTGAGCCTAATGTTCTTTCGGGGATAGGTCCCTTCTTTCGTGGAGCGTCACATATGTAGCATTAAAGATTGCATGGAGAATTTAAACCAAAAAACATTCAAATCCATGAAATATTCTAGGCTGTAGACATTTTTGAAAAATTAATTTAAAAAAATCCCACTGTGAGGCATGCACGTGATTTAAAAAAAATATTTTTTGCCCGATTTTAAGAGGTCATAGGTAAATCTCACGTGAAATTACCCATATGTGCTAGTTGAAAATGAGTTCATATAACCTTCTTTTGAAAAATTGAAAATCGTCACGAATGCAATGCTTCCTCAGGAGGAAGCAAAAGTAAAATTAGTAAATTAATTGTTTAGTAAATATTCAAATTTAGATAGTAAAGTAATATAAATTCTAAAAAGAAAAGAAGCCTAAATAAGCCACTATAAGGTGACGTTCTTGACACATCTCTACGTCAAAAAATGAATTTCTTATGTCAGAACACACCATAATTATAAAATTATGTGTCCCAACCTGCACGATATAAAGTGATCCGACTGTAAGTTTCGCGTCGTTTTAGCACACAGAAATAAACGCACGATATAAAAACCAAATAACATACCAAAGTATTAAAGCACTCTCTAATGAATAAATTTCATCATCATCACGTTTGAACTGCTCGCGTACTTCATTGGAACTTAATGAAAATAACGTAAAAAGTTTTCTACCATCACTAACAAGTATTTACATGCAATGGTAAATGGCACCAGTTTGTTACAACTAAGAAACCCGAGGTGGCCCGATCGTAGTGACGCTCCCCTATATTCATATTTATTTTTAACATATCATGACATGATTTCATAAAGTACAAAACTGAAAGCAATAAATAGATTCTGCAAAAAATAAATTTAAAATTAAAATAGTTAGTAATAATTGTTAATAATAATTAGAATAGTTGATTTTATATTGAATTTTATAGTTTTATCTCACTCCTCTCATGAAAGGAAGCAAAAAAACAAATCACATCTATTTCCTCGACATGCATCACTAATTACAACAGACTATTACTATTTTATTATTTTTATTAATAATAATATGAAATTATTAATGTATATTCCCTGAAGTAACATACTTCACATAATCAAAAACCTTCACTCTCAAATTAAACATGTTCAAAAGTCACTTTAAATTTGAAGTATAATAATATTTGAAGCGAGTTACGTATATAAACATGTCGAGAAGAATTTGCAATCAAGTTTGTCAAAAGTAATTATTCTTGCTACTGATGAGAGAAAAAGAGAGGGAGGTAAAAAGAGAGACGTCAAGTTATACGACCAGTTAATAAACCGAATATTATTTTGTCATCGGTTTAAAGTTGTTGAGCATATAATTGTATATTTGAAAAGGAGCGTGTAACGATTTCAGTGTCTGTCAAAAAAAACAAGCTGGCTAAAGGATCCTTTCCGACGGCGAACCTCTCATTACAACTGCATAACCCCGTTATTAAAGTTGTTTCTCACTTTTATGAAACAAAGAAGCGCGAATTAAGCAATAAATATATCGCCCTTTTCTTTACGGAATCTTTACACTCGGTTATTGACCATTATCTTTTATATACATATAAATACAGAGGTATATACATGTAAATACAGTTATAAATATAAATACAGATGACTGTAACTTCTAATGCATATTCTTTACTGCAACAACGATTTTTATCTCAATTAAGGAACAAGGTATTTTTTAATTCACCACCTTATTCAGTAGTTAATTATTATATTCTAATAAGTCTTTACTTTAAATTAAATTTTTTCCTCTTGTTTTCAATTTATAAAATTTTTCTTCTTGTTTTCTTTTTCTTATTTCTGTTTAATATTTTCTTTCCCCTTTCTTTTCTATCACATTTTTTGTTCTTAATAAACGTTTATAATATCATATGACTGTTAGAAAGTTTAGTTGCCATAACATTTCCGCAAAATATCAATAGAATTAATTTATTAATTCGAAGTCAAAAATACATTAAGGTAAAAATTGTCATGTGCCTTTTACGTCAAGGGGAAGGTACACCTATATTTTCAACTATATGAAGAAAATATTTTAAATATTCAAAAAAGTTATTTTTATAGTTATTTTTTGAAAGAAATTCAATGATCACTAAAAAAATTGGTCAGAAAATACTTTTGTAGAAAATATGTTTTTGGATTTATACAAAATTTGCCGAATGAAAGAATTAATATTTACAAAAGTTTAAGCATTAAAAAAATGGTTTTCATGTTAAGAATTTAATAAAAAATTATTATTATTAAATTTTATTATACGAAAACTCATTTTTTTCTAACAAATTTCAGAACATAAACTTTAAAAAAAAAATTTATCAAGTTTTGTTTTTATCACTAAAACATTTTTTTAAGTTTATGTTTTGCATTTTTATCGAATTTTGTTTACCTATTTCATTAAAACATTTTTTTTTTAAAGGCTTATATTCGGAAATTAGTTAGAAAAAAAGCAAATGAGTTTTTGTATAATAAAATTTAATAATAATCATTTTTTATTAAATTCTTAAGGGCATGTGGAATTAGTCAACTTCAATTAATACATGTATTTATATTCCCACCGGTTTTCTTACACGGAGAAAATTTATTCGTGAAATTTTACCGAACTGCGTTCCGTAAAACTGGGATGAAGTGTCAAAACTAATTTTTAATGAACAGGACTGTAAAAACAATTGCATTGAAAAATAATGCAAAAAGCATAAACCTTACGGTACATGTATTAGCTGTAAGTGAAGGCACTTACAATTCGGTAAAACGTATAGTAAGTGTACACTATACTTAGTTTTATTGAAAGTTCAGTAAAACGTAAGGTACAATGTTCGGTAAAAATTATATTCATTAAATTACTGAATAGTTCGGTAAATCTTTAAGAATAAAAAAAATAATGTCATTGCAGTGGTTCTATAGTAATACAGCCGTAAATCTCATTTTTACCTACTTTAATCACTATACCTAAACCCCCTAAAATTATTCACGAACAAATACTTATTCATTACACCTGCCTACAGTACATTCTAAACACATACATTAATACATACATCACACGCTTTATATTATTGCTTCAGAAAGTTTTAAGTGTCCTTATATATGAATCTGAATTTTATTTTACCGCTTGTGAGAAAGATTCAAGTTAATAAACAATAGTTGTATAAAATAAAAGAATCATCTATATTAATGAATAATTTCTAACTATATTTAAGGTCAACTTATGAAACAGTTTTAAATTATGTTCTTATTGTTATAAAGAAAATTACTGATAAAAATTTTCTTCCAAGTCTTGCATAACTATGTCAGCAAGAATTGGATATAATATTTATTATTAAATTGGAAGAACATATTGTTCATAATGAATACGATGCAACTTTTGAATTCGTCTTTAGGAATCTTGGTGCATTTTTCAATATATGACCATCTGTCTTCAATACTCTTCACAACAAGTTCGATAGGTACATTAGTAAATAAGGACGAAACATCAAGAGACAACATAACATAATCCTGTTGTATTTTTAAATTATTAATAGATTCTTTAAAATTGAACGAATTTTTTATGTAAGAAAAAAATTTAGGTAATGACTTGCTCAAAATATCTGTGAAAAATTTAGACATAAAATAAATAGGAGAATTAATAGTTGAAACAACAGGTCTAAGCGGACAATTATTTTTATATATCTTTAGTAAACCATAAAATTTTGCTAAATTTGTGTTTGTTGTTATTACATCTTTTTTTATATTTTCATCCAAATAACCATTATTTCTTAATTTATTCAATTTATTAAAAACTCTGTTTTGTAAATTTACTAATGGATTTTCAATAATTAAATCATATGTATTTTTGTCATTTATCTCGTTTGGTATAATTGTGTCAGTATAATTTTTGATACATAGATCATTGATATTATTTTTGAGGATTTTTTTATGTAAATTTAATTCAAATTGTTCAATATTATTATTATGATTTTTTCTCAATTTTTTAAACTTTCTATTATAACGAATCTGTTTTATATTATGTTGTTTATTATATTTTACAATTTCTTGAATTTTATTAAAAGGAATGTAATTACTTAGTTTATCAAGAATTTTTTCTTTAACTTTGTTTAAATAATTTAAGTGATTAGGGTCAGCCGGGGTAAATCCGAACGCTAATTATTTCCGCTTAATTAAAATTTAAAAAAATAAGTTAGACATGAGAATTTTTACCTCTGATCCTCTTCAAGAGATTCTAAGTATTATCCCATTTTCCGTTTGTTAATTAGCAACAGCATAAACAAAGATAACGAGTATTGCAAAAATGATTGAAAATCAAAGATGACACTCTTTTAGTACTTTGTCTCGTATTTGAAGAAAAAGAAGCTAAAAATTCATTTTAGTATTTATAATTGTTTGTTATGAATACTAGAACAGAAACTATTTTTGATTTTTGCCTTCTGTTAACTTTTATTAATTATATCAAACCGTTCGTATTTACCCCGGAAAATTGGAAAACCGGGGTAAATCCGAACGGTATTTTCAATAATTTTTTCTTCTATCAGAGCCACACAAAATTGTTTTTATTTGATTACACTAATGTTTTAACATTATAAAAGTACATAGAAAAAAGTTTTTCTTTCTATATGTATCCTCGTTAGTAATTAATAAGCAGAAACTTAATCTGCGTTCTCTTGAAGGAGTGTTCCACTTTTTTTGCCAAATGGTTTGTTGAAAAAAGTTTTTCAGGATCTTAATAAAATTTAGTATTCTGGGGTTTTTGGGGTCACTGATTACCAATTTGAAGTCAGTTTTTCAAAATTCAAAATGGCGGATCCAATATGGCGGACGAAAATTTAAAAATTCATTGGATTCGCTCGAAAATTGTTACTCGGGGGATTTCAGGGTCGCTGATTACGAATTTAGAGTTAGGTTTTGAAAATTCAAAATAGCGGATCCAATATGGCGGACGAAAATTAAAAAATTCATTGGATTCGCTCGAAAATCGTTACTCGGGGGTTTTCAGGGTTGCTGATTACGAATTTGAAGTCAGTTTCTCAAAATTTAAAAAATCACTTAAAAATTAAAAGAAGCGGATTAAAATTTATAAAACTGGAGGAATTTTTATGAAATTTGTGTATCATATTGTACCCGCCATTCTGAACGATGAAGCTCTGATGCCCAATTCGTCATCAGCGACCCCGAAAGCCCCCAAGTGGCAAGATTCAAACAAATTTGATCATTTTTAAAAATATGTTTTAGGAAAGTCTGCCATATTGAATCCGCCATTTTGAATTTAAAAAATTTGACTTTTATTTTTATATTTACATTCAATCACTCCAAAATACTTTCTGTACCAAGTTTTACAAAAATCCGTTATGATTTGATAAAGCAATTGAAGATTTTAATTGTGTAATGCATTTTAATTTTTAACCTGTTTGATTTTTGTATTTATATATGATGCATTATTACGTAATAGGTTTATTATCGTATTTTTTGAGCTTTTATATAAGTTTAACAATTGCAATATTTTAAATTTATTTTCCCTAAGATTTTTCTGAAAAAAATTGTTCTATGGAAGTAAAGCAACAACTTCATGCACCAAAATACCGGAAGTATTGTCTTTTAAAAGAAAAAACTTATCTTATTGTTGAAACTTACTAAAAGCGTTCGGATTTACCCCGGCTGACCCTATGAATGTCAAGAATTTCAATATTTCATATTTGATACCTTATATTGTATGTAATAGAATGAATTTTTTTCTTGACAGAATTGTTATGTAAAATTAATTTTTAAATATTTTTTGTTAGGTTATCTATGTGTTTTAAAAAAAGATCGCTACGTCTGGAATTATTCATTTAAATAAAATGACCGATTTAGATAATTTTGATAAATCTTACGAAATGATTCTAAATTTTATTTCAAGTAATTAACGTGATAATTCTCATTGTGTTTCATTCTCTGTTCTTATTCATCTTTTTGTTTTTATTTGTTTTTGTTTGTCTGTCTTCAATTAATGTAAAGTGTCGTTAGAGTTTGGAGCTCAGTTTTAAATTTAACTTTGCAGTTTGCAATACATTTTATTTTATTATTTTGTGATTGTTATTTTTGTATTATTTTTTGGTAAGATAATTTTTTTAATATGTTCTTTAGTTATTTTTATTTATTGTTGAAATAGTTTTTATTATTTTTTAATTTTTTATATATTTTTTTAATAGGCTCCCTGAAGAGGAAATCGATTTGATTTCGAAACGTTGGAGTAAATAAAATTTGTTACTTTGTCTGAATATTTTCGTTTTTATCAATTTGACTTATTTATCTTTAGAAAAATTAGTGAATAAAAATAATTATTAATAACATTTTTTTATTAGATAATAAGTGTGCAGACTTAACAAAAATCGGTTGTAAAAAAAATTTTATTTAAAAAATTTTTTTTAGATGTTATTTCTAGTCCCCAGTTTTGTGCGTCATGGTGAAGCCTTTTTAAAAAAATGAAATATTTCTAAAAAATAAAATCAGAATTCAGTTATACTTTAGTACAAGCAAAAGTTTAGTTTCTTTAAGAGTTTCACTATGACAGAAATAAATTTTATTATTTTTTTGTTTTTTTTACATTTAAAACATCAACATTGTACAGGAATCACAGAATCGTCATGGTGAAGCCTTCTCATATTTCTTAATAATTTCTTAATAAATCAAACAAAAAAACTTTTTTCAGTAAATATTCTAAACTTTCAACGATAGTCGCGTAAAATGAAAAATTCTGCGGACCAGTAAAAAAATTCTTTCAATTCTTATTTATTTCATTCCTTTTATGCCTTATATTTAATTACAATCCTACATTTATACATAATCACGACACTCATCACATGTAATTTGACACTATTTAATCTATTAGATGAATAGAAAAATGATAATATTTAATTAAAATAATAATTATAAGCCAATAAAATTATTTTCTGTTCATTATTGTAAAAACTTATTTAACGATTAATTCCAAAAAACATTTACATATTTTTTTTTATTAATAATTATATTTTATATATACTTACAAAAAGATTTTAATCCTCCAATATAATTCACAAATACTGTACACAAGAATTTGTAAATGAACGGTGTTAAAATAACTGCAGGTCGCGTTTATCGCCTGAGAGTATGCGCATCTTTCCTGCGCACCGTTTTCCTCGACTCGTCGACGAAACTTTCTATCAAAGTGTTACAATAATTCTACGACTTTTTTCCGCTACTAGGTTTATAAAAAGTCCTCGACTTTTTTTTTAGAGAATTTCTGCTAAAATCATAGAGTATTTCTATAAGTTTCTAAAGTATTTTTTCATATCTGAGAGTCCTCGAGTGGTAGTTGAAAACTCCAGCGACTAATTTTTTCCGTGTAACTCTTATAATTTTGGTAATTTTAACATTAATTACTTTATAAATTTTCATACATTACCGTACAAATATCTGTAAATTGCTGAGAATTCACTTCAAAGTTTAAGTTATCTTAATAAATTACGATAAATGATTTTAAATAATTTATAAAATTATAACATATATTACCACATAAATCTCCATAAGTTACTACATAAATTTCTATAAATTACCCTATAAATTTCCATATTTATTAAAAAAATGTATTTACTATAAATTACCTAAAAAATTTATAAATTACCGGAAAAATTACCATAAATTTCCTGGATTAGTTTTTTCAATTTTGAAGTATGTTTTGTATTAATATTATAAATTATCTCACAGTTCTTATAAATGACAGCATAAATTACCAGAAATTTCCATAAATTTCTTACATTAGATTTTTAAATCCTGAATTTCGTTAGCATTATCATAAATTACCTCGATATACATAGTTTCAATTAAATGTGCTTTTTTCTTTAATTTGTTTAAACAATTATTGTTTACCAATATAAATTTTAAAAGTTAAAATCCGTATAAGTTTTATTTAACATTCATATAAGCTCAACTATCAATTTTGTTAGGAAAACAAAAATATGCTAACTGATTATGGTACGTGAATCCGTTAACAGCTATTTTGTTTAAAAAATTTTTAAATTACAAACATTTTGTCCGGCCTATAACAGATATTTCATTCTTGACTATCATACTTAAAACTTATATTATGATTTTTATTTCAATTAAAAAAAATAATAAAAATAATTATTTTCAGATACATAGGACTGAACAAATATTCAGTCCAATTCACCAAAAATTTTGTTACCGTTTCGTAATTTTCAGTAATAGGTAACTTTAAGACCCATATGCGTAAGATAAAAAAAATGTAAAAGATTTAGAGAAAAGTGAGGGTAAAGACCCCCAAAAATGTACTATTGAGGAATTTGAGTATTTTTTTTCCTTAACTTGACGTGCTAGAAACTTCTATGTAGTTTTAAATTAAAGATTAATTCGTAACTTTAAGATCCACAATGCCAAAATAAAAAAATTGAGGATGTTGAAAAAAGTGGGGGTAATAAGACTCAAAAAATTTATTTCTGTTCTTTTGGTTATTGGAGTGGTTTTCAATGTATTTTTATGCGCTGTACACGATTTGGGACTTAAAAATGGCCTAGTATCTAAAGATTCAAGCTTTAACTTAAGACTATAATAAAGTTTCCAACACGTCCGGTTAAGGAAAAAAATACTCAAATCCCTCAAAAGTACATTTTTGGGAGTTTTACCCCCACTTTTCTTAAAATGTTTTACATTTTATTAAACTTATGCATATGGGTCTTAAAGTGCACGAATAAAGCTTTAATTTGAGACTAGATAGAAGTCCTTATCACATCAGGTTTATGAGAAGAAAATACTGGAAACCGTAAAAAACACGTTTTCTTGGGTGTTTACCCCCACTTTTCTCAAAATCCTGACGTGATACGCAATTTTGGAGACCAAGATCGTATTTAGCGCACAGAAATACATAGGAAACCACTCCGATATCTAAAAAAACCTTGTAGACCTGTGTTATTGTTGTTATTTACCAACTTTTTACAGGATGCACCTAGAAAATTGCAGTTTTTTTAAATTTTGCAATTTACTAAACCATATATGAATATAGATAACGAGTAAAAATTGAATTATTATTGAAACAATTTTTAAACAAATTATTGTTGCTATTTATTAACTTTTTACAGAATGCACCTAGAAAGTTGCAGTTTTTTCTTAATTTTGCAATTTACTAAATTACAGATAAAAAAGAATTATTGAATTATTATTTAAACAATTTTTTGTTGCTATTTACCAACTTTTTACAGAATGCAGCTAGAAAGTTGCAGTTCATCCTAATTTTTAAATTTACTAAAACTTATATGATTACATTTTGCAATTTAGAAACAAATTATTAATTTGTCTAAAAATTGTTTAAATAATAATTCAATTTTTATTTTTTATCTGTAATTTAATAAATTGCAAAATTAAGACAAAACTTTAACTTTCTAGGTGCATTCTTTAAAAATTTGGTAAATAGCAACAATAATTTGTTT
Source organism: Leptopilina myrica (nomen nudum) (assembly GCA_032872475.1). NCBI lineage: Eukaryota > Metazoa > Arthropoda > Insecta > Hymenoptera > Figitidae > Leptopilina > Leptopilina myrica (nomen nudum). Next base: position 20,858,752 of record CM065465.1, on the reverse strand, counting down.
AAAAATTGTTTAAATAATAATTCAATTTTTACTATTTATCTATTATCATATAAGGTTTAGTAAATTGCAAAATTAGAAAAAAACTGCAACTTTCTAGGTGCATTCTGTAAAAAGTTAATAAATAACAACTGCCTGTGATTTAAATAAAAATAATTATCAATTTTCTCTATCTCTTCTCTATAATATTAAAATGTTTCCTAGTCGTTTTGTCTTTTCGTCGGATTCGTCGTTCGGCAAGATATCTCCATCTCTATAATATTAAAATGTTTCCTAGTCGTTTCGTCGTTCGGCAACATATATAGATATACATCGGTTCGTAAAATTTTACTAATTTTTATAAGTTGTAAATGAACGAGTTTTCACCGCTTTTTAATTAGTAGAATATTACTAATTTTTAGTAAAATTCTAATGTTTTAGTAGAATTCTACTAATTGAAAGTCACTTTTTTACTAAATAAATTAATAAAACTGTTTTATCGACTATTAAGAAAACAGTTCTACATAATTGTTAGTAGAATTCTACCAATCAATTAGTAGAATTTTACTAATTGTTAGTAGAATTATTACTAAATCATTTAGTGGATGACTTTTCAACATTTCATTAGTAACTTTCTACTAATTCAGATTTAGAGAGTTAATTAATATAAATTATATAAATAAATAATAAATGGATTGAAAATTCCATTCATTTGTTGAAGTAATTCGAATTTGCTAAAAATATAGCTAAATATTTCATACTAGAAATTGATTTTTTCTTAAATTTTTTGAGAAATGAGCATATTGGGCCAACATTTTTTTTACTTTCTTCATTCGACTGTTGAACTACCCAAATATTACTATTTTTGTAGTGAAAAATACTAAAAGTAATTATTACAGTATTCACTTTTAAAAATTGCATTAAGAATTTTAATTTTTACATCGTCATTGTAATTTTTATTAAATTTTGTATTACTTTTTACATTCAGTATGTTGTAAATATTACTTGTAGAATTTTTAAAGTTTTACTTTTTAACTTTTTGCTCGAAAAAGTAGTAATCCGTACCGCTACCACGCACATCTGAGTGTGTGATCACGTCAGTACTGTCATGCGCAGCGATCGTAATATATTAAGATTATATATTGTTATAATAATAATTTATGCTAATACTTTTAAAGTTCTATATTTCAAAATGTGCAATTTTTGTTTTACATTAAATAATTTATAACATTTATTGAAATAATTCTTTTTTGTTTTGTACAAAATAAGAATAAAAAATGTAAGAATAATAATAAAATAATTTAATAATTAAAATAAATAATTTTAAATTAAATATAGGGTCAGTTGGGGTAAATCGGAACAGATTTGCTATGTTTCACCAAAAAGATAAGTTTTTTTTTTAAATCGGAATACTTTCGGTTTTCTTGTGTTTTGAGTTCTTATTTTACTTCCGTGGAACAATTTTATGGAGTAGTAAAAATATGGTTATCATTGAATCGTAATAATCAACTGTTCCTATTTACCGCTAAATTTTTCAATTTTGCTAAAATTTAGGGGTAAATAGGAACAGTTGATTATTTCTTACGAAATTTGAGAAAAAATCAATTTCAAGTCTGCAAATGTTAAGAGATATAAAGAATTAGATAAAAAAGGTGTTAGTCATAAAATAATTCAAAATAAGAAATAATAATACATTATATAAGTTTAAAAGTATTCCATACCAAAAATTCTAACACATTATACAATTATGTACAATTCTGTACTTGTTGAATACTATGTACCGATGCGATTATACATGAATACTATTTTTAATGCATTTTTAATGCTAAAAATAGTGTAGTTTGATAAAAATAAATTTTTCATTTATATTATCAGAAATATTATTGAAATTTCTGCTGTTCCGATTTACCCCGAATTTCCAGTTTTAAGGGGTAAATAGAAACAGTCTCCTATTTTTAAGAAAAATTTTCAAAATGAAAAAATCAAAGTTGTTTTTTGTTGTAGTATTAATAAGAGATAATTATAATTTTTTATATGAATTTTTAGCTTATTTTTTTCAAATGCGAATCAAAAAAGGGAAAGGGTGTCTTCTTTGATTTTCAATTTTTTATGCAATAGGAAATATTTTTGTATATACTGGTGCTAATTGACAAACTGAAAATGGGAAAATACTTAGAACCTGTTGGGGGTTAATCTAAGGTACAAGGTTTAAGGCCATATTTATTTTTAAAAATTTTTATTTATCTAAAACAACTACTGTTCCGATTTACCCCTTGTTCCGATTTACCCCAACTAACCCTACTGTACCTTATTATTATTATTATTTTGTAGCTTTCTGCTGGGTAGTTAACATAAACTATACAACCGAATAAATTTAATTGGAAAGGTTATGAAAACAGTAAAATCTTTTATAGAGTAACTTTTTGTTACAAATTGAATCATGCAGGACTCTGTCAATTGCCTAAGGTTGTATTAAACTCCATGGACTCACGTCGACCATACCATGCTTAAAACCCAATAATATTAGACCTTCTATTCACCTACGGAACTACCTTGTGGCTTCAAACTTCGTAGATGGATGGTTCCATTTAGTCGCTGGCGCGACTCTTCCGTGCCGCTCTTGTTCTGGCCTATTTCCTTCTTGTCCTTGACAGGGTCTTCTTAGCTTCCTCTAAGGCAGTCCTAAAGCCCTTGCACCGACCTGATCCGGCGACGTGTTGGATGTCCTCCTTCTCGCCGAACTTCGCCTGGCATAAGAAGCAGCATGAGCTCTTCTTACAATCTGCTGCTTTATAGCCAGCTTCACCGCACTTGAAGCACGCAGCCGACCTATCTACCGCTTTGCAGTCTCTACCTATGTGGCCGTAGCCAAGGCATCTATGGCACCTTGTGACTGTAGCTCTTCTTCTCACCTGGCAGGACACGAACCCAATTTTAATGTGTACTATTTTCTCCAGCCTATCTGCATCCTCTTGGCTGGTGACAACGACAGCGAGCTTTACTCCTCGCTTGTTTAGTCCAAGGACCGTCACCTTTCTGCTCCCTGCTTGCACCGTAGAGATTTGCTCCAGGACGTCCAAAACGTCTTCCTTTTCAGTAAAGGCGTCTATATCGCGGATTTCCAACGTAGTGTGCCGGACCGCCATCTGCACCTTACCCAGGTCACCGATCACCCTCGTCACTTCCTCGGTGAACGACTTCTCGTTTGAAGATCCTCCAATTTTAATGAGGAGGTCTCCCCTTTTCGTGGGTAAAGCTCCCACAACCCTTGTCTGACTGGCATCTAGGTCAGCCTCATCTCGAACCTTCTTCAGCACGTTGGCGAATGTTGTTCCTTTAGCCAGTTTAACGATGACTGTTGTTCGTTTTCGTGGTTGTCTTCTTTCCTTATCTAGACTTGACTTTGGTGCCGGTTTGGTAACCTTGACTTCAGTTTTTTTAGGAGATCCCTCCTCCTTCTTCTTCTTTGTGTCCTTCTGAAGCTGAGGATCACTTCTCTTTCGCTTTTGACCCTCCAAGACAACGTTTTTAAGCACCACTGCGTTAAAACGGTCACGTCTTAGCTTTCGGTCTTGGCGTGCTTCTTCAGACCAAGTTAAACCCTGGTACAATCTTTCGTCTTTTTCTGTCGCTGCTGTGTGCTTCTCCTTGACCTCCTGTATAAGCGATGTTAAGCTTTTTAGTCCATCCTTGATTGTCATGTTGACATTCTTTTGGACTTCACAAGTTTTCAGCATCTTGCTGACCTCTTCCTCTATTTTTTGAATGCTCGCCTTCTCTTCTTCGCGTAGCTTAATGCATTCATCACGATCTTGATTGCAGCTGGCAATGTCAATCGCAGAAGCATTACTGAAGACAGAAATGCAGCTGGCTTGACTGGTGACGCTGCTCGTACTCCCTCGTCTCTCCACCTTGTCCACGATGATCTGTGGTACTTCCAATGCGTTGTTGCCCTCCTGCATCCTTGGGCCACTGGCCATCATCCTCACGCTATGTGCTTGATGATCGGAACCAGTGAGGGATTTAGCCGTAGCATTACCCCGCAGGTACTCTTCCTTTTTTTTACAATCGCTCATACTGGGTGGTTGTCCCGTATCGAGGGACAATCGGGCCTTAACAGGGTGCTACCATCTGGACAGGATGGGCCCTGAACCGCCTCCGTTAGTTACATAGACGTTATAGCATTGCCGAAGCATTGATGCGACGTCTATGATATCCAGTGTCAGGTGAGCTAAGAAACTCGGACCTCGCAGGACGGTGTATCTCTCTTATGGACCAGAAGTAAACTTCGGGCCATGATCGCTGAGTAGACACCATTATTATTATTATTATTATTATTATTATGGTTGGCACCTTGTCGTGGTAGGTGGGCTTTAGGGCAAACTGAAGGACTTTCTCTTCCCCTTTTTTGGGGCAGCGAAGCTTTACCGGTTTTCCTCTATCTAAGATCAACTACTGACATGGAGAACTGATAAGTAAACAAAAAGGTATAAATAGTGGACTATTCAGGGGCCATTCTTCTCTGCGGCCGATACAATTCTTTACAACTTTGCCTTTTTTTGCTCCTGCATTTCTTAGTACTGATGAGAATGGATTTGCTAATCTGTGTGGAAAATATTGAGTTTTACTCGATTTCCAAACGGAGGCGATGACTGCTTGCGCGGGTTAATCCCCGTTGTCCTTGTGGTTTCAGCAACCCTAGAAAGAAATGATCGTTTGTTCGTTCTTCCGGACTTGGGACGCTGTTCATCCAACTCCTAGGAAAAGAATTGTAGGACTCTCGGATGTGTGGAGCTCCAGGTTTTCGTTCTGCGGTTGATAAGAAATGGCAACCTGAACAGTCTCTCCTTCATAAGTTACTCTAAAAGACAAGACACATAGATACAATTAGTTTTTTTAATACACGCATGTAAGTTACACACAAAGACACAAAACACACACGAGATCACTGGGCACCCTGCAAAAAGCAGCACATTGCAATGATCTCACAGTACACCTAACACGCACACATGTTACATACTCACATGCTAAGGGAAGGAATCCCGAAAATAAATACAAAAATTAAAAAAAAATAGGGAAAGTACAATTAGAGAAATTGAAGTTACCCAGCAGGGGAATTGGGAAGCCCCAGTGGCGGCGGCTAAGGGTGCGCAAGCAGGCCCGAAGTTGTCGAGATCCCGCGACTGCAGTAATTCATCGGTGGTCTGCTTGGCCGATGAATCATTTATGATTACAAGTGCTAGTGAGATGATGGAGGTAGAGGGGGCAACCTCTTATGCCTCTGTCATAAAAATGGGCAAAGAGGTCCTAGATCATCGGACTGCTTCGCCAATGGTCGAAGGGTGGAGAGTTATACTTGGTCTGTTCGAGAAGTAGTCTGAGATTATCGAGCATCTCGTCGAATCACAGAAGATAGTGAGGGACGGAATGCTGAAGAACAATGCTAAGGAGGTTAAAATCAGTGCCATGAAGGCAGCGGTCAGGCCTGAAGAAACGCAAACGGAGATACTGTCTGTTCGGAGGACCAGGAGAAATGATCTCCTTTTGGTTCTCAAGAGGGGACAGGGTCTCTCAAGTTTCAGCAGTGCCCTGGCCACTGCGCTCATTGGTAAAGCAGAGGTGAGGACTGTTGTCTCGACGAGGTTGATAGAAATTATGGACCTCGACGAGACCATAGTCAAAGAGAAAGTGATAGAGGCAGTCCGGAGTACACTGGACAGGCCTGGCTTGGAAGTTCCATGCCAAAGCTTTACTCGCTATGGAAATTCGAAAATGGCGATTCTGCGGCTTCCGGAAACGGAGGCGGAATCGCTGTTGAAGGCCAAGCGGGTGAAGATCGGATGGGTTAACTGCAGAGCTCATGCCAGGGTGGAAGTAGAGAGGTGCTTTAGATGCATCTGCTACGGCCATCTGGCTGGAGGATGCAAAGGACCAGATCGAAAAGCGGCTTGCTGGAGGTGTGGCAGTCCTGACCACAGGAGCTCGGTTGGACGACGAAGCCAACTTCTGTAGGCGATAAAGTGCGTGAGGCGAGGCAAGTTATTATTGCAGCGTGCAACAACTCAATGCCTCACGGCAACAAAGAAAAACTAGGAAGGTAGCCTTGTACTGGTGGAACGACGAACTAGCCCGCCTTAGAAAAGAATGCAATGCAGCAAGAAGGAAATACACCCATTCTGAGGGAGACCTTCAGCTGCAAGAACAGTGGCATAAAGCCAGGCATCTCTTTAAGCGGGCTGTGAAGGGTAGTAAAAAATCATGTTGGAAGGACCAATTTGTCTATTGGACACGATGGGTAAACTTCTAGAGGGAATGATTCTAGAACGACCATGGAATCCTGGTAGGCGAAAATGGCTTATCAGAGAATCAATTCGGTTTTAGGAAGGAACGGTCGACAGTAGACGCGATCTTAGCGGTACTCGATAAGGCAAGGAAAGCTAAAGAGGGACGAAAGAAGGGTTTTTGCGAGCTCGTTTCAATAGATATCCGTAACGCGTTCAACTCTGCAAAATGGGAAAATTGTATGAAAGCAATGAGATGTAAAGGGGTACCATTGTATCTGTTGCGAATGATAGACAACTATCTTAGCGACAGATGGGTTGTTTACGAGAGCGATGCATGTCATATCAAAGAGAAAATGACATGCGGAGCTCCCCAAGGATCAAAGGTGGGTCCAACCATCTGGAACGTTATGTATGACGGTTTTCTGAGATTGGACCTACCCGAAGATACATCTATATCCGGGTTCGCGGACGACGTACTCATAGTCTGCTATGACGAGGAGTTAAGACTATTGAAAATAAAGCTTGAGGATAGTCTGCGTCGAGCTGAGTTTTGGCTTTACCGACATGGTCTGCAAATGGCTTTCGAAAAGACCGAAGCTCTACTCGTCACAGACAGGAGACTTTATACAGCCCCGAAAATTGAGATAGGAGGATCTGAAGTCGTATGGGGAAACACGCTTAAGTACCTGGGAGTGTGGTTCGACAAACGCTTAAGTTTTGGCCAACATATTAACATCTCAACGCTCAAAGCCACTGAATGCATGGGAAACCTTTCGAGGATGATGCCCAATATCGGTGGCCCCAGGGAAAATAAAAGAAGACAGGTGGCGACTGTGGTTCAATCAAAGCAGCTATATGCTGCCCCTGTATGGGCCTTAGCCCTTAAGATCCACAGCATCTCTGACAGGCTCCTTTCGGCACAAAGAGAGCCAGCAAGGAGAATAACGTCAGCCTTCAGAACGGTGTCTGACTGCGCTCTCCGGGTGCTTGCCAGATTGCCGCCAATGGACTTGTTGGCAATGGAAAGGCAGGAAAATTTCCAGCTCTCCAAAAATCTGGTGAGCAACCCGGAGCAAAGAGAAAGACTCAAAGCCCTAATGTGCACTGAGTCAAGGGAAAGACTCGTTCTAAGGTGGCAGGAGAGATGGGATGGGGAATTAAAAGGCAGATGGACTGATCGCCTGATTCCCTACCTCGCCACATGGTTAGAAAGACAACACGGTGAAGTAAGCTACTACCTTACACAAGCGATGTCAGGTCATGGTTGTTTCGGGCAGTACTTCTATCGGTTTAAAATAGAAGCAGATGCAAAATGGGTGTACTGCAACGGTTCGGGTGACGACGAAGCAGAGCACATTGACGACGCGGAGCACACGCTTTTCTCTTGCGGGCACTGGCGTGAACTCAGGGAAGCCATGTTTTCGGCAGTGGGCACTGAAGTCACGGTCAAGAACATGGTACCAATTATGTTACAGAGTGCAGTCTCATGGCGCGAAATAGAGTCCTTCATCATCAAAGTGATACAGGTGAAGGAGAACGACAGAAGGACGTTACAACAACAAAGGAGAATTCTTGCGGCTCGGCTGGGCGCTCGCGGAAGACGGAGGAGACCTTAAATGGATCTCCTCCCTCTTCCGATAGCGCTTAGCTAAGGATTTCAGATCTGGAAGTAGGTAAGGAGACCTCTACTGGCGATGCAAGCTTGACGGCAGTTCCGCCAGGAGAGATATGTCTAAAAAAAGGGTGTGGTTTTTTCAGTGGGTCGACCAGAACAAGAGCGGTTACTCCCACATAACCTAGGAGTGCGGGCTCCAGGTATCTGCCTTGGAAGTGTTATATATTGTCGTATAAAATTACAGAAATCTTACAGTAAATTTTTCAAAGCAAAATTAATATAACATTCCAGTACTATAACTCGAGCATGTAAAGTAAATAAAAATAACTTAAAAGTGTATATTTAATGAATAAACAAGAATTTTATTCATATTTTATCATTAGAAACAAAATGTTCAAGCAGAACGTAAACTTATAGTAACATCACTGTAATATTACACTGGAGATTCGTAATCTCCACTGCAATATTACAGTGATCTTACTGGGATATCAAAATTCGAATTTCGAATTGGCTGATTCGAATCGAAAATAAATCGAGTCGAGTCGGCCAATTCGAAATTCGAATTCGGAGTTTCGAATTGCACAGCTTAACTCGGTTATTTAATTAGCACAATTATTTTGACACAAATCCTAACCTAAAATTAGTAGGCTGGTATTCATAATATAGCTATCTAGTACTTAGAAACTTGTTGAAAGTGAATGAAATATTTCGCTTATTGTTTCTATTACATAAGGAAAAAAAACTCATTTTGCAAATCTTTTGCACAATTTTTAATAAATAAATAAATTTAATGTTTCAAGAACAATTGAAGAATTTTTTGATAATTTAAAAAAATCATTTTTTGGGAAATTTTTATTTATAATTTTGAATCTTGTTTGTGTATGTATTTGAATTTTCGGAAATATTGAAAATATTTAAATTCTTTGCAAGAATTGAATTATTTTCCTAAATAATATCAATCTTCGTAAAATTAAATTATTTTTAAACAAAATTTTAATAACATTTTACGAATAAATACAATTATTTTCTAAAATTTTAATAAATACTTCAAAAAAATTTAATTATTTTTTTAAATTGTAAAATTTTTGAAAAAATTTAATTATTTTCAAAAAATTCCACGAAAAAATTCATTTTTTAATTCATTATAGAGTATATCTAATAAGAAATTAGTTATCTTCTAAAATTTTAATAAATCCTTTTAAATAATTTTTTTTATTAATTCTTTGCAAAAATTGAATTATTTTTAATACAATTTTAATCGAATTTCTCGAAAAATGTCATTATTCTTAAATTTTTTTAAGAATTATCTTATAAAAATTGATTTAAAAATGAATTTCAGTTCAAAATTTAGATTACAATTAAATATTAAAAGCAATATAGCGTGAATTTTTAAAAACAATTCGATTTTGAATAAGTTTAATTGAATTTTGCAAATATTAATTTAAGTTTTTATTTTCTAATATTTATTTAATTGAAGAATTTAGGAATACTTGAAATTTCGTAAAATTGAATGTTGTAAAGTAATGGATTTGAAAATTCTCAAAGAACAATCCATTTAAAAAAGAATTTTAGTTAAAAATTCTTGCAAAAAATAATTGAATTGATAATGATTGTATCACTCGGTTATTTTTAATTATTAGAGACACCTTATTTTAACACATTATTGGTATTTGTATGTTATTTATATATTAAAATTATAGAATTAATAAAAAATATATTGACATTTTTAAGTAAAAGTTTCTAAGTATTAGATAGATGCACTGTAAAAAAAATTTTTTGTAGATTTACAGTTTTATTTAGAATTTTATAGAAACTTATAAAATAACGTCTTTAAAAGTAGTGAATTTAAAATTCCGTCTGTAAAATTAATACTTTTAATGTGTCAATTTTACAATTTTCTGTAAATTTACTACTCTGAAAGTAGGTAATATTTTTGTCTTTTTATTACCTACTTTCAGAGTAGTAAATTTACAGAAAATTGTAAAATTGACACATTAAAAGTATTAATTTTACAGACGGAATTTTAAATTCACTACTTTTAAAGACGTTATTTTATAAGTTTCTATAAAATTCTAAATAAAACTAAATCTACAAAAAATTTTTTCAGTGTGTATTACACGGTGGTCTTGAATCAACTTTGAATGAAATGTCTTAGCACATCATTTTTTTTGCTGATTTGGGTTATTTGCATTCTAAATAATGTGTAAAAAATTTATAGCCCATAACTTGTCGAGCCGTTTTTATATATATTATATATAACGTTTTCGTTAATTTTTTTTCTGTACAGTAACTGGTATAATTTCCGTAAATTGGCAAAAATATGTGCCTTAACATGTAGGGTCATTTGGGGTAAATGTAAACGGTTTATCTATTTTTTACGAAAAACATCAGTTTTTTTTGTTAAAAGGTAAAATGGACGGATTTTTTTTGCATGAACTTGTTACTAAAGCTCCCTAGAAAAATTTTATGAGGTTCAAAAAAATATTGATGCACCTGAATCGTCTACAACTGACTGTTTACATTTACCCCGAGATTTTGAAATTTGCCTAAAATTCGGGGTAAATGTAAACACCTCTGTAGTTAAGCGAGGTTTAAGAAACAAGTTATTTCAAGCATACTACTGTATTAAGGGATGGAAAAACTGAAAAAAAATTATTCGTAGATGTATAGTAAATCAACCAGTTGCCTGATAATGTATCATATAAAATAAACAATCAACCATTACAAAATTAGTAATGTAAAAACTTGAATAACTTGAACAAATTTTAATAGATTTTCATTCAACTTGGTAAAAAGGAGTTTTTAAGGTTGCTGAATAAGAATCTAAAATCGAATTTTTAAATTTCAAAATGTTGGATCTAATAGTTTATTCAATTATTTTCTTTTAAAATGTAGTTGGAGTACTGTTTACATTTACCCCGAGTTTTCGAATTCTCGGGGTAAATGTAAAGACTTAATTATTTATTAACTAAATTGACGAAAATCAAAAATCAAAGTCAATTTTTGTTGGGGCATGAATAAGGAAGAATTACATATTTTTGTTTGATTTTTAAATTTATTTTTATGCAAATGCTAGACAAAATACTGAAACAGAAAAATTTTCAATTTCAAACTTTTTTGCATTAAAAGATAACTTACACTAGGGCATTGCCAATTGTCAAAATAAAATATTGGCAATAGTTAGAACATCTTGTAGGTGAGCTGAGGTAAAAATATTGCCGTCGTACTTATTTTTTAATTTGTGAATTTAGCTGAAACATCTACTGTTTACATTTACCCCGCGTTTACATTTACCCCAAATGACCCTATTGTAATATTTAAACAAAACTGACTTATCGTGTCAGAAATATTATTTAAATTGTTATATTATATTATTTGAAATGAAAGAAAAGTATTAGGGTCAGTTGGGGTAAATCCGAACAGAGGGCAAATACGGACAAAAGGTGTTGGATCTTAATTTACAAATTAAAAATTCAGTTCGACGTCAATATTTTAAGCTCATATCCTTTAAAAGAGATTCTGACTACTTCCATGATTTTATCTCGACAATTGTCAACGGGATAATTTAAAAACTTAGGGTAAATCTGGACAGAGCTTCTATTACATTTTAAAAAGTAGTGTAAGTAGTGTAATTCGATTAATTTTTTAAAAAATCCGGCATATTGGATCCGGAATTTTGAATTTTCAAAATCTGACTTTGTATTCGTATTTAATGATCCCAAAAACTTTTCTTTATCAAGTTTTATTAAAATCTATTAAAATTTGTTAAAGCTATATATGTTTTTGATTATTACTTTTTGAATCGTTAATTTATTAACTTTTATGATACTACAACACTTAACTGATTCAACTTTTATACATCTAGTATGCATTTTTTCAAGTTATTCTATCCTTTAATAGAGTAGTATACTTAAGATAACTTTATTTTAAACCTTTCTTAGAAACTAAGCTGTCCGGATTTACCCCAAATTTAAAGAAATTTTCTAAATCTTGGGGTAAAAATCCGAACAATAAAATGTAAAAAATTAAATATAAAATTTTATAACAAATAAAAAATTAATCTAGGGAACTCAAGAAAGAAATTAATGCAGTATATAAAACGAAAGAATTGCCTTTTATTATAAAAAAACTTACGTCATTTGTGAAAAATAGGTATTTTGTCCGGATTTACCCCAGCTGACCCTATTTTAATTAATATTATGCTTAAATCCATAATTTGATACAAATTTGTAACATTTTAAATAAAAAACTGATGATTATTTTCAAAATGAGTTTTCTCAAAAACGGCTCGACAAGTTATGGGCTATAAATTTTTTACACATTATTTAGAATGCAAATAACCCAAATCAGCAAAAAAAGGGATGTGCAAAGACTTTTCATTCAAAGTTGATTCAAGACCACCGTGATTATGAATACCAGCCTACTAATTTTAGGTTAGGATTTCTGTCAAAATGATTGTGCGAATTAAATAACCGAGTTAAGTTGTACAATTCGAAACTCCGATTTTCGAATCGGCCGATTCGAAATTCGAATTCGAAGATTCGAATTAGCTAGCTCGATTCGAATTTACTTTCGATTCGAATCGGCCAATTCGAAATTCGAATTCGAAGTTTCGAATTAGCTAGCTCGTTTCGAATTTACTTTCGATTCGAATCGGCCAATTCGAAATTCGAATTCGAAGTTTCGAATTGGCTAGTTCGATTCGAATTATTCCCGACTCGAGTTTTCTGTTGTCGAGTCGAATAATTTTCGATTCGACTCGATTAAATGCACACCTCTAATGTGTATGTATTAAGTGCATATTGGCGAGTATACATGTGTATGTATTGTGTGTATATGTGTAAGTATACATGTGTATGTATTGAGTGTATATGTGAGAGAATACATGTGTATGTATTTAGTGTATATGTGTGAGTATACATGTGTATGTATTTAGTGTATATGTGTGAGTATACATGAGTATGTATTGAGTGTATATGTGAGAGAATACATGTGTATGCATTGTGTGTATATGTGTGAGTATAGATGTGTATACATTATGTGTATATGTGTAAGTCTACATGTGTATGTGTTGTGTGTATATGTGTAAGTATACATGTGTATACTACTGTATTTATGTATATGTTTTATATGTTGCCGATCGACGAACCGATGTATATCTATATATGTTGCCGGACGACGTATCCGACCAAACGACGAAACGACTAGGAAACATTTTAATATTATAGAGATTGACGTTTTCTTAAAAGGAAAATTTCATCTGTGGTACTTTTAACAGAGAAAAATGTATTAAACTGTGTTTTCCTATGATTTTTAACCTAAGATTTTTTGTTTTCTAACCTATTGCTGAATTGTTTTGTGCCCAAAAAAAGTTATTATATTTTGAAATTAAATAAAAACATAATTGAATTAATTCTTGATAGTAAAATATTTAATTAAAATATTTTTATGATTAAAACGATTGATTTTTTTTCATGAATTTCAAAAAGGGCTTAACTCTGACAACTATAATATCAATTTTCTCCATCCAACTTTAATTTCAGACAATTATTTTATCATTTTCTCACACAAAATAGCATCTAATTACTATGAAAAAAATAGACACTTTTAATTAAAACTATTTGTAATAGAACGTTTTTTGTCTCTCCCGTAAAATTTAAAAAAACCGAGTTGAGCCCTTTTCGAAATTCGCAATTTAATTACATAAGCAAACAAACTCTATTGAAAAATGAAATTTGAAAAAAATCCATGAGTTGACCCCTCAATCTCATATGAAACTCCTCATTAACATTACGTTAAGATCACAGTGTAATATTATCTTAACATTGTGAGGTAATATTACCTTAATATTCTCATTAATTTACCGTAATAGTACGACATAATATTACCTCCAGGCGGACATTTTGATATACCAGTAAGATCACCGTAATATTACAGTGGAGATTACGAATCTCCAGTGTAATATTACAGTGATGTCACTATAACCTTACGTGCTGCTTGGTAACTGGTTTGCAATTTTTCCATAAGCGTGTAATATTAAAGTAATGTTATTGTCATGTTACAGAAATATTAATGGATAATATTACCCATCAGACAGATATTTAATATGACTATAATATTACTGTAATGCTACGTTTATACATGGGTAACTGAAACTTTGTTCCATAGCGATTGCTTTTTCGAGTAAAAACTAAAGATCTATACAAAGTAGTAATAATTCCTCTGATATATAATTTGCTCAATTCTCTTCGCTCAAAATATTAATTGCTTGAGACATTTTAAATATTACTAGCGCGTGTCGTCCGAGCGTCCTACCGGTTCTTGAATTGGGGCTGCACATGTTATAAATTAGTTTATATTATTATAATATAACCTACAGTTAAATTAATTTGTTTATTATAAATTTTTTTTACATTTCTTAAAAGTCGAAATAAAACTAAAACTTTTATTCATTGACAACTTTTTCCTAAACTCAATATTTTCAGACTTACAAAATGTAGGGAATATATATATGTAAGTAGAAATATTTTAATTTTATAATTAGAAAATTAATACTTTAAAATTTATATATATATATATGTATATTATATTTAATTAAAAATTGTATAAAATTTCTTTACTTAAAATACTTATAATTAATATGTAACAATAGTTTACTATTAAAAAAACATATTAAATTTTAAAAATTGTTAATTCCAAGATAATGGCATTGAAATAAAAATCTATGTAAATTATAATTTATTTATAATATATATACTTACGTTACCAATTATTTATTTCTTATTAATAATTATTATAATTTTATATCATTATTTGTATCATTATTATTGTTCTTAAACGAATTAAATTAAATTTTTGGGATTAAAAATAATTCTTTTTCTTATAGAGTCAACTTTCTAAACCAAAATTGCGAAAAGGTGCGATTCCACAATTACTCATGGGAAGGTGTTTTAGGACTAAGTGTCAACTCGAGTAATGAACGCCTCCTTCAAAATTTTACTTTTTCTGATAAAATGGACATTTTAAGACATAAGAAATGTTTAAAAACATATTAAATAAAAAAATAATTCGTTTTCAGCGCAATTCGAATATAAAATATATAAAGCTCGATGGATTGAGCCCGAAGAGACGGCAAAAAGTGGATGCTTTAAGAAAAAGGTTGAGAAACGCAAGTAGATTGCAACAAAAAGCAGAAGCCGCTTACTAAAAAGTAAGTTAATACATACCCAGGAAAAAATAAAAGCAGTTAAAAATAGTACGTTAGAAAAACTCTTAGCTGAGGAACCTAATATAAGTACAAATGAAGCTACAACGGTAAAAGAAATTTTGAAGGCAGCTAAAGTGAATGACCCAAGAGGCCGGAGATTTTCGGACGAATGGATTTTTCTTTGCATATTATTGCATATGTGATGCTCCACGAAAGAAGGGACCTATCCCCGAAATAACATTAGGCTCAGTTTTCATGCATTGTGTACGGAAAATTGAGCCTAATGTTCTTTCGGGGATAGGTCCCTTCTTTCGTGGAGCGTCACATATGCGTTCACCTACAGCATATAGATTTATTTTAGAAAATAAAATCCTACCTTTACCCAGCGTTCGGACAATTCGAAGGTGGTATTATAATAATAATAATAATAAAAAATAATACTAATAATATAATAATTATATTTTTTTAATATAATTTTAATTAACATATTTTTAATTGTTTACATCATAAAATTATATCTAAAAAAGATATTATTTCTATTACGAATTTATTGCTAAGATACTAGTCTTACATTAAACTTTTTGTGTTGTTGATTTTACTATTATTACAGATATCTTTCTAACATAGACTGCCTCTGTGGCTTCGACTCTCGGTTCTTTAAGGTGTTAGAAGATCATTTTCCCAAAAAGAGCGAACAACAACTTCATGGACTTTTAGTACTTGACGAAATGAAGATAAGGCAAAATTTACTGCTGGACACAACGACGATGACCTATAAAGGTCTTGAAGATTTTGGCGACAATTCGACAAAAAATGTTGATACAGAGATGGCTAATAATGGCCTTGTATTAATGTTTCAATCTCTTTATGAAGATTATTCCCAACCTATCGCTGTTTTTGTTTCTCATGGACCAGTAAAGGGTGATAAATTATCCGTATTAGTGCTTCAAGCTATTGCTCTGTTAGAGAAAGCTGGAGCAAAAGTGCATGGAGTTATAGCGAATCGAGGAAAACCAAACCGAAAAATGTGGACCGAATTAGGATGCAGCGGGAAATCATAAATATTTAAGAACAGTTTCGAGCACCCTTTATACATTTCCGATGACGATAGTACGGAAGATATTTTTAAATTTAGGAGTAAAGTGTTTTTGTTCTCTGATGCTCCCCACCTTGTCAAAAATATCCGGAATCGACTAGCAAATACAAAAAAGCTCCAAGTAATAAACTTAATTTAGTGTAATGTAATAAATGATAATATTTATTGTTGTTAATGATTTTATTACTAATTATGTTAATTATTCTATTAATTTTTATTCGGTTCGATTCATCCAGATGATGATTTTATTGAGTGGGAGCATTTTAAGATTTTGCATCAAATTGACTCAACGCAGCCAAGTGGCAGAAAAATTTGCCCGAAAATAACTTCCGATCACGTACACCTAGAAAATGATAGTTTTCTTAAGATGCGAGTTTCTTTTTCCCTTCAGGTAATTCATTGTAAACGTTTAATAAATTGAAATCTTATCTTTAAAAATTTATTTACAGCTTTTCAGTAATTCTGCTGCCAGAGGTCTACGTTTTTATAAAGATTACGACTCGAGGCTGAAAAGCTGTGAATCAACAGCACAATTTTGTGTCATTATGAATAAAATGTTCGATGCTTTAAACAGAACTTCTGTTGCTTCCGGTGTTCGACTTTCGAGTACTGACATTGAGGTAATAAATTTTTTCTATTAATTGTTCTTAAAAACGAATCAATAATATTATAAATTACAGATTAATTTTTGGAAGGTATTACGTGAAACATTACAATAGTTGAACGGATGGGAAGAACGAGTCAAAAAAGGATTGATTCAAAAAATCCATTTTATTACTCCTGATGCTTGTGAAGGTCTTCGAATGACTCTAAATTTTATGTTATTATTGTATTTACAATATATTTGATATTATTTTATTTACTTTAATGTGCAGATTATTTTGTGATCCGTCTAGTAGTGTATTTAGTTATATTTACTTGAATTTTTTGTTATTTTTGACTATAAATAACAATTTAATCATTTCAGACAATATTATTGTTTTGAAATTATTTTTTACATTTTTTAATAAATATTTTTCTACTTTGAATATAGAGATTTTTTGGAACAATCTGACTCGCAGGAGGTACGAACGATCATCCCGCTACTCCAACCTTTTTACAAATTTACAAAATCCTATCCATCTACAGTGCCATAAGCCCTCCAAAATCTGGAAATTGTTCAATTCCAGACACTCCTCAAACTTCAATTATTTTCATGGCACGGTTGAAAGAAATATATCAATGCAATAAACAAAATAAGAATTCGATCTTTAAAGAAAACAAATCAAATTTAAATATTCTAATTCAAAACGAAAATAGCACTTTTACCGATTTAATCGATTTTACCGATATAATGGATCACGATTATGATCTTCCTATCATAAATGATTATTTAATATATTTTTTAACGGGACAAATTTGTTCAAAATTTTCGAAATTTCGAGAGTGTGAGGTTTGCCAATCTACATTTTCAAATTCTGAAAATATGTGATAAAAAGAAAAAAAAATTTAACAAAGAAAAAGATTGCCAAATTAGTTGAATCCTAAGTAAATGGTTTGTACATTTCCAATATTGTTATTGAATGTTATTATTTTTATAGATTGATATTTAACATAAAAATTATTTATATTTATTACATATACATTATTTATTTATAGGTATTAAATGTGCATAATATATAATGTGATAATAATATATAATTAAGAATAAAGAATATATTACATATAAATAATATTTCATTATTTTTAATATTCTATAATAATCAATTAAATATTATAATATAAATAATTAATTATATTATACTATTATTATAATTATTAATTAAGTCAAATAAATTAAATTAAGATAACTAATTATTTTTAAATTCTTAGTATTTTTCTTTCAAATATTCAAAAGATACAAAATATAAGCTTTAAAGTATGACAGCGCCGCCACGCGGCAGCAGTCACATCTGTGCCACGATATTTCTGACTCTACTACAGATGTGTCACCGGGCTGGTGTTACACGAAGTGCACGAATTGTACGTGCATGGCCAGTGTAGTAGTATTAGAAAGTAGAGGGGCTGATTTTCTGAATAATTACGTGTAAACATTGAACAATCTCACAATTTTTAAACATTAATAACAAAAAACCTGTAAAAAAAATTATTTTTTACTTTTGTATATGAAAGAACAACTCAAAAAATATAGAACGATATAACCCAATGGGAAATGCCAGTGTAGTACCGATGTTTACCACTGGCTTAGTACTCAGACGATTGTTCGGCCGTAGTCTAGCCGAGCCTCGACAGTTAATGCTGGCGCAGTACAGAAGTTTTGTTTCGCCAAAGCTTGGACAAGCCACGTGGCAAGTGCTGGCTGAGTATAGAAAAATTGTTCACAACGCTCGTTGCCAACATTGCTTTTTTGACATAATCTTGAAAAAAATTATAAAAAAAGTTTATGAATGTTTAAATATAAATTAATTGAAAAAAAATTAATATTTGACTTTTCAGTTATTCATTTTTTATTTTTATTAAATTTAATAATAATTTAACATAATTGTTTAATTTTAATAAATAATAAATTATTTAAACAAATTAAATTATTATTTAAACAATAATTTGGTTATTGAAATTAAATTATACTTCTTTCATGAATAAAAAATTATTAAAAAATTACCACTTGTAAATTGTTAAATGCAATAAGTAAAGTTATTTATATCTATTATTTAAAATTTAGTTTAATTTATTTTAATTCTATTTATTACTTCTAAAGTATCCCTATTTTTTCTCATCTTTGATTCAATAATTGTAAGTCTGAATGATACTGAGATATTTAAACTTTACTATAACGTGTGTCGTTAGCATAGTGGTTAGAGCGTTAGTCTGTAAATCCGTAGGTCGTAGGTTCGATTCCCCTCGTGAGCAATTTTGTTTATTTTCATAGGTTTGCGATATTTCTAGATTCCAATCGTTAGGTACTAAAATATGAAAATCTAATGCCCACTTACTGTAATTGTCTATTATTTAATTTTAAAATGTTATAAACAATTTTTTTCTACTTCATTTACTATATCCATTGTTAGTCTCCATCTTAATTACAATTTCTTTAAAAATTAAAGAGAAATACTTTATGAATAATTACTATTTATTAATATTATTTACCATTTTGTTATTAAATTATTTATAATTATTAATTTACGACTAATTAATAACAATACGGCATTTATTGTGGCAATATTCTCAGCCAGCACAGCAACCAGAGTTGCACAGCGTTATCATCCCAGCGTTATGCCAGTACTGACAGTGCTGGCGCAGTACTCCGCCAGTTGTAAATTTCCCATTGGGAATAAGTAACTCAAAATTAATTTTTTTGCAGCTAAGATCCCTTTCACCATGGGGCGTCACATACATTCACAAATATATGTGGACGTTCATATGAAAAGGGACCATTTTTGCACTATTGGAATTATCTATATGGGCACCTTAAAGACGAAAAACCAATAGGTTTCAAATTTTTTAAACCACCCCCCCCCCTTAATTTTGAAAATACATAAAACCGACAAAATAGGCCCTTTTCTAAAAAAGAGGATTTTCTTATTAATAAACCATTTTTTTACAAGGTGTATGATTGGGAACAATTTTATTGTGTCATTTGAAGGTAAAGAATAGAAATTAAACCTATTAAATAATTTTTAACATGTTTTATTATGAAATTTTGACGAAATATCGACATTTTTTACATCTACGACTACGTAATCAATTACTCTAACATTAGTATCTCTGGTTCTTCTCGGAAGTTATTCAGATAAAAATTGTTGTTAGTCCAGGGAACCATAAAGATGGAAAACCAATAGGTTTAACATTTTTAAAACCACCTCACCCCCCTTTCTTTTTGAAAATTCGAAAAACCGACAAAATGGGCCCTTTTCTAAAAAGGCGATTTTCTTATTAATAAACGATTTTTGTACAAGATTAATGATTAGAAAAAATTTTATTGTGTCATTTGAAGGTTAAGAATAGAAATTAAACTTATTAAAAAATTTTATACAGGTTTTATTATGAAATTTTGACGAAATATCGACATTTTTTACATCTACGACTACGTAATCAATAACTCAACATTAATATCTCTGGTTCTTCTCGGAAGTTATTCAGATAATAATTGTTTTAAGTTCATGGTACTTTAAAGATGACAAATCAAGAGGTTTTAATTTTTTTGACCCTCCATTTCAAAAATACGGAATATTTTTGCAAAGGACCTACAAAATGGGCCCATTTCTTTTTCTCAAGAACCAATAAAGTTAAACACTTAAATTAACGATAAATTAATGAAAACCTCATGATTTGACTTGTCAAAACATGTAGATTGATAATAAAAAATAAAAAAAAATAAAGGTTTTTCTCAAAAAAGTATTAAATTGCAAATAACTCGAAAACTAGAACCGACAAAATGGGCCCTTTTCATGTGGACGTCCACATATATATGAGCGATTTCACGTCAAGTGATCAAGGGGTCTTTTGGTGTAATGTTTATTTCAATAATTTTTTACTCTTAAACAATTTAACATACAAATTTGACAAAGTACATTTTGGAAAGGTTTTTTCATGCTCTTCGATTGGAAATAAGCATTTTGAAAAAAAAAATTTTTGACCCAAAAAAATCAAAATTGAAAATAAATTTCAATTTTTGGGGGAGAAAGGTACGATTTTTTGTTTTTTTAACGAAAGCAAAGGTTTTTTCCTAAAAGGACATATAAATGGTTTTTAGCTCCGTTTAGGAGAAAATTCTTTTTTTCAATATTTAAACATTCTAGTCCCACTTTATCATTTATATGTCCTTTTAGGAAAAAACCTCAGCTTTCGTTTAAAAAAAAATCGTTACTCTCTCCCCCAAAAATTAAAATTTATTTTTAATTTTGATTTTTTTGGGTCAAAAATTTTTTTTTTCAAAATGCTTATTTCTAATCGAAAGAGCAGGAAAAAACCTTTCCAAAATGTACTTTGTCAATTTTGTATGTTTATTTGTTTAAGAGTAAAAAATTATTGAAATAAACATTGTACTGAAAAACACAAAAATTTAACCCCCTCCCGCTCGGAAAATATTGGACTAGGTAAAAAAATATTTTGACGAAAAATTACTATCTATGAGTACTACAAAAGCCCCAAGTTTTCTACGACTGGAGAAAAATTTTTCTCCACCTTGATCACTTGACATGGAATCGCTCTTATATATAAATTAAAATTTTGTTAATATATAGGGTAGAGTGGGGTAAAAAAGCTACATTTTCACTTTTGATGCTGTAAAATCTGTATTTATAATTTCTTTCTCAAATTCCTGATTGTTATTGAAATTTTAGTTATTAAGCTTGAAAATTCTTGATGGAAATATTTTTTATCTCATGAAAGGACTAAGTTATAAGAGTTTTACGAAAGCACTGTAAGTGGCTTTTTTGCACCACCTGGTGGGGTGAAAAAGCCACCCTACGATTTTAGCAAAACATGTTATCAATTTAGGTATTTTTATAGTTTTCGTTTATTTATATGACAAATAGTCTTATTTGAAGAATATTTTAATAATTATGAAAAAGTTTTTAGCAAGCAAAACTGAAAATGATATTAAGTTTACCTGTTTTCGATTTGCAATTCCAATTTTTCGTACCTTTTTAAGAAGTTCTCTTTAAGTTTCACCACAGATAACATATTTCGTTGCAACCGTTTATTCATTGTTTATGTTATTAATGCACTGTGAACTACTTTTTCGTCGTGTTAAATTAATTTTATTAAATAAACACGACAAATTTTGTAAAATAAGAAGGTTTTAAATAGAAAACAAGTGAATTTCACAAAATATTCAATGAATTTTTTGCCCTGGCTTTTTTACACCCAAGACCAGTTATTAAAAAAGCAAAAATAAATTTTTAATTCAGTTCAATTTCCAAAAATTAACATTGCATACGTTTTCGGTATACTTTTCTCCTTATGTACAAACATTTACTTTTATTATTCGTTCACTTAATCTGTTTGTAATATGTTTGAAAAGTTCACCAAAATTTTTTCAAAAAAGCAACAAAAAATTAAAATTACAATGAAAACAATATTAATCTACGTACAACATTCAAACTACATTCAAAAGTTTCGTATTACCTAATAGTATTTATATTCTAAATAGCTGATAAATCGGCTTAATAGTTTTTAAATAAAACTCAAATGGCCTTTTAACACCCTGGCTTTTTTACCCCACTCTACCCTACAATATTAATGCAGATGCTATTTTAAATTTATATAAGTGAAAATAAACAAGTAAAAATGTTTTCCGAGCGAGGACAGCGACGCTACTTATAAATAAATATTATTATTTCTGCCAAATATACTTTTTAATGAAAACTCCTTAAAAGTGAAACATTTCCTACTTCATAAGTGCAAAATGTTATACAATGTTTCTCTGAACATTGTGTTGTCACTACCGTAGATATTAGATCACTACCGTGGCAGCACTATAATATAAACTATTTCTAGAACATCTTTGATAATTTTACATTTGTAGTAGAATCACTTTTACTACTTATTCTATTAAGAAATATAAGTAAAATACAGTTATTACCAAGTTTTTATTCGAAAAAAATAATATAATAATAAAAAAAAAAATTTCAAAAAAAATTTTGTAATAATTTTTTAAAATTCTATACACAGAAAGGAACAATTTATGTTCTTAAATTTTTTTTCATAAAGTAATTGTTTTTGAGATATCAACAATTGAAAAAAATGGCTGATTTTTTAACAAAGGATCATATTTTTCTTAAAAATTATAGTATAAAAATTTTAAAAAATGCGTTTTAAAGGTGATAAAACTAGCTTTCAAATGATATGTCTAGCATTAAATTTTGATGATTTCTAATGAATTTTTGAGCTTTGTAACTTCAATAGAAAACAAAATACAAAACTTTGTGTAAAGCCTTCAATCGCTGTAGGGTGGGCAAAAGTTATGAGCGGCACTGTAGATGTATGCTCCCCTTAATTATTAGAAAATATTAATATTAAAGATAAAAAAAGAAAATATTATTTAAAATCGAAATTAGTTAAGGATTGTGCCATTTTTTTTAACGATATGATTGTTAATCTGAAAATTTTTCTTTTTTTTAATAGTTAGTTTTGCGCTTGCAGTTTGATAATGGTTAAAAGAAGCTTACTCGCATAATCAAGTTGAACAAAATCCTTGCTATGTTCCTTCTTTTACGAGAGAAACTTGGTCAGAAAAGTTTTGCAGAGTATCGGCATAAAACCGCCGATGGTCCCGAATATCGTTAATTACGGACCTCCTAACCAATGAAGTGCCGATAAAAAGTTCCAACGACTGCTTACCATCCAGCTAGATATAAGTTGGTTAACCTCGTCCTCTCGTTTCCACACAAAATATCTTCAAGTCCAGTGAAAAATCTCATTTCCCTGGAAATGATTAGTTCGATAAAACTAAAAGACCAAGAAAGCAGAATTTCGCGGACAAAATTTATTTCATGAGTGATGAGAATAGTGTTTAATTGTTCTTTTCTTCTCCTTTTTTCTTTTATTTTTGGTTGTTTGTTCTTTTTTCTTTTTGTTTGTTTGGAAGAAAGTTTGAAAAAAGAAGAAAACAAAAGGTAAAAGTGAAGAACAAACTGGAAACAAGAAAAAGAACTATTGGAAAAAATAAAAAAAAAGAAAGGAAAAAGAAAAGAACAAACAGACATGGCATAAAGGAAACAAGGACATATAGAAATAGAGAAACAACAAAACGAGAAACGAAAAGAACAAAAGAATAGAAAAAAATGAAAAGAAAAGAACAAATAAAAAATCTAAAGAAAGAAAAAGAGAAAACGGAAAACAATAAAATACAAAAATAGTTCTAATGAAAATTTGTCGTTTTAATTAAATATATAAAAGAAATTGCAAACAATGTCAATATAATATATAACATATGCGAGAAAACTAATAGAACAAGTTTTCTTCCTTTTGGAATTAACGACTGTTGCGTGACACTCGTACTATAAGAGTCTTTAAGAAGATCATCATAATGCGAGAAGAGAAGTCCAGACAGTCCAGTGTACCCTCGTAATTACTTCTGGCGAGATATTACGCGATCGTGAATTTACTGGGAAATATATATCGGCGAGAAGAAGTAATTGGGATGCAAGGCCAAAGTGGAAGGACATACAGGCTTTCAATCAGATCAATCTATGCGAATCACGTACGATCCGTTCTTCACAAAACGTTAAGACTCGTTTCCCAACTGTACTCTTCTTTGCCCCCCCCCCTATCCTCTCCCTACTCCCCTTCTCGGCGAGTGAAAAGATTGCCATTTGAATATTAATTTTTATCTATCACGTAATATGAGAATAATCGCTTAGTTACTAAATAAATTCGATAGGAAACGTATGATGTTCTGTTTCACTTACCTGAAACAGAAAGAAAAAAATATCATTTTTATTGGAATTGAGCCGCCGGATAGTATAACCACGCATACAATTTTGATGGACATTTTAGTTGGCCTTTGTCACGCACAAATAAACTTAGAAAATTTTTTAAAAATTTTAATTACATTATTTTAAGTTTCTGTAAGACAGAAATTCAAGAAAAAAGTTTTTTAATTGTATTTGTGTATTTCATAGACCAACTAAAATGACCATCAAAATTTTATGCGTGGTTTTACTATCCGGCGGCTCAATTATTATCAAATAAATAAAAAAATTTTAGGGACAAACTAGTAGTTTATAAACTACTACTAAAATTATAATTTTTTCACTCGCGAACGAGAAATTAAAAACCAGAATTAAAAGTTAATCAATTTTTAAACTCATTTTAACGGCTCATGATTGGTTGATTGAGGATTTAATCATTGATTAGCTTTTAATAGGTATTGGTGAAACTAGCATTTAGAGTTAACAGTTACATAATTGGAGAGTTTTCAAATTAATAAAAATGGATTTAAATGTTAAATTCATTTTAATTTGCTATTTTTATCTTTTTCGGTCCTTAATTAAGAAACAAAAGAACGAAACTGTTCTTGTTAACAAAAAAAGTGTACAAAATAACTGTGCAGCTATTAAAATGCATTACAAGGCGCAGAAAGGAAAACGACACACGTGCCTAAAGTTCGCCCTTTCGCTTTGAGAACCATCAAAACTATAGTCAGCCGTATGTACCATTCATTTGTCAGTTCATTCATTAGGGTGTGCCTCAAGGGACATTTCGCAACGAACTCTCCACGTGACCCGACATAATCAGTTATTACACTTCCAAACGATTGCATCTTTTTCCTCCCAACCTGTTTAACGACATGTTTCACTATTATAAGCAAAACAACCCCCACATTGGGAGGGAATTATAAATTACTTTTCTCTTTAATCGTCAAATTGCTAAATTACCAATCACAGTATTTTTAAAGATATTATAATAAGATCACTATCAAAATAGTGACCATGCAACATTCTTGATGCTACAAAGTATCCAATAAGAAGCTCAGAAATGTTAATTGCAAAAAATAATTTACTAAAATTTTAAAATTAATTTTTCTGATCGACTAAAATACCAATTATACTGCCGTACTGACGAAGAAAGTCACTATCTGCATTTTAAGTCGAACGGAGATATTTAATGAAACGTGTTTGCATTAGTTCCTTTTATTGTATTATATTTTTTGAAAATACACTCTTCGTTCTTAAGTAAAATGGAGACGCTCTGTCGATTGGTGCAAAAAAAATTATAAATTTTAATTGTTTATATGCAAAACTTTAGATAGTTATTATACACATAACTTTTGCATGTGCGAAATCGTCGGAAAAACTGGGGTACTATGTACATAGTGACTTTTTTCATCAGCTTTTCTCGGCCGCTGAGGCTCGAAATACTGAAATTCTTGTAGATAGGACCGTTGTTTTGTAGATAGTGACTTTCTTCATCAGTATTTCACCAAAATCGATGTAGATAGGCTAATTAAGCATTTAATTATCTCGAAACTTAATTAATATTTTTAATTATGGATTGCACAATTAGATTCTAATTTTTATTACGAATCCAACGGTATAAAAAACTCATTTTTCGTCAAAAATGTAGATAATGACTTTCTTTGTCAGTACGGCAGTATACTTTCCTTAATGCCTTTTTCCGACAAGTTGTTTCAGTTGATAAATATTCCAAGAAACGGATAAGAGGTTTATTGAATATATCATCACTTTTTTCAGGTTGTCACCAATCCTTTAATATAAGCTTATTTGAAGTAAAATCTGTCTGGAAGAGTCAAGCTCTTCTCTGGTGTCAAGTGTCACTCGATGGTTCCGGAGTCCTGTTCTCGGAAATAATCCCTTTCAGGACTAGGCGCTCTTACGAACATGTGTCTGACATTTTTAATCGTAGGATTAAAATAACTGATGCCAAGGTGTATGGAATTCATTATCCGTCGGAAAGAGACTGACCACCCAAAGTGTCGCGTGTCCTTTGAGTCGATTTCATATAGCGCAAGAGTGGACAAAAAAAATACGAAAACAAAAGCCAATGTATTGGTTTATTCTTTTCTTTAATATTCTTTTTATCCCTTTCTTCAAGACGTCACAAACATTAAAAAGAAGTATGGTGACGGATTTTTTACTAATAAACAGTCATTTTTACCAATTAATAGTAAAAACTAATTCAAAAGCAGAAAATCGGTTACTAATTTTACTAGAAATAAAATCAGAAAGTCAAAACCAGACAAATAAGTAAACTGCTAATACCGTTCGAGTAAAGAGAGTGGCACACGAAGGAAGGGCAACACAGAGGGAAACTTCCGGTGGGCGGTACACATCGCTGGCAGCCATATTTCCTGCATATATTATCTCAATAGTAATGGCCACATTAAAAAAATATGCCAAATTGTTATTAAAAAACCTACTTCTTCTATAGGAACGAAATGCATTAAAATTCTATCATCTCAACAATTTTTATACTTTTTTTGTCTCAATTTGTTCCGTAACAAGATGTTAAGCACTAAAATCCTTGTTAATAACAACTAACATTATTATTATACACAGAAAAAACCCGACTCATTTTTGTTGCAACTCATTTGGAAGTCGGTCTCGAAATGAGTAATTGACTACTTCAAGTGACTCGAAATGAGTAATCGGCAACTTCAAGTGACTCAAAATGAGTAAAATAACAATATTCTAGTTACTTTCTTTTGTGTTTCGCATGTTTCGTGTTCCATGGTTGCCCATCCCTGTCTGTCAATTGACAAATGTCTAACCTGAAAAATTTTTTCCATTCCTCATAAAAACAATAAATCGACTGCAATTATTAATGTTTTGACAAGTGCAACGTGTTTATTAGTTATAAACAATTATTTTAATTCATATTTTTATAAATTATTCTTAGCTTTTTCAATGTGATTGTAATTTTATTGTAAAGAAAAAATGATACCCCTTAAGACTCATTTTGAGTCTTTTCCATAGAAACTCAGAATGAGTCGAAGGGGTATCATTTTTGTTGCAGTTCAAAATGAGTCTCATACGCGACTCATTTTGAGTCTGCTTTTTTTTCTGTGTACGCCTGTATGCGCACGGCCCAAAAACACACCAATCTTCAAATCACGATTTATTTGTAATTTGTTATTTTACTTATTGATTTTTATTGCTCATACTCAAAAATGATTTTATTGGAAACTTTGACAATCTAATTTATTATTTTTATAAAAAAAGTGTTCCAATGTTAATTTTTGTAAGAAAGAAGGCTGTTTGAAAAATGTTATTTCGATCTTGATCTGTTTACCTTTTGGTTTGTTTACATTTTGTAACATCGACATAGCCTTAAAGATTGGTATGTTTTTGGGCTGTGCGCGTGCAGCTGAACCGATAATTTCCGACGGTACTGTATTTATTTTAGTATGTCCAATAAAAATAAAATTCGACAAACTACATAAATTTGGTGCTTAAAAAATATCTGTCGACTACTATTTTGCGCGTATAAAAAAAGATATTTAAAATCGCAATCTTTTTCAGTTATAAATATCTAATATTAAAAACAACACTTCTCTGAATTTGATAAAACATTCAACCAACATTGGTTTAACATTTGTACTACACATTCTGACGTACCAGTTTTCCCGCGAACAGTTATTGACGGTTTAACATTGATCCATCATCCATAAAACATTCGACTAAAACTGAGTTTATGTTGATACAATTTCAACTCAAAAACAGTAAGCCTCGCACCTATTGTATGACACAGTAAATTTTTATTTTTTACAAACACAAAAAAGTATACCGTAAAAACATTCATAATAATTTAGTTACTATCACTATTGTAATTGTTATCATAAAATAATAATAGTAATAAAATTATTTTGCTATAAAAGGCCTAAATGATAATAATAGTAATAAAAATAGTTTTAGTTTTGTTATTTATTATTATTCAATTTAGGCCTTTTCTTTGCAAAAATAACACCAAAATAATAATAATAGTTGTAATACAAATAATAATAAAAAATTATTATTATAATAATTATTGATCATTATTTTTTTTGTCTTTCTGTATTTATTATAAAATAATTTAATAATTGCATTTGCAGAGAGGCTTTCTGGTAAAATAAATAAAGTAATAATGAAAAAGTAGTTTTTTATTAAAAGTTTGCAAAAATACACATTGAAATATAAACGAGAACTGTCATGGCCAAGGGAATGGAAAAGCGATAAAAGCAGACGAATATATTCCCAGCTTGAGATTGCAGCGAGTATTTTTAATTATTATTTGTGAACAAATAGCAAGTAGAAAGAGAGAAAGAACGTTATGAATATGAAAAAGCACTTGATTTTTAAATTAGAAACGCTGGACAGACTGGTGCGTTTTCAACTGTATTTTAATTCTAATTAATCAGCAAAATAGCAACTCGACGGGACGTCGTACCAAACAGCGCTTTTTTTACCTCCCTCACTCATTCCACGCCTTTCAGAATTCATCAGAAGCACTCATAAATCGAAATCAACATTATATAATCAACAGAATATCTCTTCTCCCTTTAATTATTATCATTGTATTACTTTAAAAAAAACACCACTAACGTTATTTATTATTCGCTTCCTCTTTTTCTTTCAATTCGAATTTTTTTGCTAATTATTGTAATTTATAGATTTTTATTAGTCTCTTATAATTGATATTTAACACTCACGAGCTCGAGTTCGTTTTTCCGCCTGCGCGCAAATACCGGGTACGAAGTACCCGGTATTTAAATTCATTAGAAAACAAAAAATTGATAGCAATATTGTTAATATTTTTCAACTAACATGTAATTGTATCATTTTAAAGAAATTATTTTTAAAAAAATAGTTTAAAAAACAATATTATTTATAATATGAAATAAATATAGAAATTTATAAAACACTCTCTAAATCTGAATATGTGAAAATTAACATATTTCTAAATTATAAGTCGTCTTTTCGATGAATAAGTGTATACACTTGTAATAAGTGAAATTTCACTCAAAATAAGTAAAATTACCACTTATTTACAAAAAATTACCACACGAAGAAAAGTGAATAGTGAAGGTGACTATTGGTTCATTTCTAATAACTAAACAGTTTTGTTAATTTTCGACTGACAAATTTAACAGTTGCATTTACTACAGCAATAGTAGGGACGACTGTTCGTTTTTTGCAACTAGAAGTTGCAAAATTCCCTGACTAACAAATTTTTGATTTAATATTCTACATTGTTTTTTAAATGTTCATAACACAGGCCAACAAAATTTTGTGGCCTAACCAATAGAAGCTGATTTTTATAGGATTTTGTCCATAGAATACGAATTTGACCTTGAAAATATTGGATTGGCTCCAGTTTTTAATCAATTTACGTTTCATTATACAAAATATGCATTTTTGGCATTTTTTGAATGATTGTACAACAATACACAGAAACAGTAAATTTGTCCGCATAACACCAATTGAATGCTTAAACACTGCTCTTGAATATCCAAAAACAAAAAATGTAATTTATGTACACTTTAACCTATAATGTCCAAAAAAACATACGCTGTTCCATAAACGTATTAAAATTAATATTACTTTTGACCATGTAAGGTAATTCAAGTAAAAATTAGTGTCTCTGGCGTTTTTATAATCGCTGGTTACAAATCTGCTATGAAATATAAAAATTACAAGTGGCGGACCAAATTTTTAAAGATAATTTACGCCTTTTATGATAAAAATTTAAAATTTAAAAAAAATTCTGCCATATTGGATTCGCCATTTTGAATATTAAAATCTAAATACAGATCAGTAAGCAGCGACCATAAAAACCCCTAGAGAGACTAACTGTTATTTAAATTACCTTACATGGTCAAAAGTACTGTTGTTTTCAATATGCTTGTGGAACAGCGAATGTCTCTTTTGACATAACAGGTTAAAGTGTACATAAATTACATTTTTTGTTTTTGGATATTGAAGGGCAGTGTTTAAACTTTCATTGTGTGCTATGCGGACAGATTTACTGATTCGGTGTATTGTTGTACATTCATTCAAAAAATGCTAAAAATGCATATTTTGTATATTGAAACGTAAATTGATTAAAAACTAGAGCCAATCCAATATTTTCAAGGTCAAATTCGTATTCTACGGACAAAATCCTGTAAGAATCGGCAGTAATATTTTAGGCAACATGCAGTTGATTAAAATTTGTCGGCCTGTGTAATGCTTTTAAAGTTACAATTTGATTTATAAAGGAAAAAATAAGATAATTAAAAATTGTTTGTTTTCAAAACAATAAGATTTTGATAATAATAATTTTTTATTTCTTTCAATCAAAATTCCTTTACTTTTAAAGAATTTTAAAAAATTCCCTGACTTCTAGTATTTTCCTGACTTGCCAGCCCACTGTAGCCTGAAGTTGAAGCCGTCAGTTTCTACTCAAGGCAATTTTAAGCCTGGCTAGTTAGCCGTTGTAATCGTGAAGATTACAGTAGAGATTTTCTCAGAAGTTTTAAGAGTTTAATAACAAGTTTGTTTAGAAAAAAAGATTTTATTCGAAGGAAAATATGAATATATCAAAATTAAAGAAAGGTTGAATTTGTAAAGATATATTTGAATATAAAAAGTTAAAATATTGACAAGAAAAATATTGAAAATAAAGCAAGTGAATAAAAAATATAAAGAATTTACGCAAGAAATATAAAAATAAAAGAATTAATAGAAAATATTAATTAATTTAAATATTAAATTAAAATTTATAATCGGGGGGTTTTGAGGTCACTGATTACGAAGCTGAGATCAGATTTTTAAAATACAGAAGATTAGAGCCAATATAGCCGCCAGATTTAGAAATTTTTTAGATTTTTTATACATATATTGGTATTTTACGAGTTCTTCATAAACTATTTCTCTGTTATATGTAACAATGTGCATTTTTTAGACTTCCTAAGCTGAGTAGTACTACATAATGATGTTTCATGAATATAACAATGTAACACATCGACGCCTCCCGTTCATCTAATGCTTATAGAAAAACAGATAAAAGATCATTCCTATTCTTTGTGAGACCATTTTTATTCGAATTTCTGAGCAAGAAAATTCTTCTTAAAAATTGTGTGCAAATCAATTGCCACTGACAGAACAAAAAATGTAACCCTAAATCATCTTTTTAATATTAAATTACAATTGAATATCTGAGAATTTTAGTGCGTATTTATTGTTATTAGAAACTTTAAACATGGATTTTCTCTTACGTATTAAAAAATATGCTTTAAGCAATTATAATTAAAAATTATATTAAATCTAATCTAATCAATCGCAGAGATCAAGCTGGATATTTCCAAGAAATGATGATGATAATCCAAAAGCCCATGTCCTGTAAAGAGGCGAACAATGGTTCTAATTCTGATCTTCTCGAGTTTTAGGAGATCGCTCGCTTGTCTCTTGTTGGGTACTAAACCTAACTAAGTCTTCGCTTGCCTTCCCACCCAATACCTCTCTTGTTCCTTTTGACCCCATCTTTTTATGGCTTCTTTAACCAGGCACGGCATTAATGCCACTGCTGGTTCATGACCTAAAAATACCGTTTCAGAACCTATTTTGCGAAAACGCCCACCCTGTCATTGCCCTTGATTCCCGAGTGACCCAGTACCCAAATCAACGAAAGTTTATTTACTGAAGCAACTTGTCTAGTACGATACGGAATTCCCAGACAAGCTTCGATTCTATTGTGGGATCCTTTAGAGCCCCTAAGACCGCCTGACTGTCCACACAAATACTAATTCTCTGGCACCTTGTCCTTTTTGAATAGACATTTAAGTACAAGTTAAAATCACGCAGATCTCGCTCTACGAAACCGTGGCATATTGTCCTAGCGACTTAGCTACTTTCATGCAGCCAGTTTTTCGAAACCACCACCGCGTGAAGAAACCTGCATTTACAATCATCTGATAGAGCCAGTTGACCATATTGGGTCTTAGTACCCACGATGACCCTAACGCTCTTCTACACGACCAGATAATCAAAATGTTCCTTCTAACTCAGCTTTTTACCCAGGATTACTCCTCAGTATGTAGCCGATTTGGTAAAAGAAATCACTTTTCCATAAAATACCAGGTTCTTTAAGCTCTGTATCTTGTATTTTCTAGTGAAAACTACTATATTCATTTTCTGTGGGTTCACAGAAAGTCCAGTCTGACTGCATCAATTTTTGACAACCTTGAGTGCACTTTTGGTAAGCTCTTAAATGGTCTCAATTTAGTCCCCTCTTATAATTATAAGCAAATCATCCGCATAGCTTTGCGTATAATATCCTTGGTTATTATAATAATAATCCCTCAGACACTCCTGTCTGATAAAATTATCCACGAATTTCTCTAAAGCCATTAATATAAAAGAGGTTATACTGATTGGTCTAAAGTCCTTCACAGCAGTATACCCTGTGCGACCGGCCTTCGGGATAAACACCACTCTTGTCCTTTTCCAGGACTCTGGTCCTAATACAATCCAATCCCCTTTGTAAGAGCCGGATATATACCCCCACTGAGGCCTTAAACGGTTTAAAAGAGCCTATTGCCCAATCAATGACCTCCGTAGTCACAACCCTAGCTGCTAGTTTCCAGTGATTCCGGTTTCTTCGGGCCCTACCTAGACACACACTAAAGTCATGAATCATTCCTTCCTTAAAGTCCGGGAAATTAGTTTCCATCAGATACTTTAAACAGTCCTTTTTATCCTAAGCATATTGCCCGTTAGATAACTTAATAGTAGATAGTTTTGCCAAAGGGTCTTTAGCCAGAAGCTTATAAAGTCTTAATGCTTCCGGTACTTTTTTGATTCCCTCGCAAAAACTCCTCCAGCAAACACTTCTCCAGCTTTCTCTACCTCTTTATTATAAGAATTACGAGCCGGATGGTAAGCATCCCATGTTTGCTGATTCTTACGTTTCTTAGCTTTATTAAAAAGTATTCCTACTGTTTGCCTGTGTCCCTCCAAACAGCAGTTCCACTACCTATTACCCCTGTTGGTGTCTACTCTTTTGGCTACGCAGTTTCTCTAGAAGAATCCGACAATCGAATCTCGCAGATATTCCGCTGCGAGTTCTAACTCTTCGTGCGTCCCGTAAGAGGTGGGGAAGTGATCCACGGAGGCCTTAAGGTCCTTAGTTATAAGTCTATGGTTCGAGAGTGAATCTTCATCAGACACTCTCCAGTCCCTCACACTATACCACACAAACCTGGAGCAGATCGTAATATCCAACACTTTTCTTCTGTTAACAGTAACGAAGGTCGGCTCATTACCCTGATTTAAAATTTCTAAATCTGTATCAATAAGAAAAACTAGTACAATTCTGCCTCTGTCGTTAATGTCAATGCTACCCCAAACTACGTGGTGTGCATTGGCATCGAAACGTATTGTCAAAGGGAAACCTGCTGTTGACTACACTCCACCAACTTGTCCTCCTCTCTTCGAGGGGCAAGTTCTCAATAAGCGGAAGCTACTACAACTTCCCTTTTATTTCCGTTCGTCTCTGAGTACTTAGTCTTCACAACAACAAAGTATCTAGTTGTTAATTCCAACAAAGAAAAAGCGTTTAGACCTTTATAGATCAGACACGCCCTTGGAAACGGTTCATCTGGTAAGCAAACTAGCTCTCCGCATCCATTTAGACCTGTAATTCTCCCCTTAAAAACCCACGGTTCTTGATCAAAGTCTAAAGCTGTCTGCATTTTTGTCAAGTTCTTGGATAAAATCGCCGAAGCGCCTTTACAATTTACGAAGCCCCAGCTGTACCTGAGTTACTGCCGGCTTGCACCAGGTAAGAAAGGAAGATCTCACTTCTTGGGAGAGTCGTACCTCAACCTCGGTGTTAGATCGTAAAGGTGAAAAGGAGAAAGAGAAGAGAGAGTTGCTGTCGATCTGCCTCGGAGCAAGCCCCGAGTCTGGTCGACGGCGAACTGAGGAAATTGCCCACAAGAGGTGTAGCCAGCCCGTAGGTTCTTGCGTTTTAATGTACGGATCATAGTGTCGTGAAAGTTGACTGAAAACTGTTGGGGCGCTGGATGTGCGCTAGGCTAAAATTCAAAATAATATTTTTAGACATAACCTTAAAATATATATAAAAACTCACTGCGCAGACTCGAGAATTATATCGAAGTCAAGAATCGACTACCCCGAGTCTGCGCAATGAGTTCTGTAATGTATTTGGAGGTTATGTTAAAAACTCTATTTTTGTCAAAAAGTGAAATTAAACCATTTTTCTTATTAATATAACGGGTTTAAAAATTGCTTCTGGTTTTACAGTCTAACGTAAAATCAGAATATATATATATATAGACAAGTAGTTCTTCAAGCCAGGAGAATATGTTTTGAAAAATTTCCCATGCATTATTTTTAATTTTGGCCTAGATGATATCCAGCGTCCCTACAATTTTCAGTAAACATTTAAGACACTTTCAACTCAAGAGAATCTATGGGCTGGGTGAAGCGTGAGGTGAGAGAACCCACGTGATGCGCAGGAAAAGATGCGCTATCGGTACTCTCTACCTGTCCGCCGAGCAGTGAGCTCAGTAATATATATATATATATATATATGTATATATATTACGTGTACAAAAATAAATAAATTTTACTCTAGCAGAAACATTGAAATTCTGACGTTAAAAATAATGCCATATCATTACATCTCCCCTACTAAAAAAGCGTTTTTTAATGAGCATCTCGGAAGAATGCAAACGAATATTTTTAACTAGAATTGAATAGAAAAAAATTAATTTCGCGATTCAGTACCATTTACACGACAAACAATTCCTGACGTTCTCTTCATCATCATGATGTGTTTCACTCCTTCAACTGGCAGGCGGTAGCGAGCAATACGGTCCATAAAGCAATTTGACGATGTTAACTAAAATTGTAGGATCTTGAAACTTTAGTTAATGATTGACTATTTCTAATACTTTACTCTTCTAGATTGACTGCTAAAAACAGTATTGCTAGTTCCCTAGCAATACTACAACCTCCATGTCTTTTCATAAGAGTTTTTAACGCTGTACAGAACTCTCTAATTGACTCCGTTTTACCTTGCACTTTGCTGACAATTTGAGTTTCTAGGTTTCTACGTATTCTTCCAGGTCTTCAGTTTGTTCAGAGAGCGTTCCAGTGGCGTCAATTTGATAATTTTCTAGCTGAGCCACCAGGTCGCTTTTGGTCAGCTTGTAAATCCATTGTACTCCATTGTACCTTACTCAATGAAGTGTGAAAGAGAACTGTGCTGATTAAAGAATCACAGTTAATTATATACTAGTTAGTCACCCCCACTCTTCTCCAAAGGTGGTGGTGGGAGAAGAAAACCAAGATGGCTGCTGGTCTCGGGGTGAGAAAAGAAAAAGAAAAATTATTTTCTTTTCTTAAAGCAGCAATCGCGAGTAAAGCTGCCTAAATTGCCACACTGGGAACAAAACAGCACTTGTTTTCCACGGCACTCCTGGCGACGATGTCCGTGTTGACAGCTCTCTTTATATTCAAGCTGTTTTTCATAATCAAGGCCGACTATAAAGTCCTTGTATTTAACTAGAGAGTCAGCCATGATCATCTCCGTGAACACGCGACGCACTTGAGAACACGAAATTTAAAATTCTATTTCTATCTTTTATTAAATAAATTAATAAAATAGCGTAAAGCGTCATTACAAAATTTAAGCAAGCTAGTTAGTCCATTTAGTGATATCGATAGGAAGGGTAAAGTCAGTAATCAAGCAGAGTTTTAAACCTTCGTAAGAAAATATATTCAAAACAAATAAAGAAATATTACAAAAATAAAAATTAATGAAGGTGAATTTAAGATGAATTGAAAGAAATATAACAATAAATAAGAAAATAAATGACTCGATATAATGCAAATGTAATACCAAAACGAAATTAAATAAAACCTAAACTAGCTAATAACAATTAAATATAAACTAAACTAACTAAAATAGAATTAAAAGAAAACAAGTTAATTCCCCAAAAGACAAATGCCTACCCGAGATCGACGCTCATTATACGCGAGGGTAGACTCTAGAAACTACCCCTAAATATCGGTACGGACGATAACTAGGATCGTGCACGCTAGGTCGATTTAGCAAAATCGAAAAAGACTAGATACCTCAATTCTCACGGTATTCATGCCCGACACGATATAGATTTGCATATAAGAGAGAGAGGGAGAGATAAGGGTAGAAATACAAGCTTCATCTTCCCCCAAGTTGTACCTTGGATCGAAGAATTTACCTAGTGCGTCAACTCTGTGATGGTCGAGATGTACTTCTTCTTCACAGGGTTGGTTCACATTCTCATGTAGGAGAATCATTGCCTTGGTCTTGCACGGCTGTACTCCTGCTTAGACCAAGAGCAATGACAGGTGAAAAGAGTCTTGAGTACAACTCCTTCTAGGAAGTACAAGCGAGCAGCCCCAGCTGTATCTGAGTTACTGCCGGCTTGCACCAGGTAAGAAAGGAAGATCTCATTCCTTGGGAGAGTCGTACCTCAACCTACGCGTTAGATCGTAAAGGTGAAAAGGAGAAAGAGAAGAGAGAGTTGTTGTCGATCTGCCTCGGAGCAAGCCCCGAGTCTGGTCGACGGCGAACTGAGGAAATTGTACAAGCAACCAAGTATTATAGATCGCTGGGCCCACAAGAGGTGTAGCGTGAGGTGAGAGAACCCACGTGATGCGCGGAAATAGGTGCGCTTTGAAATTCTGACGTTAAAAATAATGCAATATCATTGCAACTGCTTGCACAGAAGATTTAGAAACATGCTTTTTCTAAATTTTTAAAATTTAACAAGATCAGTATTATTGTAAGATTCGTGTTTATTAATTGGGTCAGGCTTAGCCAAACGGATCGGATAAATTAAAAAAATTTTTTTAATTGCAAAATGAGAAAAAAGCTGCATGTTTTTAGATATTTTTTGTAAAAAGTTAGTACATACCAACAATTATTTGTTTAAACAATTAAAGAATTGCTAAATTTATAAAATATCCTTATATTGCTCAGTTAAAGTAATTGCAAAATTACAAAAAAAACTACATTTTCCTAGATGTTATATTTCTAATTAATTTATGTAACTCTTGTGTGAAAAGAATTTTAAATTAAAAGAGCCGCTAGGTGGATGTCTTTTTCACAATCGACATCACTACTCGCCATAATATAAGAGAGTGTATCTTTTTCATGTTTTTCGTTACATATGTATAAAGTTTTCGACTATTTTATACGTATAAAAAACCCATCCAATGTTGTATCCAAATTGTTTTTCGCTTTAATAGTTTTCCTTTTTTAAGTATTTTTAGGTTTCTATTTTTTTAGCATTTTCTTTTTTCAGGATTAAAATTTTTTTTGATAGTTCTTGCTTAAAATTTATTCCATACATTTCTTAATTTTATTTGCTTAAATTGATTAACAGTTATTATTATTAAGTAAAAATTTTAATTACAGTAACATCCCAAATCTGACATTTTGAATTTTCCAAATCTGACATCATATTTGTAATCAGCGTCCCCAAAAACTGTCGAATACCGATTATAATGTAAATCCGAAAAAATTAAATTTTTTAACGACCGCCATGTTAATCCGCCATTTTGAATGTTTCAATTCTGACATCACATTTATAGATAATCAGCGATATGCACTTATTGATTGAAAAGTCGACTTATAACGTATAGAATAAGTGAAATTTCACATATTTAGATTGAAAGAGCACATTGTATTTTTCGCACTATAAGTCAATTTCGGAATTATTTGGGATGTGTTTATACTTATTACAGTAGGTGATCTAACAAAATAAAAAAGAATTTTTGATTTATCTGTTTTAGTTTTACCCAGGGAAAATTTTTAATACACATATGGGCGAATCTCTGGAA
Source organism: Leptopilina myrica (nomen nudum) (assembly GCA_032872475.1). Taxonomy (NCBI): domain Eukaryota; kingdom Metazoa; phylum Arthropoda; class Insecta; order Hymenoptera; family Figitidae; genus Leptopilina; species Leptopilina myrica (nomen nudum). Next base: position 20,820,255 of record CM065465.1, on the reverse strand, counting down.
CATTTAACCTTTTTGTCCCTGACATTATTTTCACTTAAACAGCCTAAATATGAAAACTAATGATTTTTAAATATTTACATGTTTTTAAAAAGTAAATAAGGATTACGATTTACCCATTGATATAAATTATTTTGTTCATTTTTCTATGTTTTTCTTTATTAAAGTTCACAATACCATGATTTTGTAAGTGTCACTTTCATTTTTTCTAAAAGTATTTTACTTTATTTATAAAAGATATAATCATCTATAAAATGTCCATCAGTTTTTGTGTCGCTGGTCAAATTAAAATATAATATAAACATTAAAAAACTTAGTAAAAAAATTTGAAACAAAAGGCACAATTGAAATGTAATTCAAATTTTATATGCGTGATTTTTATTTTTATTTTCAACTATATTTTAAGAAAAATAATTGTTGGTTACTTGTGATACTGGTGTAGTACGAAAAATATGTCTTTGGCCAAATCATTAATTTCTCCAAAGTTTCTTATTTAATTTGCTCCAAAATTGGGGCACATATTACTTTAGATGTACTTAAAACTGTGCATGTGTTTTTATTTATTCTAATTCTTATTTAATTATTTTTTACGTGGATATTCAAATTGTAGCTCGTCAAATATGTCGCTTGGTCAAATCAATCGTTTTCCAATCAATCTGAAGTTTCATGAAACTGTTAGTGTTTTTTCAAAGTTATATTAAGATCCTCGATATTTTTTCAAAACAATTCAGCCAATCAAATAATTAAAAAAGTTCATGTTACTAATTTAAATAATTATACGTAAAAAATTTTTATTAATTTTTTTTATTGTAATGTTGTCCTTATTAGTTGTAAGGTAAATATATATATTCGTGCTATTTTTTTTATTAATTAAAATAAGGAATTGATAAAATATTTTAGCAAGTGGAAAATTGTAGAATAAATTTTGCTATTTAGTAGATTAATATTATGGGTTTTATTTTATTAAAATATTTTATTAATTTTTTGTATTAATTAATATTAAATGATAGCACGGAATTATGTTCTAGCACGGAAATATGTACATTTACCTTATTAGACGTTTATTTTATTTATTTTCATGTCTAATTTTGTTTTTGTGTTGTTGTGTTTTTGTGTCTCCCCTACAAAATAATGCAATATTGCAGAAAAATTGCCGGACCCGGCTTGAGTTTTTGCGTATGTTAGACTTAAAGAGTAATTTTCCAGAGTAATTTATAAATAAAAATTGTTTACAAAGGTGAAAATTGTGTGTTTTTACGTCACCAAGCCTAATGTGAAGTTGTTTTTCTAATAATATTTTCTTAACCAAAAGTAGAAAAAAACTTTCATTCAGGTCCGAGGATCTGGAAGCATCTGGAAGATCTATACTTTCACCATTTTAGAGAAATTTTTTAATATCTCAATAAATACTGTCGCTATTACAAGAAAACTTACCTCTGTTGCACAATGTTAAAAATACGACTGCAACATTACACCAAAAGAATTGAAATGATGTTATTTTAATCTCGCGAAGTGTTAATGCTTGCCTTTAATTGGTTTAAAGTATTTAGTGACTCTAATCCAATGAAAGCATTCACACCTTTTGAGATTAAAAGTATGTATTTTTTAATCTTTCGGTGTAATGTTGAAGTCCGATTTGTAACAGTGCTGGTAAAATTTATACAGCATTGCAACAATTTTAATAAATTTCTTGTCTCAATTTTATATCTTTGGAAGAATATATTAATATTATAGTGTTCCAGTGGGCACACTTGTTCAAAAGACGTCCTAAGGAAGTCTTTTTACGGACGTCTTTTGGATTTGTACAAAAGACGTCCTGTAAATGTTCTGTTATTGGCCATTAGACATCTACACGGAAAAAATTAGTTGCTGCAATTTTCCTCGACTTTGTAGAAGACTCTCGGATGTAGTCGAAAGTATTTAAATTTTTAAAATCACTGTTTTAAAAATCATATTGAAAGATCGAAGAAAAAATGTACTACATTCGAAAAGAATTTAGAAAAAGAATTTGAAACTTTCAGCGACAGTCGAGGAAAATGAAAATACAGCCAGCGCGATTGATTCAGCGACAGTCGAGGAAAAAATACGTGTCCGAATTTTCTTCTACAGTATTCTAAACTTTCAACGATAGTCGCGGAAAATGAAAAATTCAGCGGACCAGTAAAAATATTCTTTCAGTTCTTATTTATTTCATTCCTTTTATGCCTTATATTGAATTACAATCCTACATTTATACATAATCACGACACTCATCACATGTAATTTGACACTATTTAATCACTAATCACCTACCTAAAACTAAATAGCTAACACTAATACGCATATTATCCTACACTTTCGTTGTTTCGCACGATATATGAATCTACTTTTTCATCGTCTTTATATACTAAATGAAACCTTTCTTTACCGCTTGCGAGAAAAAGTGCAATATTTTGAAAATTAAAGGACCCCGCACAAAATACATTGAAAAAAAGTTTTGGTCAAATTTGTCCAAACTTCGAAGTTTTGTAGCTTATAATCTCCTGAACAAAAAATGTTAATGTCAAAAATCCCGAAAATCAATAGTTTTTAGCTATATCATGTTGAGCCTCAAAAAATGAGTGAAAAATAGCAAAGCTTGCTCATGGCTCAAGGCTTGAGACTTAATGCAAAGAGTGGAAGCTTGATGATGGCTATAGGCGTGATCAAAGTTTGATCTTGACTCAAGGCTTGATCTTGGCCCAAGGCTTGATCATGGCTCAACGATTAATCATGGCTTGAAACTCCATTATAGATCAAGGCTTGATTATAGATTAATGCTTGATTATGGCTCGAAGCTATAATATGAATCAAGGCTTGATCATGGATTAAGGCTTGATTACGGCTCGAAGCTCTAAGATGAATCAAGGTTTGATCATGGACTAAGGCTCGAAGCTCTAATATTTATTAAGACTTGCTTATGGTTCGAAGCTCTAATATGAATCAAGGCTTGATCATAGATTAAGGCTTGATTACGCGAAGCTCTAATATAGATCAAGACCTGATCATAGATTAAGGCTTGATTATTGCTCAACGATTAATCTTGGCTCGAAACTCGAATATGGATCAAGTCTTGATTATGGCTCAACAGTTAATCATGGCTTGGAACTCGATTATGGATCAAGACATGATTATTATTATTCCAGTTTCGAGCCATAATTAAGCCTTAATCCATGATCAGGCCTTGATCCATAATGGAGTTTCAAGCCATGATTAATCGTTGAGCCATAATCAAGCCTTGAGCCATATGATCAATCCTTGAGCCAAGATCAAACTTTGATCAACATATTTTAGAATTTTAAAGAGTATTTCAGTATACGTTAAGGACTATTTTACCATTATTTTTAATTTATTAGATGAATAGAAAAATGATAATATTTAATTAAAATAATAATTAAGCCAATAAAATTATTTTCTGTTCATTATTGTAAAAACTTATTTAACGATTAATAATTATATTTTATATATACTGACAAAAAGATTTTAATCCTTCAATATAATTCACAAACACTGTACACAAGAATTTGTAAATGAACGGTGTTAAAATGACTGCAGGTCGCGTTTATCGCTTGAGAGTATGCGCATCTTTTCTGCGCACCGTTTTCCTCGACTCGTCGATGAAACTTTCTATCAAAGTGTTACAATAATTCCACGACTTTTTTTCCGCTACTAGGTTTATAAAAAGTCCTCGACTTTTTTTAGAGAATTTCTGCTAAAATCATAGAGTATTTCTAGAAGTTTATAAAGAATTATTGTGTTTTAACTTAAAAAATATTATAAAAGAAATGTCTATTTATGACCTGAAGGAATGTGAAAAGGACGTCTTTAATATCTTTTGGACCACTTGTAGTCGTCTTTTTGATGACTCAGAGACATTACCATCTTTGTCCCTGAATGCCCACGCACAAAAAGGGACGTCTGTTAGACCTCCCAGTGCTCCCTGGTATAAACTACAATTATAATTATACTTTAAGTTATTGTTTTACGATCTAAAAGAAAAAAACATCTATAATTATTTTTCAAGAAACATATAATAATTTTTATTCTGATTAACTTTTACATTTAAAACAACCGGAAGACAGATCCTATTAAATCTCTTTATCTTTGTACCGATCAACCAATTCCAGATTGACGAGAGAACTAGGCGAAAATTCTACAAAGCAAGGAAACTACTATTGAAATCCCAGAAAAATATACAGGCACGATCAGGGATCGATTAATGTGGAATACAAAGATCTCGGGATTCACACATCTATTAAAACCATGTTTATATGTGTGTTTTGGGATAGTCAATGTAAACTTTACATAATAACAATAATATAAATAATGATTTAAATTTTTTTATATTGTTTATACTCCTGCCCTATTGGCCTTACGCAGTTCGACAAGAGTCCCCGAGAAATACTTTTTTTTGATTAAGCATAACCTATCTACATAAGTTTCTAAAATATTAACCTAATTTTGCGTCTACAGCCGCCTTTATTAGGAGTACTCGCATTCGCTTGGACCACCTGTTAATTAGGTTTTCTCGACAGAGGAGAGGGAAACTGTAGAAAACCTCTCCTGAGTACAACCGGTTTTATCGACAGTCAAGTTCTAATGGTGTGTACCAGACAATAATCGACAGTGCACATCATTATACCTTGACGTTAAACCTCCCGCTTGATAAATCACGAAAGTAGTGAGAAAAACACCGGGCTATAGCGGACACCAAGGCGGTCACCCATCCAAGTACTAAGCGTATTAAATGGTGCTTAACCTCGGTGATCGCAAGCTACAGAGTCTCACCACTGTGATTTACCATCGGTAATAATAATTTTAATTTAAAATAAGCATAATAACACGCAGTTTTTCTATGGATATTAAATTTAAAACTATCACAGTATCAAAGCTCTGCATTACAACAATTTTGGTACGTTTTGGCCTCGAATTAATATCAATTTGATAAATAACAATGGTAATTAGCAGGAATCGCTTCGAAACTTTAGTTTCGTTTTAGTTTTGACTTGTGCAACAAAACTATAAATACAGAGACTTTTTAGTTACGTTGCCAGCACGAAAACTTAATTCAGGGACCTTTTAGTTTGGATTCTAAAGTATTTTTCCTTTTTCCCGTTTTTATATAATATATTTCCCATATATACAATGTATGGTTTATGGGTTTAAATTTTTTTTTGATAATTGATATTTTGCAGAGATAGAATATGAATTCCGTAAAGCAAACAGCTGGTATAACTTGTAAGGAGATGAATATCGATTTGGTTTGCAAAGTTAGTATATGGGCTTGACCTAGCCTCAGGTTATGTCGGTTTCTTCGGGCACACAAGAATGTCTTCTGCGGAGCATGGAGCGAATTATGCTTCCCATTGAACCCAAAGAAACCCTTTTCTTCTCTCTCTCACTCTCTTTCTCCATATCACTTCTTTTATCTCAACTGCATCGCGGTAAATTTTTGCACGAAACACGTGTTAAACCTTCTGTACATCAGACTGAAAAGAAAGGTGTGTTGTCCACCAAGCCAGCCGGCATGCGAGTGAAATTCACGACATTAAGACATGAAGAAATTCTAAATTTAAATTCCTCTCGACCAGAATTACAATCCCTTCCCTTCACCTATATTGAATCTAATTGTTTATTTTTTCTTCCTTTTTTTACTTACATATTTCACAATTTTCGATTTAATTCTGTTATAACGTTATAAATTATAACTATCTGTTTTAATTTTGTTTAAATTCTGTTACAATTCCGTTTTATTTTTGTTTCAATTCCGTTTTAATTTTGTTTTAATTCTGTTCTAATTTTATTTAATTATTTTAAATATTTTATTTTCGTTTTACTTTCTAGGAGAAATGAAAATTTATAAAAACCACAATCAGATGTGAATTTTACGTGAAGAGGGTAATGTTATGCGGACACACCCTACTTTTTGACTTTTTTCAATAAATTTATATAATTTTCTTCTAACAAAGTAGGATTTGTTATCCGAAAACGATAATAATAAACAACGGGACTAAATGTCACTCAACAAAAAACGTAGTTACAAGGAGAAAAAGATTTTTTTCTCTACGCAATGAGTATAGAAGAGTGAGAGAGAGACAGAAAAAGACTTTGCAGGTTATACAGACCGCGAGATATAAATATATCTGCTTAGCCAGCCAGGGAGCACAATGCTATCTTGACTGTGCGATCAAATTGTCCGAAGGAGGAACGAACATATTTTGTGTGACCCCGGTAAAAGAGCGAGCGGCTCAATTCCACGGGAATACCTCGATATATTTGTCGAAAGCTTTTGCACTCGGCTATTGCCACGAAATTGTTGCGCAACTTCAATAATTTAGAAATTCATCAGCTATAACAAATATAATCGCTGTTGATTTACTTTTATAATTTTCACTGTGTTTGATACGAGTTACTTTACACTTGATGCAAATTATTTCACTAGACACAAATTTTGTTTTATTTTTTTACAAATTACTCCTCTTAATACAAATTTTATAGAACTTGATACAAACTATAATTCTACTTAATACAATTTTTATTTCACATGAAAAAAATATTCTAATCCTTACAAAAATTGTGCTTGATTGAAATAATATTTCTCTTCATACAAATTATATTTCGAATTCGTATTAATATATGAATTGTCATCAAACTGGAACAAATTAATTCCAAAATCTATTCAATACCAAATTATATTAAAATAAATTTAATTAAAAAATAAAATAAATAAAATAGTTGAAATTCCTAAAATAATTGTCAAAAACTCTTAAAAGAATTAATTTTGTAATAATTATTTCACTCATTTTTTGAATACATTTGAGCCTACTAAATATTTCTCATTGTTCAACTGTTTTATCTTTTATGCGAACAAACTTTTTTGTCTGCGAAAAATAGAAGGAGGAAATCGATCATTTCTCTTTGAGTCAGACATTGCCTGCGGAGAAAAATCGATGATACACATCTGCTATAGTGTATATCCTCACTGTTTATACTTATATTCTTATACTTTATTTCTCTTTTTCACGTACACATACTTCTTGTTTTTATGCTTTCTTGTCTTTTCGGGTTGTATACGCCCTCGTATATACATACATAAGTCACATTAAAATGCCGACATAGAGATCGTTCCACCCGGCTTGTTCGTTACGAATTTCAAAATTTTAATACTCGTCTCTGATCCTTGAATATATAAGGTGCAACAGATAATTCTTATAAACGGCTTCTTGAATTTACATAATAATTATCAAGAATCTTGTTGGTTTTTTGTTTGGTTGCACGCCGTTGGCTAGTCTATTGATTCTCAAGATGTTTCCTTCCGCTCAGACACTCTTTTCCCATGTAGCAATACTCCTATATAAGAGCATCATTTACTTTGTTATTTGCGTTTATAAATGCGCTTTCCCAAAAGAAATTGATCCTAAATAAAATTGTACCCTACATAAAAATTGTATTCTAAATAAAAATTTTAACCTAAATAGAATTCTTATCTTAAAATTTTTTTGAATGTTTTGAAAAGCACTATATATAGTCTATAAAATCCGTAAAGAAGTTACAAGCAGTCTAGAAGTATAAGGTTTGGAATTTTCGTGATAAGCGAACACCTCGGTGAACACGTTGAGAGCTCCAATCCATTGGAACTTGCAATTTTCTTATCGGACCCGTCATTTCCGGTCGTTCATCTCATGGCTTGTAGTTAGAAAAGCGGGACATTGATCAAGAGGCCGTTTTAACTCGCGAAATAGACATCACCCCCACTTTCTTATTTCGCTCCTTTGATTCAATTTACGAGTTCAGATAGCAACCGATATAGTCTCCTGCAGCATCCATCTATTTTCAACTTCTCTCAATTGGAGACCTCTCTCTCTCTCTCTCTTTCTCTCTCTCTCTCACTCTCTCTCTCTTCGGCTTGGGACTATATAGATGGCCGCATTAATGGACAGTCTATCCCTTAAACCTTATCAAACACTCGATCAAATCATTCTAAAGACCTTTTCCTCCATCTGAAAAACTATAATCAACCTTTCTTCGCACTTCTACTCTAGAGACTCTGTAATCTTAGTCAACTTACAAATCTGAGCTCAAGAGTAGAAATATGTAGTTTTTAGCTACTGGTACAATGTGAATAAAACCGTATTAGTAACAACTAAAAGAGAATAAAAAAATTCTACAAAAGATTAAAGAAAAGTAATATTTTCTCTCTGTCAAAAAATTATTTTCGAAAAATATTGACGACATCTAGTCTAGAACAACTGGTAGTTTAAGTATCTAAGAAGAAGGGTAAGGAGTTGGACGGCAAGAGACGAGCAAAGTTTGATATTTCGTCGAAAAGTCTCGCATTGTCTAAAAGTTGATAGCGTCACCCCAAGGAGGAGGATAACATCTGGTGCTGCCTCCATCAACAACCCCCTCTCCTCGAGAGTTCTCGCGTACAACCACCCTGAGCTGCTTGAAGGAAACTCGTCTTCAATTATTCTTGTACCCATCCTCTCGATACTATTCTCCCTTACTCCCATGTCCCCAAACTCCTCTTTTCTCTCTCTCTCTCTCTCTCTCTCTCTCTCTCTCTCTCTCTCTATGTTTTACCCCCTCCACAAAGTTTACTCTATACCTTGCGCCAACGCCACCATCCGGCACTTTCGTTCTGACGTTTCTGTCTGTCACGCAATTCTGACGAACAACGAATTTATGGAATTATGAAAAGCGACGGAATTAATTTGCATACATAAAAAATATATAACTGAAACTGTGCAGCGTCCGCGGGGGAGCCACGCGTAACGCCTTAAATTGTATGCCCTGCACTACACACACTTCTCAGCACCACTTGATGATAACTTGATTAATTTATTCTTGACGGTTAGAATAAGGTTGCATTTCATGTGACTCTTGGGATTGGGAAATTTTACATTTTCCTCCTTTTTTCCTTCGTCCCATTATTCAATTCTCCAATTGCTATTTTATTTATTTCTTCTTTACGCAGACAAAAAAATAATGATATATAACTCTATAGATATTTATTATTACGATTCCAGTTACCTCTGCTGTCTGTTAGTGAAAAAAAGAGATTTTTTTTCACTGTAGAAGTTTAAAATATTTAAAATTCCCCAAAATGATTTATTCACAGTTAGTCAATATTTAAAAAGGGTTAGGGCTGTTTTGCTTAAATGCACGACAGCAGCAAATCGAAAACTTTTAATTCAATCAATCAAGGAATCTTTCGCCCTTTTAATAAACTTGAGTAAAAGTAGAAGCTAATTTAAAAGAGACGAGGAAAGAATAAACGAGGGTAAAATTCAGAACTTTCTTTGGGGGTTCGTAGTTACAGTGCTTTTTGCATTACAAAGGAACCGCAGGAAATTTCAATTCCCTTCGACAAAATTAAAGGTAAATTTGAACCTCGTCATTTTTTAACACCTGCAATGGAAATTTAAACCTAACGATTGGTTTTCAATCAAGATGAAATAAAAAATAAAAATTTAAAAAGAAAATAATAGTCTAAGGTCAACACTTTTGATTATTATTTGACAACAGAAAAAAATAAAAATGTTAAAAGAAAATAATAGTCGAAGGTTTACACACGTTTTAATTTTTTGTCTGTTTCTTGTTTTTATTTTTCTGTCTTGTTTCTTTTGTGTTCAATAACTCCTGTTCGTTTTTTCGAAAATGTATTTTGTTATGTACTTACACGTAATAAACATAGTCAAAACGGTGGATGAATCATGCTGGTAGAATCAGTAGTGTAAATGTATGCGGGGAAGATTGTACATAATGATTATTGTACTGTTTCTGATACATGTCAAACAGGCGGTCGGATCGACTTCGTGAAATCGTTATATGTATATCGGCAAGAATATCGTCCGTAAAACAAACGTCAATTTCACATGTAATTATATACACGTTGCGCTTCATCCAAGCCAAGATCGTTTGTTTTCGCGCCAATACACAGAAAAAAACCGGACTCAAAATCAGTCGCATATGAGACTCATTTTGAACTGCAACAAAAATGATACCCCTTCGACTCATTCTAAGTTTCTAGGGAACTAGAATATTGTTATTTTACTCATTTTAAGTCACTTGAAGTTGCCGATTACTCATTTCGAGTCACTTGAAGTTGTCGATTACTCATTTCGAGACCGACTTCCAAATGAGTTGCAACAAAAATGAGTCGGGTTTTTTTCTGTGTACTGCTCACGACATGCGAGTCCTTGGTGATTAGGTTGTTCAACATCTTATCATAGTAATACACATATGTGACAGTCCACGAGAAAACGTGCCTCAGCTCCTGAATATGAATTCTACGGGAAACGTATTAGAAGCTGAACCTTCCTGATTGGAAGGTCCTGATTGGAACAACAAAAGCTATAAGTAAAAAGCATTTTCGATTTTTGTACGTGAAAAAGGAACTCAAAATCTATAGAGTTATATTAAAACTCGACATTCATTTCTTGGGAGCTAACCCTACTGGAAGTAAAATGATAGAAAGAGATAGAATTTTGGGGATAGAAAGAAATAAAGGTTTTTCTATCCCTTTGTAATAGCCACTTTGCATACCCGAAATATTATACCTTTTTATCTCCAAATTTCTATCTCTTTTTATACCTATGTACTTTTATCTCAGTTTATTTCTCTTTGCTGCAAATTTTTATCCTTTTTATAATATAAAGAATTAATTAACCAATATTATTAATAATATTAAAGACTTTATGAAGTATTACAATTTCAATTGAATTTATTATTTTAAAAAATATTATCAGAGTTTTCGTACTTCTATTTATTACCTTTTTTTAACAAATCAAGTTATTTATTTATTTGTTATGAAATTATTATTAATTGTTTATATCTATATTTCATTTCACATTATTAACCAACATTATACACATAATACTTAAAACTTTATCTCTCAGTTGATCTTCTTTTTAACATTTTAATTTCTCTTTATTTGTCATGAAATCGTCACGTAGCTAATTCAATGTACAGGAAGGAAATAGACTGCAGTCTATTGTAACCAATTGCAATTGAGTTAAAGAAATAAAAGTAATAAGTATTGTATGTACTGATGTGTAATTGGGATTAGAAAGCAAAAGAAGAGAATAGTATAAGGAATCGAGGGGATAAAAAGAAAAAAGTATGGCATTAGAATAAAGTTTGCGTTTATTCCGATTTTTCTGCATTGTATTCGTATAATTATGCTATTTAATGATTATATGCGGCATTTCATTTCAAATCGTTTCACTGACAAAAACAATCGCAAGGAGAGCGATATTCTAATAATTTTTATTATATATTATGTACTGATTCGAAAGAGAATTTCATTAACTTTCTATTTCTATTTTTATTTTTCAAAATTGAGCTCATTTTCGTAGAGAAATTCCTGTTTGAAATATTAAACTTTAAATATCTCAAAACACCCCCCCGTCGATTTGTATCAAAATTATATGAAATTAAAACTTACCTTTTCTAGTTTCCATTTCCGTAAAATATATTATGGACATTTAATGGGATTAAGCGAAAAAAAATTATTTAAAATGTGTGTTTTTAAGAAATTTGACAAATGGTACGAAGTTGAATCCTAACCCATTTAAAAAACGTTGTTTAGGATTCAACTTCGTACCATTTGTCAAATTTCTCAAAAACACACATTTTAAATAATTTTTTTTCGCTTAATCCCATTAAATGTCCATAATATATTTTACGGAAATGGAAACTAGAAAAGGTAAGTTTTAATTTCATATAATTTTGATACAAATCGACGGGGGGGTGTTTTGAGATATTTAAAGTTTAATATTTCAAACAGGAATTTCTCTACGAAAATGAGCTCAATTTTGAAAAATAGAAATAGAAAGTTAATGAAATTCTCTTTCGAATCAGTACATAATATATTATAAATAATTAAATCTTTATATAATAAAAATTATTAGAATATCGCTCTCCTTGCGATTGTTTTTGTCAGTGAAACGATTTGAAATGGGATGCCCCATATATACAGTTAAATAATTTAATAAGTCAATAGGTTCAACCTACACTGTCAACTTAGGACCAAGCTAGTAACCGGGCAAACTAGGTAGTACCATGCTGGGACCAGTTTTCGTTTTCGACACGAGTAGGGCAAAAGAACACTCAAAAAGAATTTGGAGTAGATTTTACTATACTATAAAGCAGGAACTTTCACGAAATATGTGTCTTGCGCTTTGGAATTCGTGCCGTGCCTAAAAATAACACAAATAAAGCTTTCAAAATTCTTTAAAACGTGCCTTGACACGATACGAACAAAAAAATTTATTTGTGTCGTGCCTTGAATTGACCAATCAATGAAATATGACTGAAATTTATTAATCGTTTTTAACTGATCTTCAGTGAAATTTCACTGATTCAAAGGGCGAGAATGGAGTCACTGAAATAGTAAATGTTGATAGAAATTAGTAGAAACTCTTAACATTTTAGATTTTTAAAAATTATTATATGATATTATCACTCGGTTGTTTTAAATTCAATGTTTAATATTTTAGATTTTTCTTTGTAAATGTAGTAAAATCTACTCTTTATTTTTTCAAGTGTTTTTGCTCTAGGGAAATATTTATCACTTTACTGACCAGCTGGACTATAAGGTAAAACTTCGCACCTATTCAGATAGGTAAAGTGACAACTTTACATCTGACTTGCATAAAATAATAATAATAATAGTTTCTGATATTTTAACGTAAAATACATGTTTCGTCATTTTTTGAAAATTTTGTAGATATGTTAAAGTATACTTAAAACAAGTAATTTAGTTGATGAAACATTTATGTTTACTTAACAATAGCGTGAGAACAGTTAAAAAGTTAATAAATTAAAATTTTAAAAAGAGAAAAAAAAATTGGGTTTATTTCATGTGAGCGGTCTTTGTTATTGACAGAGTACTTGCCTAATGTCTAATAAATAATTTTAAAACAAATAAACCCGAAAAAAACGAAAAATGTAAAAAACATGGAAAAATACACTTAACATTTAGCCCCACCCATTATTCAAAATTTAGCTCCGGTTGCGTTTTTGGCTTTACCAACAAATATACAAAATCTGACTAACAATATTTAGCAATTACCTTTAGGTACATATCACGCTGGAGTAAATGAAATAATTCATCGGCGATATTAAAAACAAGAAAAAAAACCCAATGACCGATTAAAAGTTTCCAAGGGTCTATCCGAAAAATGCATATGTTTTAAAAACATTACAACAATCTTGTTAAGGAAGATCGTGTAATTATTGTAAACATGCCACATTGCATGCAACTGCTTTAGGTTACTTCCTGTATTTTAACACACTGAACTTCTCCTCTTCTTTTTTTGCTCGCGTCAAGTTTATAAAATGTGCGGGTAAGAAAATTACCGTCACTGCAGAGAGAATGTAAAAATGATTATAAATTTTACTTAGTAAGTCAAGTATGAATGTTTAAATGACAAGTGAGACAGTTAATTTACGCTTTTATTAAAAATTATTCAAGGATAATTTGTGCAATTTTAAAAACTATACTCATTGAGTTTCGCATTTTTCAGTAATAAAAAAATGGTAAATTATAAGAAAAAGGGAAAACATTTAATAATAAGGGCCAAACGGATAATTAAGTACACATTTCCTTTTATACACTAATGTGTGTCTACATTATAATATTTATTCGTAATTGAACTCTCGGATCGTAGAAGGGCATATATATATCCAGTGTAATTCAAATGAGCTATATGCCCTTCTACGATCCGGCGGTTCAATTTATACTATGATAATAATATTACATTGAAACTTGTGTACACTGAAAAAAATATTCTTAACTTTTAAAGTGCTATATGTTGAAAAATAATGCTCAATGCTAACTTCAGCTTGTCAGACCGCTATTACCTTTTTTACAGCTTTTTTAAGTAATTTATAGTTGCCAATAATTCTGTGAAAAACAATTTAATAAATATTATTTATCGCATTTATAAATAATTAAAAAATTTACATTTTTCTCACATTTTTACAATATCACGATTCACGAAAACGTTAAAACAATAATTGCAGTCTATATGAGAACTGCCAGTAGAACTAGCTACGCGTCAAGTTGCGCAGACGTTACTCATGAGAATATAAACTTTCGCTTAAAGCTAACCCCGGTCTCACAGACCGCTATACATCAAATATTTATTTATATTACAAAATTTAACAAATACAAATTTTTGAAAAAGTTATGGCCTAACAGATTTTCATAAAATATAAAGCTACTAAAAAGCTCAAGTTGATATTATACTTTGAAAAAAAGTTACAAGCAAAGAAAATTTTTATAGCCGTCTGTCAGACCGGCATAGCACTTTAAAGGTTAGTTTAAGAATAGGGTATGGGCCAATTACTGCAAATACCCTAACTACTGTTAGTTTTAATAAAAATAATGATTTATAATATTTAGTATGAGTATAATTTTCTTAATGTGAAAATAAACTTTATTTATAATATTATTTAAATAATTACAATGAAAATAACCAAGTAACAAATATTTTTATAATTTTATATTAATTTCAAATACGCAAGTGACAAAAATTGCTAATTTTACTTCAGATTTTTGTGGGCATGTCATGTACGCGCAGGGCCGTATCTAGAAATTTTTATAGGGGAGACAGGGATGCAATTCGTCGCCCTTTTCTTTAATCATTAAAATGATATTTTACTTATTAAATCAAATTTAAAGTATAGTTGAAATTAAACCCTTTGTGTATTTTATTGTTAAAGGGCTATATTAAAAGCATTATATTTCAAATTATGTATTTAAATATATTTGAAGTCCAAGTTGTGAAATGTAAACAAACCGAGCACTAAAGTCACATTTTTCAAACAGACTTTTTTCTCACAAAAATTAACATTTTCACATTTGCTTAAGGGAAATGGTAAATTATCGTGTCAAAGTTTTTAATTTAATATTTTTTGACTATAAACAATGAAAAGCAATTAGTAAAATAAATAATTAAAATCACCTGTAAAATAGCATTCTTTACGCGTCGCGAAAAATTTCCTGTGTGAGTATATCAACTTGACTGACGATGAAAAAGTCTCATATCAGCGACTGGACCTTCAAGATGTGGAAGGGGAAATTTTTCCCTTTCCTTCTTGAAATTACAAGAGAAAGGGTAAAAACTCAGTCTCAAGTCGCGAAAAATTAAAGTGTTTGACTATATAAACCGCACGGACGATGAAGAAGTTTTCACCCTTTCTCTTGTAATTTTAAGAAGGAAAGGGAAAAATTTCCCTTTTCACATGTTGAAGGTCCAATCGCTGATATGAGACTTCTTCATCGTCAGTGGGGCGGTTGATATACTCAAACAGTTTATTTTTCGAGACGCGTCGAAAATGCTATTTTACTGGTGATTTTAATATGTTATTTTACTAATTGCTTTTCATTGCTTATAGTGAAAAATTATTTCATTGGAAACTTTGACACTCTAATTTACCATTTCACTTAAGAGAGTGTAAAAATGTTAATTTCTGTGAGAAAAAAGTCTGTTTCAAACTTGGACATGCCCTTAATGTCTATTCATAGTTGTTCACTAAAATAAGGAAACAGGAAATTTGTTTTTTTAAATATATTAATATTTTTCCATATAACAGAAGCAATTTTGGCGCCCCTATAAAGTTCTCGCCCGGGGCACTTGCCCACCTTAGCCCCCCTATAGATCCGGGCCTGTGTATATTTACTATTTTCATAAAATCTATCAAATAATTTTACTAAAACATTCAATTACACGGTGGCCACTATTTTTAAATTGTTCGTCTCCCGGTTTACTCCCGGTCCTCCCGGTGAAAATGAGCTGTTTCTCCCGGTTTTTAATTATAATTTTACTGTGAGCAGAACATTACCTTTAAGTAATATGTAGTTGTAAATGATATAAATTCGGCCAAAAACACTAAAAACAGGGCTCGGATCGTCTTTAAAACTAAAAAAAGTATCTTTAGTCGCATAAATTCACAACAAAAGTCACGAAAAGTCGCATAAAATTTCCGAAAAAGTCGGAAAAAAGTCGAATGAAATTTTAGAAAAAAAACGCCGAAAAGGAAACACAAAATTGTAAAAAAATCACATTTCTCGCTAACACATATACTTTAACATCAAACAATCTGGAATAATATTTAATAAAATTAAAGCATGGCAAAATTTTAATTAGGTGTTTTTAACATTTTTTTAATGCTGTTCAAAATTTCAATTATTTTTTTAAATAATAAAATTCTTTTCCAAAATTCGATTATTTAAAAAAATTCAATAAAATTTTTCGTCAAAATGTTATAAATAATAAAATTCGTCATGGAAATTCAATTATATTCAAAAGTAATAAAATACTCCGCAGAATTTCAATTATTTTCAAATTTTTTTTAATTTCTCCTCAAATTACCATTATCTTCAAAAAATAAGAAATTTCATCATGGAAATTTAATTATTTTCAAAAGTTCAGATAACATACTTCGCAGAAATTTAATTATTTTCAAAACTTTTTTTAAATTTTCAAAATTTTAATTATCTTTGTAAATATCAAAATTCTTCTTCAAAATTCAATTACTTTTAAACATTTTGAAAAAAAATCTGTTCGAAAATTCAATTACCTTTATAAATAATAAAATTCTTCTCTGTAATTCAATTATTTTCAAAGAATTTTAATAAAATTCTTGTCAGAATTTCAATGATTTATTTCTGTACATTTGTAATGATTTTATGTAAATAATAAAATTTATCCTAGAAATTCATTTATTTTCAAAAGTAATAAAATTCTTCGCAGAAATTCACTTATTTTTAAATTTTTTTAAAAATTCTCCTCACAATTTCAACTATTTTTAAAAATATTAAAATTCTTCTTCAATATTCAATAATTTTTAAACATTTTTAAAACAAATCTGTTCAAAATTTCAATTATCATTATAAATAATAAAATTCTTCTCTGAAATGTAATTATTTGCAAAGAATTTTAATTATCTTTATAAATAAAAAAAATTATCCTAGAATTTCAATTATTTTCTAATATTTTTTTATAAAATCTTATAATATAAAATAGTGATTTTCTCACTTGATTTCAAAATGATTGAATTTGAATCTTTTGATGATTTTTAATTCTTATAGAAAAATAATAATTAAATATTTATTTAAAAAAGAAGTTATTGATGTTTTATGAAAAATTTGAATGAAATCTGTAAATAAACTTATCAGAAAATTTTATTGAGTAAAACTTTTCCTTTAACTTTAATTTTCTGAAATCTTTAAACGTAAAATTTTAGTCCCGGTTTTTTCCCGATTAAAATTTCTGTCCCAGCTTTTTCCCGGTTTTCTCCCGATTGATTTTTTCCCGGGTTTTTCCCGGTTCTCCCGGTTGGGTGGCCAACCTGAATTATTTTCATAAATAATAAAATTTCATTTATCAATACAATTATTGTCATTGCAAAATTTCAAAAAATTTTAATAACGTATTCATTACATAATTTTTATAAAGAGAAATGAGAAAAATATGATCAAAATAAAATTAAAAATTTTTTAATTTGAGATAATAAATCTTAAATGCCGACAGCAAGACCTCACAGTTCAAGATAACTTAAATTTTCTATTACCCCATAAATATGTTTTTGAGAATTGAAGTAACAAGTTAATGATAGTACTATAAAAGTTATCTGAAATAGGCCTGTCAAAAAATTACAGATTGAAAATTTTGTAATCCCAAAAGACTTTATCCTAATCCTGACTAGAAAAACAGCTAATTTTTTTTGGCTGGATTTGGGAAGATGGCGGTCGCGATTGGTTGAAAATGTCATAATGACGGTCGCTATTGGTTGAAAATATGATAGTGATGATCGCGATTGGTTGAAATGCAATGGTGACGGTCGCTATTGGCTGAAAAGCGAAGATAACGGTCGCTGTTGGTCAGAATTCGTAGTGGTGATGCTCGCCATTGGTTTATTTCTGCGTTCACACAGTTTTAACCATAGTTACAGTTTATTAACGAAAATCTCCTTTTGCAGTATTAGTACAGTATATGTATATATAAGTATAATAATACATACGTACAGAATACAGAAAGAATTAAAAGTAAAAAAAAGTGCTATGTGAAGAACACTTGTATTTTTCTCTATTTATTAAACTATTAAAAATTTAAAAAATATAATAGAATGGATAAATTACTGAAAAATTATAAAGTGAAGAACACGTGTTTTTCTTAATTTTAAAATTAAAAAAAATAAATTAGAAGAGAAAAAAAATTGTGTGATTAAAAAGAAGGATAAGAAGGTAAGTTTTTAAAAATTGTATCAAATGCTACTTTTTAATGATATAAAATAATTTTTTCTTTCTTGTAATTAAAAAAAGCAAGTTGTTTATTCCATGATCATTTAGCTTACTCAATATATTATATAATAATTGCTCAATTCCTTATTATAGAATAATTATTTTTAAGTATTAGGGAAAAATTACAAAGTTTGAATTTTTTGTTAAAAATAAAAATATGGTTTAATTTTACAAATATTGGTAAAATATATACTTTATATACATGAATCGATTAGTTTTCATGGCAGGAATACATTTTTGATAAGAGTGAATTAAAATTTTAATAACGGAAAAAGTTATTCTAGATTATTATAGATTGAGTTGAAATCTCGATCTATATTGCAGGAAATTTGAATACACTTCATATTTTTAAAAATATTTTGTTTTTTTTAGAAAAAATGAAATTTTTCGACATTTAGACAAACGTAGATGCTTTAAGCAGTTTACTGCTTAAAAGTTTTGTAAAATATTCTAGAATATTATTGATTGGTTTGCTCTCTGCGTTTGTCTCAATCTCAAAAAATCGATATTTTCGGTTTTCCTATTTTAAATTCTATAAAAATATCAAAAATATTTAAATAAACTTGACAGAAATCTTTTCTTTTTTTATTCTTTACCCAACAAAAAAACGAATGAGACAATTCAGTTAAGATTTACTCGAGTTATTAAATTTTATCGAAAAATAGCCAATATTTCGAGAATATATATTCGCAGGTTTTGCTTTTTACTTGGCAGCGACCCACATAGAAAAAAAACTTCCAAGAAAGGTCTAGGAAGTTCCCCGTGGGAATCTTCGGAAGTTACCCTTGGTAACTTGCTGGAAATTTCCAGGAAATACATTAATGTCCGCAGGTTAGAAGCTTCCCATGGAAACTTCCTGGAAGTTTCCAGAAAGTTTTTAGAAGTTATTAAAATTTTTTTTAGTGAAATTATTATTTAAAAAAGGGACTCGCACAACAATAGGCATCAAAAGTATGCTGTTGAGATAGCGCTTTATGCGCTCAACCAAATCGTCACTTGACTTCACAGAGCTAATTTATATATTATATATTTAATTATATTTTTGAGGATTTTTGGAAACTTCCTGCTAAATTCCAGGAAATTTCTATGGAAAGCTTCCAGAAAGTTACCAGGAAGTTTCCATAGGAAGCATTATTGTATTTCCTGGAAATTTCTAGGAAGTTGCCAAGGGTATCTTCCGAAAGTTTTCAAGGGAAACTTCCTGGAAGTTTCCTGAAAGTTTTAGTGCTATATATTTCTGAAAACATTTCTGCCTGATTCAAGATATTCGTGACCGTAATACACATACAAAATTTTAATAAAATCCGTCAAAACGCGTAAGATGCAGTTTGTCCACAAGAATTGGGTGACATACATACACACATGCATGCGGACATTTGTTCCTCTCGACGAAAAATATGTACTATAAGGAAAAAATCTGGTAAATAATCTTCAGGCTGAGTGTGTACAACACAAAATAACCTTTATATACCCGCATGAACTTATACACACAAACGTTTACATTCGTACCTCACCGTCAGCCAATGTATTGTTACACCAATGATAATCAAATGCATAATGTTAAGGAAGTGATGACAAGTTTAAATAATAGAATTGTTAATTTGAACCAACAGTGTTTTTGACTAATTCAGATATTCAACGTGATAACGATATTGCAGGTTCTGAATTTCAGTTACAAAAGAAAAAAATTAAATTAAATCGTGAAAAGATAAAAGAAGTTTCCAACGAAAAAGAAGGTAGAAACTTATATATTAAGCCTTAAACCGCACCCGGGATGTGCGACACCCATATTCTACCTTTTTATTCTAATATTTCGGTTAAATTCGTAAAAATGGAACATGTGTTGATATTAGACAGTACATTTTGCACTTGACATTATGTTTCGTCAGTGACATTAGTCTGCTAAGTGTCTTTAATAATTTTATGAAGTTGGCGGCAAAAAATTTCTGCTTGTCTGACACCCACTTTTTGGTTCAAGGTAATTTCAGTAGTTTTAAAAAACTCTTTTTAATTATTTAAATTAAATAAATCATTATGAAACCTATTCTTCTTCAAGATAGATGTATTGAGCTTTATAAGATAATTTTTTCAAAAGATAATATCCTATTGCAACTTGGAGAACACACTTAAAAATCTCCGGGTGTCGAGCACCCAGTGTGCGGTTTAAGGATGGATTCGGCAGTGTGCGGTTTAAGGGTTAAAAATGAAGCTATACTAATTACATTTTGTAACCAAAGAGAGTTTTTGACTCTGTTGAATTGTCATCTGTTAACAACAATTTTGGAAAAATGAAATTAAAAACACAATATACAAGACAACAAAATATATTGAAAAAAGAAAGAAAGTTATATGTCTGGAAAATTTTTATAACTCAAAAAAATGTAAAATTAATCATGATGTTATCTTTAATGAAAATTATCTTGGAAGAATGAATTATGTATGTCAGCATTGTTATACTGCACATTTTAGTGATTAACAGATACAGGGAATGAAAAATTCTTATAACTATTGATGCGGTCATGGCGGTGTAAAACTACAATCAAAAAAATATCCGCATGAATTAAGAGTATTGCTAGATGGATCGCATTCTAAATCTTCTCACTTTATGCAATGTGTTAAATGCTATAACAGTTCATTTCCTTTCGCCTCATTCAATGCAAATATTATTGATTTTAAAAATAGAAGACCAGGTTCTTATTGTTTTAAAATTCAAGGCCAAATTTATTATCAGATAAAAAGTGCTCTTTATCCAGAGGATGGAGTTTATCCTTGTTTTGAACAGTTGTTTATTTATGATGATGATGATGCAGTTCAATTTAGATTAAATTATAATGAGAATTTAGATACTGAAATTTTATATTATATAGAAAATGTTATGAGAACTCACAATGCTTTTATCAAATCATTAAAGATGATAAAAGAAGTTATTGAATTAAAATCAGACTTGCTAGAGAAAACGATAAAGAAGTTCCTGAATTGAAATTACTATTCGTTTTAAAAAAGGAATGGATCGTAAAAGATACAATTTTCAAAGAATAGTATTACCGCATATTCATATGCTGGTTATGTTGAAAGAAAAGTCTAAAATTTTGTCACCTTAAAGTGTTAATTGTTTTCTCTCGGCAGAAATTCCAGGCGAGAAAACTAATCCTATATTACATAAAATATAAATGCAAAATAATAATCATGGGTCTTGTAGACCAATTCACAAATAATTAACTGTCATAGAGCCTGTTTACACCGTGTGGGTTAAATATATTCCTCCGCGCGCATAAACGTATATTCCTCTAGTAGAATAAACTCGCGTTAGCGCAAAGTGCTTTCCAGATGTGTTGTGAAGAGTTAGAAACAGCTGGAAAGCAATTTGCGCAGACGCGAGTTTATTTTCCTGGAGAAATATACATTAATGCGCGCGGAGGAATACATTTAACCCACGCGTTGTAAACAAGCTCATATTAATGTTGTAATTGTTTCAAGTATAAATTCTGTAAAATATTCATTTAAATATATTTATAAAGGTCATGATACAGCTTCTATTATTATTACGAATGTTGATAGACAAAATAGTCTTAATCATAATGAAATACGTCATTAGGCAGAGAATAGATATCTTGGTCCAGTTGAAGCAGTACGTAGAATACTTTGTAAACCTTTAAAAAAAATAGTCACAGTGTTAATCGTTTACCTATACATTTACCAAAAAAACAGAATGTTATTATTCGTAAAGGGCAAGATAATAAAATTTCTTTTAATTTAGAATAAAAAACGAAAGTATTAGACTATTTTGATTTAAATAAACGTGACAGAAATGCTCATCAGTATTATTACTCAGAAATTCCAGAACATTATACATAGATAAGTGATACTCTTCATTGGAGATTAAGAAAGCGTTTTGACAATGTAATAGGTAGAATATTTTCTGTTAGAATTTTAATTCACTGTCATTCAATAGAACCGAATGAACTGTGGAATCGATTTAAGAGAATCATGACGGAAGACTATCGAGGAATTGACAATATTAAAGCACAAAGAAAAGCTTATAGAGATATTAAAACATTATTATACCAAGAAGGATATCGTTTGACAGACTTTCAAGGATTATTACATATAGAAGACGAACAAAATATTTGTATAGACAATAATATTATCAATGTTGAAGAGCATAATATTCTTGGAAATGAAAAGTATACCCATTTGAATGCAAAACAAAAAAAATGTTGTTGATTATGTATTAAAGTCAGTGGATGATTCTGTTACAAATAATTGTAGATGTATATATGTTGACGGCCTAGGTGGTTCTAGTAAAACTTTTGTGTATAATACCTTGTGACATATATTAAAAAGTGGAGGGAAAAATATGGCATTTACAGGAATTGCAGCAACTTTATTACCTCATGGCAAGACTGTTTATAAAATATTCGGTTTACCTGTTCCTTGGTATAGTGATTCATCTTTAAGTGTGAAAGTACAATCTTAAGAAGGAATTTTTTAAAAGGATGCTGATGTTTTTATTTGGGATGAAGCACCAATGACTTTAAAATAGGTTTTAGAAGTTATGGATAAATTATTGAGAGACATTATGAAATCAGGTAAACCTTTTGGTAGAAAAGTATTAGTTTCAGGTGGAGACTTTCGACAAATAATACCAATTAAAGAAAGAGGCACTAGATCGGAAATTGTAAATTTATCAATAAAAAGTAGTAAAGTTTAGAGATATTTTATAAAGTTTACTTTATCAGAAAATATGAGAGCTTTGTCAGGAGAAACTGAATTTGTAGACTTTTCATTAAAAGTAGGAAATTGTGAATTAAATGATGAAGGTGATAATATTGAATTAACAGAAAAAACCATTCAAACATAAAATGTAGATTTTGTTGATGATATGTATGGTGATTTAATACGAGGAAATAGATTTCAAGAAATATCAAACTGTTCAATTTTAGCACCCAGAAACGTTGATGTTGATAACATTAATAAAAAAGTTGTGCAATTATTAGATAGTGATAAAGAAAAGGTTTATAAAAGTGCTGATTCCACTGAAAATTGTGATAATGATGATTTTAGTGACACAATTCTACCAGAATATTTAAATAGTCTTTCGCCACCGGCTTTACGATCTCATGAATTACATTTGAGGATACACAGTGTAGTAATGCTTATAAGAAATCTGAGTATAAATGAAGGTTTATGTAATGGAACTAGGTTGTTAATCTTAGATTTATCAAATAACGTAATAGAATGTCAAATATTGACTGAAGATAAGCGTGGGAATATTGTTTTTTTGCACCGTATAACATTATATTGTAAAAATATTTATCCTTTTACGTTTAAAAGAAGACAGTTTTCTATATAACATGCATTTGCATTGACAATAAATAAATCTCAAGGTCAAACTTTTAATAGGATCTCAATTGATTTAAGAAGAGATGTTTTTAATCATGGTGAGATGTATGTAACCTTGTCTAGAGTACGTTTATTTAATATAATAAAAATATATTTAGGTGATCATAGAAGTAACAAGTTAATAAAAAGTATGTTTACACTGAAGTTTTAGAACAAGTTGATGATATTGTCAATACTGGAAATTATTCTGATAGTTTGTATTAAGTACTAGGGGAGATCGGGGCGTAATGGATCACTTCAATTTATTCAAAAGTGGTAAATCATAGAATTTATGTTTTTGATCAAAATAATGTACTTGGCATACTGTAAGTTTGTACTAATTTTCATTGTTATACATTTATTATTGTTAAAAATATAGTAGAAAAAGTGATTTTGGCACTCGAAATAAATTTTTGAAATCTTTGTTTTTTTGTTATATATTTTTTAAAATTACTTGTAAAAAAATTTTATTTATGAGGTTTGGAGCTTTAAACATTTGTTCTTAAGGTACAATTGACAATTTCCGTTTAATACTTACGGTATTGATAAAAAATAACAAAATTTTCAACAAACACCTCCGAAGCGTAATGGATCACTTTGGTTTATCTATTAAGTAAAACCTATTATATTAAAAATATTAATAAAATAATCCTCTTAAGTTTAATTTTTTGTAATTTATATATTAATAAGTACCAATGATAACCCTTCAATAAAAAATAACTGGTGTCTGAGATTGACCGATGAGAAATTCTATTAATAAAAGAATTGAATGCGGAAGTATACACAAAAATATTATTTTTATTTTAAACTAATTTAAAGGCCTGTACAAAATGGTGTAACTACGCCGTGTGGTTTTCGATGAAAAGATCGAAATGATCCTTTGGTTTTAAAATTAACACTTTTTATTTGGCGAGACTAAAGCGAGACACTTCAAGTATAAAAAACCGAAAATAAAAAGAGAATTTTCTTTATATCGTAATTTTAACTAAATTGATTTTTTTAAATTTAATAAATTAACATCGGTGAGATCTGGTCTTTGAGGATGCTAATGAGCTACTGAATGGTTCCTCAGACGCGCTACAGTGTGTTAGTGTGTCACAAGAAGTACAGTTGAGTGTATGTGTTGCGTCGTCTTGATTTCAGTAAGATTTTGAGAGTGTGTGAGTAGAAAAATTGCGCAAAAACCGAAGAGTGAAAAATATAAGTCTGGTGTCGAGATTAAGAAAATGTGAGTGGAAAATTCCCAAAATAAAAAGCCTGATATTTAGAAAATATTCAACATTTTCCCCCCCCCATCGCCAACAGCGTTGTCGATTGATTAAGCTGAGTCCTCCTCCGAAGTGGTTTCGTTCACCAAGATGAAAAGAATTGCCAATTTGTGAATTGGCCGTTGATACCTTGATGTAGCTGTCTTAATAGTGACAACTCTGGTGAGTCCATCCTTACCGGGGATGAGAGTCGAGAAGAGATGGTTCTGGGATTGTAGTGAGTGATTCCCCGATTAAAAAGTGACCTGGTGTGAGAACTGATAAATCTTCAGGGTCATCTGAGAGTGGTTCCATAGGGCGAGAGTTGAGTATCGCCTCGATTTGAATGAGAAGAGTCGTAAATTCTTCAAAACTCAAAGTCAACTCGCCGATTGTCCGCCGAAGGTGATATTTCACTGATTTGACACCTGCTTCCCGCTTTCCGCCCATATGAGATGCTGCCGGAGGGTTAAAAATCCAAGTGGTGGTCTTTAGTGAAAAGATGAGATAATTTGTCAAATGATTCTGACCCAGCTTGAAAGAGTTGTTTTAATTGGCTATCTGCTCCTTTGAAATTTTTGCCACAATCACTATAGAGAGTTTTGCAGATTTCCGCCGTCCTGTGAACCGTTTATATGCTGCGATGAATTTGTCAGTTGAGTAATCCGTTACAGCTTCCAAATGAATGACTGATGTTGAGAAGCATATAAAGATACAGATCCAGCCCTTTTCGGAAGTAGCTCCTCGTCCTTTCCATGCCTTGATTGAGAAAGGTCCGGCATAGTCAACTCCAGTTGTGAGAAAAGCCTTTGAAGGAGTGATTCTTGACAATGGTAATTGTTCCATAAGCTGTTGAGCACGTATTCCTCGTTGACGTGCGCAAACTACACATTTGAACACTTGAGATTTGACTGATTGCCGTCCTCCGATGATCCAAAACCGCTTCCTTATATGAGACAAAGTGAGTTGTGTGCCTCCATGTAATGTTCTATGGTGAGCTTTCAAAATGAGAAGTTTGGTGAGCGTTGCGTGCTTTGAAATAATCATTGAGTTCTTGTAATTAACATCGAAATTTGAGTGTTTGAGTCGTCCACCGACTCTGAGAATGCCTTCGTTGTCGATATATGCAGTTAAACGGGTGAGAGGATGAGATTTTAAGAGTGTCCGATTTCTGGTCATACTGTCCAGTTCTAATGAGAAGTATGCTGCTTGAGTGACTCGAACCCAGTAGTGAAGTGAAATGTTGAGATCGCCAGGAGTGAGTGGATTTTCCAAAGATGATTGTGGGATATTTTTGAAAGATTTGATGACCCTGAAACATATTGATGTGATTCTCAACAGCTTTATGATCGATGAGTAACGCTCGATTAAATTCCAGATTTGAGTGTGAGGATCTGTTAAAGCCATGAGTGAGAGTCCTGGCCGCTTTTCAATTTGAGTTGAATTGTCCTTATTGATCGGTGGGGATGGCCATTTATCAAATGAGTCCTTCAACCATGAGGGTCTTTTCCACCAGAGATTGTGAGTTTTGAGTTGTGTGATTGACAATCTCCGAGATGCGCAATCTGCTGGATTTTCTTTTCCTTTGATGAACCGCCAATAAGCATGAGGTAGTTGTTCTTGGATGAATGATACTCTATTTCGTACGTAGTCCTTCCAACGTGATGGGTGACTTTGGATCCAATTTAAAGTCACCTGGGAGTCTGTCCACATGTAAACTGATGCATGAGATATGTCCAGCGTCCGTTGAGTGTAAACCATCAGTCAAGTTAGTAATTGCGCTGCAGTAAGTTCCAGCCTTGGAATGGTGATCTTTTTGAGAGGTGCAACCTTGGTTTTTGCACAAACAAGATTGATTGTTGGTTCAAGTTCTGAGTTGGTTGATTTGATGAAGATGACTGCTGACATTGCGAACTGAGATGCATCCGAGAATCCATGAAGTTCAACAGTTGAGGATGTTGTGAGATTGAGCCACCGTAGTATTGAGATTGTTGAAAGTTGAGAAAATTCCTTTTTAAACTTCAGCCATTTGTTGGTGATGTCATCTGAGATTGAGTCATCCCATCCGAGTTTTGCTAACCAGAGATCTTGTAATAGTATTTTTGCTCGAATGGTGAAAGGTGAAAGAAAGCCAAGTGGATCAAATAGCTGAGCTACTTCTGAGAGTATGATCCGTTTGGTGATCTGTCCCGTTTATTGAGTTAGATGATTGCTCTGCCACTTTGCCTGTGGAAATCCGCCACGATTGAGAAGTTCTTCCGTTTGTTGAGCAATGGGGATGAGTTCCTCGAGTTGATCCGCTCCGCCATAAATATCGTCCACATATATGCCGTTGATGAGTACTGGTACCGCCAAAGGAAATTGATGACCTTCATCTTCGATGAGTTGGAGAATGACACAAACAGCCAAGAATGGTGCCGATTTTGTCCCGTAGCTAACTGTGGTGAGTTGGTAAGGTACTTCCTGTTGATCTTCGTCAATCCATAGTATCCTTTGGAGATCCCAGTCAAGTTGATGAATTTTTACTTCACGAAACATTTTGGTGATGTCAGTTGAGAAAATATATCTGAATTTCCTGGTCCAAAGTAAATGTCCGAGATGTCCTTTTGAAGTTTCGCCCCTGTATGTTGAATGTCATTGAGAGAAATCCCTGAATCTGTTGAGCTTGATCCGTTGAATACAACCCGTAGTCTTGTGCTTGTACTTTGTTCCCTGAGAACTCCATGGTGAGGTAAATAGTAAGCTGGTAATGTGCAATTCAAAGATGGAGCACGAATCATATGAGTGTCTTTCTCGTACTCTTTTAGAAAGGAGTGATATAAATCCCCAAAATTCTTATTTTTAGAGATTCGCCTGAGCATTGATTGAAGACATCGATGAGTAGTAACATATGAGTCACCAAGTTGACTCGGTGGTGATTTGAGTGGCAGCCGAACAATGTATTTTCTTGATGAGTCTCGAGAATGAGTAGATTGAAAATGTTTCTCACACTCTTGTTCATCAGGTGTGAGTGAGTCCTTGAGGTTGAGTGGAACTTCCTCTTGTTCCCAAAATTTTGCGAGAAGATCAGAAATGTCCGTGAGTTGATGATCAACAGAGAAATGAAATGAGTAGCTAGGTTCTGGTGAGGAAACCTTAACAGGTCCGAGGATAACCCAGCCAAAAATGGTTTTTTGAGCAGTGAGTGATGAGTTAATCCCTTGAATGACATCTAGTTTGAGTAGTTGTCCATAATTATCAGCACCAATGATAATGTCTATTTTTGAGCTGCGAAAATATTGAGAATCAGCCAATTGCAAATTTTTAAACTCGGTAATGGATTGAGCAGAAAGCGTGATTAAAGGAAGAGTTGAGGATAATTTGGAAAGGATATAAGCGTTAAGCAATAATGTTTGAGCAGAGTGAGTTGATTGAAGCTTGATTAAAACCATTCCTCGAGTACTAGTAGATGCTGTTCCTCCAATTCCAACAATTGGAATATTTGAATTTTGTCGGGTGAGATTAAGTTTAGAGACAAGCCGTTCAGAAATGAATGACAGCTCTGAGCCTGAGTCTAAGAAAATGCGTACAGGATGAGAGAGTCCAGAATTGAGAAGCAGCAAAGCTTGAGAAGTAGCGAGAAGCACAATGGGTCTAATACTGAAATTATCATTACCTTGAGCTGTCATGGCATTTGGCAATGTGAGCATGCGTATCCATAATCTTGGTGAGAAGCAGTAAGAGCCTTTGCTGTTTTGATGTTGATTTTTGTGATGAAGTTGTGGGTGCTGATTTTGCTGTCTGAGAATATTGACTGGAGTTAAGCTGCATGTTTTCTAATGCGCGAGCACGGCCGGTGAGAAACTCCTTTAGTTGTTGATAAGAAGGAGGGGTTGAGCTTGATCTTTGTTTCACTTCCCATGCTTCTCTAATTTGAGTATCCAATCGACGAGTGACAAAGTGCACCAAGACCAGATCCCATGAGTTAACCGGTGCACCAAGTGATACGAGAGCATTGAGTGATTCCGTTGTGTTGGTGAGTAAACCGTTGAGACTTGGCTGAAATGACCTTGGAATTGAAGAGCTTGTCCATCTGTGCTGCAATGAGCAAGCGTTTGTTCTCATAACGAGAAGTGAGTAATTCCCATTCTGAGTTGAATAAATCATTTGATAAGGGTAAATTTGCAATGAGTTGAGATGCTTCCCCAATGAGTGACGATCGTAGGTAGTGCATTTTTTCTACAGCAGTAATGTCAGAATTTTGAGTAACTAGAGATTGGAACATATCTCTAAATGAAGTCCAGGCGGAGTATTCTCCTGAAAACTGAGGTAGCGTTATTTCCGGGAGATGTCTCCATGTGTTTTGATTTGATTCCGTTGGTTGAGTTGAAATAGTTTTCGCTTGTGTGAGATGTTCCGTCAGAGTGTTGAGTCGCATTTTGGCATCCATGTAAATTTTGATAGCTTGATCGAAGCAGTCATCAGTGATGTATGGGGATTCAAAGAATTCATCGGTGCAATTTTCTCCAATTTCCTTATGCGTTTGTGAGAATTCTTTCCATAAATCATTGAAAATTGATATCATGGAGTTAACTTCATTCAATGAGTAGTGATGAGACATTGTCTTGAATTGATCAAGTGATTCACTCATTAAATTAAGTCGAATCATTTGAGTAACAACCTTGTAGTGGAGTCGTACCTTGTTTTGGGTTGATTCTAAGTTCTGATTCAAGAGATGAGCATGAGGTATGATCCCTTTTCCATGATGAGTTTTAGGATTCGATGTGGTTGGAGTTTCTTTCGTAATTTTCTTTGAAGTTTCTTGAAGAACTTTTTCTGTTGAGATTTCTTCCTTCACTGAGAGCTTTTCCATCGTGGTAATAACATCTTTTACTTCAGAGGAGTCCGATTCGCCGGGACCTATATTCAATTTTTCTTGAGAGGAGTGAGTTGAGTCATTTGAGTGAGCTGTATCGCTCTGTGTTGTGCTCATCGTGAGAGTTGAGAGAGAATGAGAAGGACTGTTCGTTTAACTTCGGAAATGTTCGGAAAGCCGAAGAAAGAGGGAGGAGACGAATCGTACAAAGATGTCCGACACTGAATTTCGTAGAGCGCTTCGCCGGTGCGATACACTGTACCGGGCTCGTGAGTCCTCACCACTACGCACTAATGCCTTTGTCACTTTCACTTGTTGAAACTCGCAATACAATTCTTTACAGAACACTGTCCGGCACGAAGGACCAAATGTTTAAGATTGACCGATGAGAAGTGGGTTCCTTTTAATAAAAGAATTGAATGCGGAAGTATATACAAAAATATTATCTTTATTTTAAACTAATTTAAAGGCCTGTACAAAATGGTGTAACCACGCCGTGTGGTTTTCGATGAAAAGATCGAAATGATCCTTTGGTTTTAAAATTAACACTCTTTATTTGGCGAGACTAAAGCGAGACACTTTAAGTGTAAAAAACCGAAAATAAAAAGAGAATTTTCTTTATATCGTAATTTTAACTAAATTGATTTTTTTAATTTAATAAATTAACATCGGGGAGATCTGGTCTTTGAGGATGCTAATGAGCTACTGAGTGGTTTCTTAGACGCGCTACAGTGTGTTAGTGTGTCACGAGAAGTACAGTTGAGTGTATGTGTTGCGTCGTCTTGATTTCAATGAGATTTTGAGAGTGTGTGAGTAGAAAAATTGCGCGAAAACCGAATAGTGAAAAATATAAGTCTCGTGTCGAGATTAAGAAAATGTGAGTGGAAAATTCCCAAAATAAAAAGCCTGATATTTAGAAAATATTCAACAACTGGAAAATAGATATTTTAAATAAACGGATTTTGCATTTCGCTACAACTTTTTAAAATTTGATATTAAGGCGTACTTTTTTAAAATTAAAAGTTGAAATGCTATGCTATATTTTCCACATGATAAAAATTTTCTTAAAGCAAGAATGTTAAAAAAATTTTTCTTTAATGTTTAGTTAATACAAATATTTTCTGTAAATTTAAAATAATTTTTTTTATGTATTTTACAATTTTTTGACACTTATGATTTTCTTAAAACATAGATTTTTAAGCGTCATTATAGCATTTTAACCAGTTGCGATCTA
The DNA here is from genome assembly GCA_032872475.1 of Leptopilina myrica (nomen nudum). Classification (NCBI taxonomy): domain Eukaryota; kingdom Metazoa; phylum Arthropoda; class Insecta; order Hymenoptera; family Figitidae; genus Leptopilina; species Leptopilina myrica (nomen nudum). Next base: position 20,789,206 of record CM065465.1, on the reverse strand, counting down.
TGTAGTAACTTTTATTCTCTAAGAAATGTTAAAATTATCTTTGAAATGTCGTGTAATGTCACCTTGAGTGGACTGCCTGAACTATTGAGCTATTTGACAGCGGAAACGTCAAATATACGTTATCATTTGATGTAACTCTTTTAAAGAACACAATCTAAAAAAGTGATTAGCAATTGTGAAAGTATAGTAACATTTAAGTTTTAAAAGATAACTTATTTCTTTGGTAATACTAATGCTATTATTAACTAATTTAGCAATTAATTATTCTTGTTAAGTATAAGTATTTAAGTATAAGTTTAAAATTTTGATTAAAATTTTTCGCGCAAGAAATACATTAGTTTCATAAATAATAAATTTTTTTGAAAAAATTTAAAATATTTTTAATAAGTACTTTTCAATAAAATTTTGATAAAATTTCACGAAAGAATTCAATTTATTAAAAATTTTTAATAAAATTCTTCTATAGAATCCAATTGTTGAATTTATTCAATAAATGAAACGAAATGAATTGTGGATTTCGAAAAGGGATTATTAAAAAAGAATTAAAAACTCGGATTTTTCAAATTTTGCTTTTCTGTATTTTTTGAATTAATATATTTATTCATTGACGTCTTCTCAACAGGAAAATTTCATCTGAGGTACTTTTAACGGAGAAAAATGTATTAAGCTGTGTTTTTCTTTTACTTTTAATCTAAGATTGTTTGTTTTCCTAGCTAACACTGAATAGTTTTTGAGCTTAAGAAAGTTATTACATTTTGAAATTAAATAAAAAAATAATTGAATTGATTCTCGATAAAAAAATATTTAATAAATATATTTTTGTGATTTAAGCAATTAAATTAAATTTTTTATTAATTTCGAAAAGGGCTCTACTTTGACACCTATAAATCAATTTTTTCCAACCTACTTTAATTTAAGACAATTATTTTATCATTTTCTCATGAAAAATAGCATCGAATTACTATAAAAAAAATTGACTCTTCTTATTAAAAAAAGAAAACGTTTTTTGTCTCCATTTTTATAAATAATAAAATTGTACTCAGGAATTCAATTATTTTCAATACACTTTTAATTTTTTTTATTTAAAATTATTTTTAAAAAATACATTTTTTATAATAGAATTTAATATTTACAAAAATTCTAATAAAATTATTATTTAAAAGAATTTAATTTCAGGATCAGAAGACATTCCGATTCAAGAATTAAGAATAACTTTTGCAATTATTTGAGATTTTATTAATTTTCTTGACAATTTTTCAATTTTTAAGGAGTGGTCTACTCAAGGTTACATTTTTTATTAGTTAAAAATTAGCATTTTTTTAAGTCTATTTTTTCCCAAATAAAAAAATCATAGCTAATATGGCATAAACACTTATATAGGGATCTAAGCTAAAGCTTGCAATATAAACCTTCGATTAATTTGATTATGTCAGGAATTTTTTCAAAAAAAGGTTAGGCGGTACACTCAAGATGACATTACCATAAAAAATTTTCTTTTTAATAAATTACAAATAGTCTTTATATTTTTAGTACAAAAGAATACTTTATCTTTATTTAACAAAAATAATAGCTTTGATTTTTTTATAACAAAAATTTTATACCAAAATTTTTTTATACTTTCCTATTTATAATTAACAAAAAGGTTAAAAATTTTGATATTGCTCATAATAAAAATAATAATATAGGGGAGATTGGGATATTGTGGGTCACACTTTTTCTTATCCGAATATCTTATACAAAAAAATTTATCTCTTAAATTGTTAAATTTTTCGTGTCACACAGTGGTCGTAGAGACTATTTTATGCGAAAAAATTAGAAAAACTGCTCTGATTGCAAGGAAACTTTAGTTATTTTAATATAAAATTTAATATAAAAACGTGGCCTACAAATTCCCAATTAGGATATATAAGAGACTTCTCCTTGACAAATGCAAGTTACAATCGCATTAATTCCATACACGTTATGGACTTAATTAAAGTACAAAATTTATTTGTATTTTATTTGCATTTTTCAAAAATTTGCCTGTAATCTATACAGGTAAGAAAACTTAATTTTTCAAAATTGTCTTCACGAGGTCAAGTTTTTCCATAAATTTGAAGTAAATTAGTTCTAATCAGGTTAGCAATATTTTTCCTGCAATCTACACTTAAATGAATAAATGTTTACATTGTGACTTTTTCAAGTCCAAACCTATGAAAAATAAAGCAGAAGTATGTAGCATTGGAAAAAGAAAATTAATTTTAATGGTTTATATTATTTCCAAAAAATATTTTAACGGAATCAAATAATTTTACTCTTGATAATACAACATATATCTAACCATGATTAAAAACATCACTTCTTAAACGAATGAATATTTTATTAAATGTAATAATAACATTATGTGATAAGTCTAAAACAAGCAACCTTTTTCCATTACACAATCCCTCATTAATATTAAGATTTCTAATAAGCATTATAACAGAATTGATTCTTAAATGCAATTCACCTTTACTGTCCAAGAGACGCACCACTCTCTTATTAATATCATCAACATCAACGTTTTTAGGTGCTAAAATTTCACACCCCGACAACTCCTTAAATTTATTCTGTTGTACTAAATGACCATATATTTCTTCAGCAATATCTATGTTGCTTTGTTGAATAATATGTTCTGGTATTTGGATATTATCATCTATATCATTTAAATCACCATTACCATTTTTAAGTAGGAAATCCACAAATTCTTTTTTCTCTGGTAAAGCTCTCATATTTTTTATTAATGTGTACCTTCGGAAATGTTTCCATAATTTACTATTTTTACATTCTCATCACATGAGAAAGTATTAGTTTTGGTCGAAAATTGACTTTTGCTAATTTCATGAAATCTCGACGTTTTCGGGGTTTCCTGAGTCCGAAAAACATGGTCTAGAAAAAGTGTATGTCTGTATGTCTTTTCGTGTCTGTCTGTAGACACAATGGTGTTGCCACGATAACTCTTGAAAAACTTATTGCATCAACTTGCAACTTTGCATGCACAAAAATAGTGTTAAAATACAGATCAAGTTCGTTAGCCAGCCATTTTCGTCGAAAACTACGCAAACTACGGTAGTTTCAAAATTTTGAAAATTCAATTTTTTCAAATTTCAGAATTTTTTATTTTTTATTACTTTAGATTAGGTTAATACAAACAACTTTCCTCTAGAACATTTTTTCATAGAAAGTCAATTTTCGATGTTATAGGCTCTTGAACAGTATAAAAATACTTAAAAATCCTATAAATAAGAGTAAAAATCAAAATTTCTCAAAGAGAAAAAAATTATTACATTAATTCCCACATATTCTGACCCCATTGTACTAAAAAACGCTCACATTAGCAAAAAACTAGTATTTTCCGGAAAAACTACCGTATATATATATATATATTTTATCATTTTTTAAACAAAAAATATATATTCCGACGCAATTATCTCCAAAACTATTGCCTATGGGAGCTTGCTACCAGAGACTTTTTTCGCGTCTTACCGTCAGCTACAACTTTTCTGTTGACAACTTTTCACTAAACTTAAAACTTTTCGATTCATTTGCAAAAAACTAATTTTTTATTACATTCTCATCACATGAGAAAGTATTAGTTTTGGTCTAAAATTGACTTTCGCTAATTTCATGTTACTGATGAATTATTTTCTTCACGAGTAGTTAGCTGAGGTCTCTAGCTTTAAATACATATACATATGTTTGCTTAATATCTACAAGGACACAAATTATGAGTCAAAAATGAAACTATACCCACAACCGAACCTTTTCCCTTAATTTAATTCTACTCAATCTCGCAATCATCAGCAAAAATATGTGTTGAGAATGTATTCCTTAAAGTCGTAGTAACTTTAAGAAAAAAAAGGTTTATGAAATATATATTCTGAAACAGGAAGAAGAACTCAAATAACGAACAACAGTCGAAGAAAACATCGCGAGCGAAGCGAGCCATTTGCGCGCCAAGCGCGCAACAACACACAGAGCGCGAAGCGCGACGATCAATGCTCGCGCGCCCCCCGCGCGAAGCGCGGATGAGAATGTGTCCGCACGAAGAGAGGGGCAGATTTTTTGTTGATAAATTTATTATTTTTAATCTAGTACCTCGTTCTTTTATCGGTAAAATTTATCGAAAATCTCCTCCTAGCATAACAATTTTTCACCAAAAACTTCATTTGATTTCATTATGTCTCTTAATACCTTATCCATAACTTCTAAGGCATATTTTTGAGCCATTACTGTTTCTTCCCAAATAAAAACATCAGTATTTTTTAAAGAAAGTGCTTTTTTGACTGAACATTACTATTTGAAGATGAATCACTATACAGTGGAACAGGTAAGCCTACAACATTATGAACAGTTTTGCCCTTAGGAAGCAGAGTAGCAGCTATACCTGTAAATGACATGTTGCAAACATTTATTCCTTTACTTTTTAATAAATGCCATAAAGTAATATATAAAACAATTTTCCAGATCCTCCACAACCATTAATATATAAACATTTAGAACTATTAAAAGAAGAATCTTTTATGATTTCTAGTATATATTCAACTATATTTTTTTGTTCCACATTTAATTTATTATAATTTTGCTCTCCTATCTTGATATGTTTAAAAATATTTACATCATCAACCTGAGCAGATAAATCTTTATTAATGTTTAATAATCCCTGAAAATCAGTTAGACAATATCCTTCATCTAATAACATTGATTTTATATTTATATTTAGGTGTTTGTTTTTTATCTTTATATTATGAATTTTTGTGGAAGGATATTTTATACAAAGAATTATACAACAAAATTTTTTTATTTTTTTTTAACATAAAGTGAATAGTTTAAATTTTTACAATTACAAACTCATTGGTTTCTGATTAACTAGTCTTGAAGGATTACACGGGTAAATCACACAGTTGTACGTAAGAAGTTACGTAAAAAAAGACATTATTAAAAACTAAGATTGAATAATCCATTTTTGCGTGAAAAAGTGTCAATTTTAGTCTAAAAAAATTTGAAAAAGTACTAGTCGATAAGAAATTTTCCAAATAATACAATGCAGTAGGTTAAAAAAACTGTTTTTTTCAAAGCAAATTATAACTCAATAACACCATTTTCAATTTAAAAAAAAATCCCATATTTTGAATACTCTTAATTATAACATGTATTTGTTTTTACAGTTTAAATTTGTCTAAAACCAAAATTGACACTTTTTCACCCAAAAATAAATTTTTCAATCTTACTTTTGAAAAATGGCACTTGTCAGGAAATTGACGATTGTGAGCGTTCTTTATGACATAGGAACTAGAAATTTTTGCTAGTTCACTATATTTGAATGCAGAATACGCCTAAAAACTTTAAGACAAATCGGTAACTTCTTACGTACAACTGTGTGATCTACCCGTGGAATCCCCCATTTTTATAAGCCTTTTTTTCAGCATCAATATTGTCAAGTTTTGAATAGTCTCCTGACATTTGACCCTTAAATTTTTTCCAAAGTGTTTCCGGATGTACAGGATGAAAATGATTTAGAATTCTTACAAATAATTGTCAAAGTGAATGAGGCATCATCCATAAGGTAGCTTCTTCCATTGTCCTAATCCACTCACTATCATCTTCTATGAGTCCTAATGCTAAACAGGCAGATGTAAAAGATTTATGAATAACTCCATTAACTATTTTTAAACTTTGGAAAGAAGTTATTTTTTTTACTGTAAGCAACAATAATCTAAGATGAAATAACTCTAATTGACATGGATTAAATGAATACATTCTTCCTCATACTTTTTCTTTACGAATTCTTTGTTTCCATTCAAGAGGTTTCGTTACCCACGTAAAATTTTCTGGTATTTCTGAATAATAATACTGACGAGCAGAAATATCACGTTCATTAAGTTTAAAAAAATCGAGCATTTTTGTATTTTTCTGCGAATCAAATGAAACATTGTTATTATCTTTACCTTCACAAATAATAACATTCTGTTCATTTGGTAAATGTATGGGTAAACGATTAATACTATGGCTCTTTTTCCCCAATGGTTTACTTAAAATTTTCAAAACATTAGAATTGTCATCAACAAATCCGTTTGGTCGTTCATACGTTTTATTATTATTTTTTCGCCGACAACGTACATTCTAACTCATGATTTTATAAATAATTGATTAGCCCTTGATGTGTTTCACTTCTCAATTGAGCTTGATTGTTTGTACAAAATCCTAATCTATCTTTCTTAATTTTTATATAATTGTCAGCAACCCATTGTTGAAACCCATTGTTTTTCCATATAAAAAATTATTAAATTCCTTATCTCTAATAGCTATTTTGTATTTACAATAGGCAAACCGAGAAATAGTATGGTTTCTATTTCTAAAAGCACTATCACTACGAATTAATTAATATTAAAACCTTTATTTCCGAGTGGATAAAATATGAGATAAATCATCGGTTTAACAATCAGATCTAAATTACTCACTGATTTTAATTCCTTTGTAGACTTATTATAAACCGTTCATAAGATTCTGGTATTTCTCCTTTAGAATTTGTATTAAAAATAGCAGCAATTTCATTAAAACTTTGAAAATTGTATCTATTTTTATCAAAACCTTTTTTTAACGTAAACAACAATTGTAACTCAGGAATTTCTATATTTTTTGTCTTGTTAATTTAGTTTATATTTTAATTATATCTGACATCATCATAAAAGATTTTGTACATGCATAAGATGTTCTCATAATATTTTCTATAGTTTGTACAAGTTCTTCATTCAAATTTTTGTTACTTTTTAATCTGTAACGAATTGCTTTTTCAGGATCGTAAATATACAATTGACCAAAACATGGGCCTTCACTTTTATCAGAATATAAAGCACTATTAATTTGGTAATAAATTTGACCTTGAATTTTGTAACAAAATGGTCCTCTTCTTCTGTTATTAAAATTAATTCTTTTAGCATTTAAACATGCAAAAGAAAAAGAATTGTTATACAATCTTATATTCTTTTTAAAATAACCTGATTTTGTATGAAGTCCTTACTGATTTGTAAATAATTTTGTCATTTGATATGCTTGGCAGAGAATCAATTGATTTTTGTGAACTAAATGTATTTATTAAATGAATAGATTGATTAGAATTAACATTTTTAGAGTCACCAAACAAAGAGCTTATTTTATTTCTTTTAATTCATTACAATTAACATTTTTACTTTAAATCAAACAAAAATTAATGTTCTATAATTTAAAAAAATTCACATTCACTGATTTACTTTCACTTCGAAAAACTCACTATCTTTTGAGCTTCTCTTTATATATATGTACTGAAAAAAGTGCTGTTGAATCAAATAGCTCCATGCTATTGAATTTTCCGTTATTGATTCAATGACACAGTTATTAATAGCACAGCATATTGCTTAAAACGAAAAAATGAAACTGTTTAAATTAAAAGTATGGTACTGTTAAATTAATGATATTTTACAAATTGTTTTTATAGTTCATCTATATATAGCAACAGAATAATTTATTGCTTTTTTGTCATTATTCATTTGAATCATCTAATAGATGAATTTGAAGAAAATGCGTGTAAATGTAAATCAAATGAAAAGTTGTTTGCTCCAAAGAAGCGCGCTCTTGAAAATGAAAGCATATGCTTTCGTTTCAATGAGTGGTGCTATAGCGGAATGCCTATAGCATATGCTATAAACATAAGGACACTATGTATTTGAGACATTGACAGGTGCTAAATTTATTGAAAAACTTAACCACACATATTTATATGTTTATTAAACCTGTCGTTCTTGATATTCTTATATAAAAAACTATTATTTAAATTGTTTTAAAAAAATTAATAACTAGTTAAATATAATTTCCCTATATAAATTCCCTTTTACACGAGAAAAATCTCGCGCACGGTATTTAACCACAAAGTAACTGCTCAATGTAAGAAGCGAATGTATTACATTGCAGCGCGGCGGTTCTCGTCTATCACGAAAGTTAAGCAGCTTTGGTCGCGGTTACTACATGGATGGGTGACCGATTGGGAACAGCGTATTTTTCAGACTCAAAAAAATATAAAGTGTGTTTGAATGTGTGTGTGTTTGTCGTTGGATCAAATGAAAAAAATAATAAAGATGTGTATGTTAGTGTGTAAAATTAAAAAAAAGATGTATATAAGAAGTGTTGTGTTAAAGGTGTGAGAATTAATTATAGTATATAAAAAATATGTGAACAAAAATTTCCTTTTTTCAATTTATCGTTGGTATATCTTTAACCACTTAAAAGAATTGACTTCCCGTGTAGAAATCACCATGCTATGCATAAAATGATTATTGGCCCTAGCTTGGACCTAACTTGGCAACCCCTTTTTATATATCCTAGGCTGGTCCTAACTTGGTACTAACTAGGAGATCCAGTTGTGACTTAGAAAATTTTTTAGGAAAATAAAATGTCAAAATTGATACAGGAAAAACATGTAAAAATTGATAAATATTATTCTCAATTAATATTTATAAAATTAATTGCTAATCATATTTTTTTAAACAATTTATTGTTTGACATAAATCAGAAAATTATACAAATATTATAAAATAAAGTTAATTTATTAATTTATTAATTCAGCAATTGTTTAAAACTTTAAACAAATAATTGTTATTTACTAACTTTTCACACAATCAACCTAGAAACTAGTAGTTTTTTCCAATTTTGCAATAAGTAAATACTCAGATTAGTTAATTGCAAAATTTTAAAAGACTACAATTGTCTAGACGCTTTATTGTCTCAAGAGTTAATAAATAACAACAATTTTTTGTTTAAGCAAATGCTAAATTGTTAAAATTATAAAATATCTCTATTTCATACTTTTTAAATTAGTTTATTGCAAAATTAGGAAAAACTGCAAGTTTCTAACTACTTTGTATCAAGAGTTAATAAATAACAACATTTATTTGTTTAAACAAATAACTGAATTGTTAAAATGATAAATTATCTTCATATTTTACTAATCGCGAAATTAGAAAAAAAACTGCAAATTTCTAAGTAATTTGTAACAAAAGCTAATAAAACAGTAACATTTATTTATTTATTAAAACAGATACAGACTGCAATATAATTATAATTAGTAAAATATATTTTTAATTTCGTTCGCAGATTTTAAGTTTCGTTTAAGTTGGTGCTAAACACTAGAAGATACTGCAGTTTGAATGTGGGCTGACCCACCCAGGTCCAACCCAGGACCTACCTAGACTTCCTAGTTGCATTAGCAAAAATTTCTAAGTCCAAATTTAAAAAAAATTTTGCAACAAAAAATTAATGTTTAAAATGATTTGGAACAATGAAAAACGTGTTTTTAACATACATTTTTTGACATTTTTTTAAAAAGTGGATCACCCACTTAATTAATTAGCAAAAATTTCCAAGTCCAAAAGACGAATATTTTTTTAGACCAACAAATTGATGTTAAAAATGATTGAGAACAATGAAAAACCTGTTTTTAACGAAAATGTATAGATATTTTTTTCTTGATATAATATAAACAAGTTGTTCATTTCTTGACCATTTCGCTTCCTCAAAATATCAAAAACGAATTGCTTAATTTAATTTTAATATGTTAAGGTTATATTTCAAAAAACGCAAAATTTGAATTTTTGTGAAAAAGAAAAATATTGATTAATTTTATAAATTTTGATGAAATGTGCACTTTGTATATATCAATCGATTCGTTTTCTTCTAAGGAATGTAATTTTGAGAATAATTTATGAAAATATTAAGAAATAAAAAAGTTATTTAAAAAAATACAAAAAAAATTTTTTTTAATTTTGAAAAAATTGTATAAAAAAAATTTTGTGGATAAATTTGAAAATCCTTGTGTCAGATTTTAGGTATTAAAGACTGTAACAAACCTGCAAAATTTCAGGACAATCCATTAAAATTTGTTTGAGATAATTTGTACACAATTTTTTGTGACATACACACACACATACATACACACATACCCACACACACACATACATCTGGACATTTGCTCAGAATTTAATATACATATATCCTAGATGAAAATGAGTCCATATAACCATGTTTTGAAAAATTGAAAATCGTCACGAATGCAAAGCTTCCTTATGAGGAAGCAAAATATTAATTTTTGAATTTTTATATTTGAATATTATTTTATTATTGTTGTTGTTAAACTATTTTTTTATTTATTATGGTGTATTAGTGTCAATAAATACTATATTGAATCATCAAAAGCAAGTCAACAAGTCACTGACAGCGCCTAGGTAGAGTATACTTGTAGGACCTCCCTATACAGGTATACCCACACGGCTCGCCTACGAGCGTCACGGGGAGAGATTCACGCTCTCCAGCGCCGATGGCCATCATGTGACCATCTACCGAGCCCGCAAAGCTGAGTAAGAACGTTTACGGCCCTTCGGTTTAGGGCGGGACCTTTCCAATCCCTGGTCACTCTGCAGGTAACCACCCGAGTTGGCACCACAACTCACATGTCGAAGCGCCACTACTAACACCGTTGCCGAAGCTACAGGCTGTTCATGGACGCCCCTAGCATCGAGCGATGTAGGCTATAACCACTGCCCGCACGAGTCCAACCCAATGACCGGAAGGAAACAAGCCTTTTGGCTCGGACCGGTCCCCGTGCTACCATTTGTACTCCGGTACGAGTACCGATTAAGAGTCTTACCACCCTTGCTTCGGCAAGTTAGGTTCGACGGTCAATATTAAACCTGCCGGGCCGTCACGGCACTGCCCATCATCATCGTAAGCCAATACTCTATAAGGTAGCCTGGGACGAACCGAGTACTACCCGCAAGCATGGCACCACTCCGAGTCTCTGTTAGTCGCCTTTTACGACATGCAGCCGATCGCAGGGGGCCTATTCTGCGCCCGGGACCCCCATGGGAGCAAGTCACTGACAATAAAAATTTTGATCTCAACTAGTTTCATTAGCATAGTGATTAGGGCGTTAGTTTCGTAGTCCGTAGGTCATAGGTTCGATTCCAGCGTGCGTTAGATTTTACTTGCTTCTTAGGTTTGCGTTTATTCCGATTTTTCTGCATTATATTTGTATAAGTATGCAATTTAAAGATTATATATAATGTAAAACAAGTTGTTCATTTCATGACCATTTAGCTTCCTCAATATATATTATTATATATAATTTTAAAAGTTAAATAATTATAATAGTTTATTAAATATAATTAATAAACCGGGTAAAGTACCCTGAATAAATATTAATTATTCAATTTTTTATTATAGAATAATTATTTTTTAAAATTATGATAAAATGTCAAAAAATACAAAATTTTAATTTTTTGTGAAAAATTAAAATATTTATTAATTCTATAAATTTTGATAAAATATATACTTTAAATACATAAATCGATTCGTTTTTATGTCAGGAATGCAATTTTGACAAGAATTATTAAAAATTTTAATATAGAAAAAAGTTATTTCAAAAAACCAAAAAATTAATTTTTTCAAAAATTAAAAAAATGTTGAAAAAAATTTTTTTAAATATATTTTTGAAAATCCTTCTGTCTGATTCTTGGTATTCATGACCGTAATACACCTACAAAATCTTATCAAAATCCATCAAGATGTGTAAGAGAAAATTTGTCCACAAGAATCGGTGACATACACACACAGACACACATACACACACACATACATACACACATACATCCGGACATTTGTTCCTCTCGACGAATTATATATACTACACTTAAAAATTTGTAAAAATAATTGATTTTAAAAAATTCGGAAATCGACATCACTATAAGGCTTCCTTTATGAGGAAGCAATAATTTAATTAACAAATTTCTTATTTTTTTATAATTTTTAATGTATATATTAGAGGAATATATATATTAATCTCTGCATATAAGTTAGGACCAGGCTAAAATCGCGTCACCAGCCTTTGTTGGTCCAAACTACACTGCCTACTTAGGTCCAAGCTATTAACAGGGCAAAATAGGTAGGACCATGCTAGGACCAATTTTTATTTTCCACGCGGGTTAACAGTATGGTGTTATTCAATTGATAGCAACAACTAAAAAAATTAAAAGTACAAATTTTTGAATCATAAAAATGATGATTTTAAATTTAAAAACTATAGTCATTGACTCAAGAGCATATACTGTTAAATTAAAAAATTTTGATCGTTGATTCAAACGGAATACTTTTAAATTAACATAGTATGCTGTCAATTTGAAAAATATGCTTTTGTTTCAATGAAAGTGATACTATCGAATCATTAGAATCAGTGCTTTCAAAACAACAACATATACGTTTGGCAGCCCGTTATGGCACTATTCAATGAATCAAACTTTCTAAATAAATAACATAAATCGGTCCCTGTTTTTAATACCGAAAATCTAACGCTGTTAGTTCCATCCTCTTTCCAAATAGAAATAACATAAATCGGTCTCTGTTTATAACGCAGAAAATCTAACGCTATTGCTTTCTTCCTCTTTCGAAGATAAATAACATTAGACTGTCTCTCTTTACCTAATTTGTATATTTACTCGTTTCATAGAAGGATTTAAATTTATCATCACTTCACATAAATATTGATTATTGTGTTAATGTTTATGTGAGACTTCACTAGACGCAGGCATTATAAAAACTGTGAAGTACACGGCTTTTCCGCTAGTGGAAAAAAAATATAGTATAAAATTAGCTCTAGAAGAGGTTATGTCAGAGAAATCGGTATTTTCTGATTTAAAAAATATCATTAATATAAGTTTTTTAATAGAATGTGTTAAAATTTAATTTAAATTTTTAAAACCTTTTTTTTGTGGTTCGAACAGTTCTTAAATAAAGTTATTTGTCTTTGCAATACACTGAACTCTTGCTGTAATGGACTAATTTGTAGATGATGTGGTGTGCGGTGAAACGGGGACGCTGAGCTCGTCGATTAGCGCCACCAACAAAGTATTATTTTCTAAATTTTGTGGGTGCACAGTCTCCTTACATAAAATTTGTTTGTGTTTTGTGTGTAAATTTTATGAGCTGTTCAGTCATTTTCAAAAGAATATTTTTCAAAACTATGTTTTGAGTCCATTACAGCAAGAGTTCAGTGTAATCGCAAATAAGGAAAGTATCGGCGCCTGAACATGATTCATGGGCCCATAGATGACATGAAGTAGGAACAGACACTCTGCCTACACTCACCCCCGTTCAACTCTACTCGAAAAAGTGGACTCGAAAATCTTGTAGTTCAACTTGCCTTGTGCAGATAGTGCTGTACTGAAGCCATGACGTGGCAGACTTGACAGGTGTCAAAACAGTGTTATTCCCATACACTGTAAAAAATTTAGCGAGATAACGAACTCGGGAGTTAAATTTTTCGAGTTAAAAATCAACTTCAAAAGAGAGTTAATTTCTAACTCCCTTCCCCTATAACACGTAATATTCTAGCGACATTCTTAGAATATTTTTTTGTGACATTCGAAACATTCCAGTGTAATATTGCTATGATGTTGCAGGAACGTTACTATGTCCGACTTAATGAATGTTTCAATGGAACATTCCATAAATATTTAATTGTAACATTTCTAGAACATTTTGGATAACATTTTCGAGATATTCCTTTGGTATATTAAAAAAATGTTTGTTTTAGTAGAACATTCTATGAATATAAAATTGTAATGTCTCTGGAACATTACAGATTAATGTTTCCGAAATATTATTTTTTAAAAAATATTTTTTTTAACAAAACATTCCATGAATACTAAATTTTAATGTCTTTCGAACACTATATTCAAATATTTCATAAACGTATATTTCTTATATTACGCATTATTTCTGTTAAAGATGAAAAAACTTTTAAATACATAGAAAATTCGAAATATTTGATACGAATTAGAGTAATTTTACATGTTTCTTGAAAATTAAAAATATATTAACGCTGTACTTAACAAAATTTTTTTGTAATATAAACTGACAGTGTTTTGCATGAAGTATCTCAGTATAGAATTTTAAAAGATTTTTGTAAGACTTCTAGAAAAATATTTGGATTTTATTAATAAATTCCCTGTAAAAATCGCAGATTTTTTAGCAGAGGTCATAGACATTTTTTCTGTGTAAATAATTTTTAAGAATTATTGTCACTGATTTTTATTACTGACGATTACAAATTAAAAATCAACTTAGATTTGTATAATTATTAAATACTTTACATTTTGGAACTTCAGCTATTGACAATAATACTAAAAGTATAGAAGAAGAAAAAGTAAATAGAAAAATAAGAATAACGAGGAAGAAGGAATATAAGTTCCCAAAATTCAACATCATATAAATAAAGTTTTCAATTAGTTTTAGTTTTTGATGAATTTTCTTTTGTCCGCACTTTCATTTGACAGCAGTCCCTATAATTATAAAAATGTAGGCATATGCCTACATTTAAATTAATGAAAATGTTTAAAAAAAATTTTTAAGTTATTATTTGAACAGAAAAAAGAGAAATATAGTTGCTTAAAATTAGAATATATGAGTTTAGCATATTTTGAATACATAAAAGTGTAAACTTTATGTTGAAACGAAATAAATTAGTATGTAAGAATGAAGGGGAAAAAAATGCAATCGGTATTGATTCAAAATTAAAAATATGTAAAAATAATTGTACTTTTTGATTTCTTTTGTTTCCTTATTTTTCATTAAGAATCAATTTTATTTTCTTTGGTGGTGAAAAGGGATTAATAACAACAGGCCATTCAATTTCATTAGCTATTATTCCTTGTTTTAATCTTTTTCTTTTAGGTTTCGAAGGATTCAAGAAATAGGCGAAGAACCTCTCTCAGCTTTATGACGTCTTGATTTTTTTAATATAGATTGGAGTAATTATCAATTACATCCTGACATAAACCAAGTCTCCTGTAATTCTTCTTTAGCGTTTAGAAGTTTGTGAATTTAAAATTAAATATATTTGCTAATATTTTAGTTATTAAAATAGTAGAATCTGAATATAAACATTTCAATAAGAATTGATAAATTAATATTTATTCCGGGAGTAAATTATTCTTGTTCTTTTAAAATGAGTAACTACACCATATTGTTTCAAAGTTGAACTTGGGTCCATTAGTCTGTAATGTGATAAAATATAAAAATATTATATTTAGAAATATTATACCTATTATATTAAAATATAGTAACTATATGGGTAGTTTTACCAACAAAGGAAGAAAATGAAGAAAATTTTGGCACAAAATTTTTTTTTACGTTCAGATTTTAAAAAGTAGGTTAAATTCAAGTTAAAAGTATTATCAAAGTTACCTAAAAGTGTCCAGTCAAAAAATTAAAAATTGTAAATTTTACATCTTAAGCACATGTGTATTCTGTTCGAAATTGCCAGGAAACTGAGAATTTGGTTATTTTTCGTCTAAAAAATTGAAAAACAAGGCTTAATAACAAAATTTAGAATACTGGTTAACAGAGAATAAGGTTCTGCGACACCTCGAACAACAAAAGTATAAAAACAAAAAAAAATTTAAATACCGTGCCAGGAAAGTGAGAATTTGTCTGACCAAACGCCCATTTTGATCACAAAGTACAAAATTTTAGATAAATGAACTGCAAGTTAAGTAAAATGCAAGTGATATCATATTTAGATAACCTTTACTAAGCACTGTGAAAAATGGTGAATTATTCGGAATGAAACTTCTTAATAATTTTAACGTTTTTTATGATGCCAGGAAATTCTAAATAAAATATCAAGTTATGTACCAATTATTTCAATCTTTGTAAAGTACAACTACTTGAAATTATTATCCAAGTGTAAATTTGTATTTAATCAATTAAAAATAACTTATTTTTACAGGGTTGGCACAAAAATTTAATTTTGTTTTTCCCTGATTTCTAGACAAAACTTTCACTTTTTCCCTAACCCTGAAGAATATACAGATTTACTCCAAAAATTATTAATTATTATTAAATAACTAAATTCTTTTGGAAAATTTTATTAAAATAGAAGATGTTAAAAATAATTGAAATGAGGAAAATTTTTGAATGTTTAACAACAATTTACATAAATTTTTTGATATAATTGAATTTATGAGAAAAAGTATATTACTTTTGAAAATAATTTAATTTCTTTAGCCAGTTGTTCTTAAAATTTCTATTTCAATTCATTAAAAATTAAAAATTTTCTTAAATCAATTCAATTAAATTGAAATCTGTGAAGTTCATTTATTTATAAAGATTTTAAACGTAACTCTTTTAAAATCCAATTATCTTTGAAATTTTTAAGTAAAATTATTAATTAAATAACTTCCCTGATTTGTAACAATTCTGTTTAAGCAATTTTAAATACCCTTTTTTTAAACTGCACATGAATTTATTGGATAATATAAACCAATTATGCACCTAAAATAAAAATTGAAATTATTATGTAGTTCGAATTACAATTTAAATAATAAGATTAGTCTTTAAATAGTATATCTTATACCTAGTTTGAAGTAGTATGAATTAATGGAAACACAGCTGCCAGTTTTCTTGTCCGGGGAATCTTCCACAATTTTGCTCTTACTTCGAACAGAGGCCAAATCATATAATCTGCGTTTATTTCCGATATTTCATGAATACCATAATCACTTGAATTGCAGGGAAATTTATAGAAGTCCTTAATTATATTATGTTTCTTTCCTATCAGAAATATATTTCCTTTGTCTGATTTTACAATATTTAAAATTAGTGCAATGGAACCGTCTTTTAAAAGAATACAATTATTCCTTGGGCTATTACAGTCAATGAAGAAATTTTCGTATTTGATGGTTTTAAATTGTCGACATATTCGTTCCCCTGTGTAAACTAATGGACCTTCATAGTGAGATTGTTTTAAAACGATTTTCGTTTCCCGATTACTTTTTTTATCCACAACTTGTTTCTCAGCGTATCTTTTGGCTAACTGTTGCAATGGTTGACTACTTTTTCGAATTTTCCTTTTTATTGATGTCATATAATTTTCAAATTTGAATGCACTGAATACATTCACGCAGTTATATTTTTCCACATCTTTGCAAAGGTGTAGTAAGCTATGAAAATTATATGACATGAATTCTGGTCCATATATTTTTTCAAAAGTTTGAATAAAGTATTCAAGAACCTTTTGAGCATAACTGATTTGTTCAGGCACTTTAACAAGAATTGGGCTTGATAGAATAGTAAGTGATACGTGAAGAGTCATAAAATTCAAATACATATTTTCCTTCAAGGTTTCTTTTAGAACAATTGGTCCTGTGTATAATCAAAAATTTCTTAACTCTGTAGCTTTCCAATATTTTATGTCCCTTATTGATCTAGGGCGCCTAGCAAAATCAGTTGGCTGAGTTTTTCTTAATTCTATTAACAAGGCAGAAATTTTGTCAACGTTTGCTGGAGAAAGTTTTACATCAGGTAAACCATATAACCATAAAAGAATTAGTTTCTTCGTTATTCCTAATAGAACTAAATGCATGTAGTCTATTGGTACACTAGAAATAGCTCTAAATCTAGGAATCTGCGTTAAAATACTAAGTTCACCTAGTTGATATGTACTTGAGTACATATTTCTTGCAAATTCTGTGTCTGTTCTTTCGTCAAATGGTCCTGTACCAGGAAAACACACTCTTTTCTTTTTCTTTTGATTTTTTCTCATTTGCTTTGGTCGAATTCCTTCTCCTTTTATCTTACACTTAGGACAAGAATAGTATCTGACGTGACCTTTTGCGATTAACACCAAGCTTTTCGCCGGAGCATCACATATCAATCCATAAATATTTATAAGAATTTGTCTACCTTCGAACGTTATACATTTTTACATAATGATTTTGCTTCTTCTACGAACTTCGATAAAAATTCATTGGGATTAGTAGGATGATGATCATTATAGTAAGCTCCAATTAAAAATACAGTTTCTGAATTGACATCCGCAAACAATATGAGCCATAAAGATTTCCTTGACGATTTGTACACAGGCAAACCGTCAATATTGATCAACAAATCTAACTGATTTTTGTTGTTTTTTATGAAGTACGGACTTCTAATAATAGATTCTACAGCCTGCATTAAACATAGGAAGGAAATATTATATTATATAATACTATATTATGTTATATTATATTTCTTTTTACTTCCATCAGTATGTTCTAAAACTCACTATTTCGAACTTTCAATTAGCTGAATTATCATAATAATAATAATATGTGAACTTAGCCGAATTTTTAAGTGACAGAAAGTCCATTAAGCCTAATTTTGATTTAACTGGATACATATTTGACGAATTGGAAGTTGCGGACAAATTTGAATACGTCCTTTTAAGAATTCTGTCAAATATACATCCATGTAAATCAAAATTCGAAGCAATGAATATTGGACTACATGGACATTCTGACACTTAAAAACTCGACTACGATAACATTCTTTTATTGCAATTCTACTTAGTGAAAATTCTGATTAATTCATATTCGATTGAAATCAAACCCTATACAATAAATTAGCAGAATTTCATTAAACACAACTTTTCTGAAGTAAATTTCAGTAATAGCAAGAGCAATGCAGTAAATGCAATTAATGGAACATCATCATAATTTTCAACATCCTTATTTTTATCATCATCATCATCTTTATAATTTCTTTTAACAAATACTTCACCAATTTCAGCAGCTACGATATTATCAATTTTATCATTGTTTTTATCAATATTTATACTGCAGTCAAAATATTCGTCATCAATTTCAGATGTATCTTCCGTACAAAAATTATTATATAAGTCTTCAAAAGATCCATCAGAGCTCCAAGATTTACCTGAGTTGAAAATTTTGTATTCGTCTTCGATCGAATTTGCAGTACATTTTTTCGCAGCCAGGCATTGTTTATCTAATTTTGTTTGTTTAGATCGTAATCTGCGAATATGTCTGTTGGAGTAACCACTTTCAGAACTAAACTTAGGCATAATTCCATAAGAAATAAAATGATTGTTTCATTCCACAAAATATATAGAGGAATTTTTCAAGGCAAAATTTCATAAAAGTATTTCAAATAAAGAATCCAAAAAATTCTCGAAGCAATATTTTCCGTAAGTTTTCAGGACGTTTTCATGCAAAGCTTTCTAAAAAGGGCATATTTCATTTATTAACTTAAAATATAAGAATCCTCAAGAGTATGTAAAAATATAATATCGCTGGTATAAAAAACTTGTTTCTTATAATTTTCTTGAAATAATTTCTTATAATTTTATTTTTCTAAAGATATTTTAAGTAACTTCTTAATGTTTGGTGTAAAAATATTAATTATTTCTAGGTAACCTCTACGTAACATATTTTATTTTTAATTATTTATAGTTTTATTACAGGGTTGTTACAGGTCAGGGAAGTCAGGGAAAAGTCAGAGATTTTTAATAGAAGAACTGAAAAATTTGAATTTTTAAAATTCATAAGGAAACTCTCAATTTTGAAGGAATGGAAAATATTATTTTTATTTTATTAGAAATTTTAAAGAATGTAGTTTTTTTTAAATTTTAATAATTTAAATTCTTCTGAAATTATTTACATTTTTTAATACATATTTCATTAGTTATTAAAAATTATGAATTTATAGAAAAATTTTAGTTAAAAACACTAAAAAAATTGAATTTTGAAGAAGTTACTAATATAATTGCAAAAATTTAATTATTTTCAAAAGTAATAAAATTCTTTACAGAAATTCAATTATGTTAAAAAATTATTTAAAATTCTCTTCAAAATTTTAAGTATTTTTATAAATAATAAAATTCTTCTCCGAAATTCAATTATTTTCAAAAATTTTCCTCAATTCAATGATTTTAAACATCTACTATTTCAATAAAATTTTTCATTATTTTCATAAATAATAAAAATCATTGCAGTATTTTAATTATTTTTGATACAATTTTAATCAAATTCCTTGAAAAATGTGATTATTCTTAAAAATTTCATTAAAAATCGTCAAACGAATTCAATTATTTAAAAATTTGTTGATATAAATCTTTATTTTGAAAAATTTTCTAACAATTTTTTATAAGTTGTTTGCAAATCTTCATTTCTATGAAAAAATATTGATGATTAAATATTTATTTAAAACAGAAGTAATCGATTTTTTCCGATTTTGCAAATTATATTAAATAAAAAACAGTTATTTCTTAATTAACGTCAAATGCCATAAATTTATTACCGAAACCTTATTCTCAGTCCTTCAAGTAAAAATAATCACTATTGTATATAAATAACTAACCTACATAATCTTAATTTACGTTTCGCTTGAATAACTCCAATTAAGATATAAAATAATAGATTTCAATATTATTATATTAATATTTTTATATAATCTTATACTATTTTTCTGAAGTTATGTTTATCAGTATGCACTTGTTTAAATATTTGACAGAAAACGAAATTTGTTCAATGTTTGACAGAAAACAAAAGTTGTTTACTCTTTGACAGCCAAGAAAAGTTGTTTAATATTTGACAGAATAAATTTTTTTTCTTTATCGTAATTGGATTTTTAAATATAAAAAAGAAATTATGCCATATTCAGTAATAGAATTAGAAGATGGTGTGGTATTCGTTCCATCAAAGTGGATAACACAAGAAGATGAAAAATATAAATGTTTTTACCCTCCTTATAAGAATTACGCTAAATTAAATTAAATGGTTTCCAAACTAATGGATCCAATATCAACTTGGAAACAATACGATGTAATTGCTCATTTAAAAAGAACAAGTAAGAAATCTTCAATTTTCTGAAAATAAATATTGATTTTCATAAAAAATTTTATACCATTTTCTGTGATGAAACAACCATGAATTCTTGTACTTTATGTTAATTTAAAATAAAATTTCATATTAGGCACAATTGAAAAAGGAAAAAAAATTGCTAAAGGCTTTAGTTATGTCCGAGGTGGATTCTGACGTAATTGATAATTACGCCGACTCATATAAGAAAACCAGATGTCAAAGAGCTAAGAGAGCTTTATCACCTATTTCTAAAAATTCGAATGAACAAGCAAAAAAACAAGCAAAGCCAAGAATAGTGGAAAATAAAGTTCAAGTGCCTAACATTAAATTGCCAGTTTCACCGTCTAGAAAAACTCATTTGGATATTAATACAATTATAGGTATATTAGGGTGTCCGTTATTTACCAAGTTGTTTATATTTCTTGCGACGCCCCCTAAATTATTAGTTTACCATCTAAAACAAAATGTCAGGCCAAAATAAACCGTTAATATTCACAATAAACCTTGCCCCAAAGACGATATATTTTCCATTTAAAATACATGGGATTTTGCTACTTTTTACAAATTAATTTTTTTTCGTTAAATATTTCATTTTACATCAATAAAAAATATATATTCTTATATGAAATTTAACGCTCTAAAAAAAGTTTTCTTATGATTTTTTGATAAATTATCTCCTTTAAGAGTTATTTAAAGTTAAAGTTCAACACTGTAAATTTTAAGATTTTTGTACTTTTACGGCAAAATTATTATGAAAGGATCCATATTAAATTATGCAGGCATTTCGACGATATAAATTGCGAATTATTTTCGCAATGACATATGTAATCCTACTCAAAAAATAATAAAATGCGTATTTTTTAAATTTTTGATTAGGATTCTGTTTGCACTTTTTCCGAATATTTTAAGATTTTAGCAAAACATTACTTTTTTGTATTTTCTTCTATAAAATTGCATAATTTCCATATTTTTTGTTGCTCTTGGGGCTAATTTTTTCCTTTTATATACTCTTTTATGTAAAATTACGCAAAATAAAAAATAATAAAAAACAAGTGATACAATTTCAATTTAAAAAAAAAATTTCTAAAAAAGGACATCTTTTCTCTCTCTTTATTTTTAGGATTTATTGATACTCGTGTGTAGTATTTAACATAAAAATACAATTTTGTATGTTTTTGTATATTAAGAAAAAAAATTACCTCTTTATAACTTACCTACTCATAATACTTTATGTTATGTTCAATTTTATTGACAAAAAATTTTAACCTTTGTTCAAAAAAATTGAACGTCTTAAATAAACATAAAACATAAAAGAGTATATAAAAGGAAAAAATTAGCCCCAAGAGCAACAAAAAATATGGACATTATGCAATTTTATAGAAGAAAATACAAAAAAGTAATGTTTTGCTAAAATCTTAAAATATTCGTAAAAAGTGCAAACAGAATCCTAATCAAAATTTAAAAAAATACGCATTTTATTATTTTTTGAGTAGGATTACATATGTCATTGCGAAAATAATTCGCAATTTATATCGTCGAAATGCCTGCATAATTTAATATGGATCCTTTCATAATAATTTTGCCGTAAAAGTACAAAAATCTTAAAATTTACAGTGTTGAACTTTAACTTTAAATAACTCTTAAAGGAGATAATTTATCAAAAAATCATAAGAAAACTTTTTTTAGAGCGTTAAATTTCATATAAGAATATATATTTTTTATTGATGTAAAATGAAATATTTAACGAAAAAAAATTAATTTGTAAAAAGTAGCAAAATCCCATGTATTTTAAATGGAAAATATATCGTCTTTGGGGCAAGGTTTATTGTGAATATTAACGGTTTATTTTGGCCTGACATTTTGTTTTAGATGGTAAACTAATAATTTAGGGGGCGTCGCAAGAAATATAAACAACTTGGTAAATAACGGACACCCTAATATATATATATATATATACAAGTTGTTCATTTCATGACCATTTAGCTTCCTCAATATATATTATTATATATAATTTTAAAAGTTAAATAATTATAATAGTTTATTAAATATAATTAATAAACCGGGTAAAGTACCCTGAATAAATATTAATTATTCAATTTTTTATTATAGAATAATTATTTTAAAGTGTTACGATAAAATGTCAAAAAATACAAAATTTTAATTTTTTGTGAAAAATTAAAATATTTATTAATTCTATAAATTTTGATGAAATATATACTTTATATACATGAATCGATTCGTTTTTATGTCAGGAATGCAATTTTGACAAGAATTATTAAAAATTTTAATATAGAAAAAAGTTATTTCAAAAAACCAAAAAATTAATTTTTTCAAAAATTAAAAAAATTTTGAAAAAAAAATTTTTTTAATATATTTTTGAAAATCCTTCTGTCTGATTCTTGGTATTCATGACCGTAATACACCTACAAAATCTTATCAAAATCCATCAAGATGTGCTAGAGAAAATTTGTCCACAAGAATCGGTGACATACACACACACACACACACACACACACACACATACATACACACACACACACATACACACATACATACACATACATCCGGACATTTGTTCCTCTCGACGTATTATATATTCTACACTTGAAAATTTGTAAAAATAATTGATTTTAAAAAATTCGGAAATCGACATCACTATAAGGCTTCCTTTATGAGGAATTATATATATATTTATATATATTTATATTGCTTCCTCATAAAGGAAGCTTTATAGTGATGTCGATTTCCGAATTTTTTAAAATCAATTATTTTTACAAATTTTCAAGTGTAGTATATATAATTGGTCGAGAGGAACAAATGTCCGGATGTATGTGTGTATGTGTGTGTATGTATGAGTGTGTGTGTGTGTGTGTGTATGTCACTGATTCTTGTGGACAAATTTTCTCTTGCACATCTTGATGGATTTTGATAAGATTTTGTAGATGTATTGCGGTCATGAATACCAAGAATCAGACAGAAGGATTTTCAAAAATATATAAAAAAAAAAATTTTCAACATTTTTTTAATTTTTGAAAAAATTAATTTTTTGAAATAACTTTTTTTTATATTAAAATTTTCAATAATTCTTGTCAAAATTGCATTCCTGACATAAAAACGAATCGATTCATGTATATAAAGTATATATTTTATTAAAATTTATAGAATTAATAAATATTTTAATTTTTCACAAAAAATTAAACTTTTGTATTTTTGACATTTTATCATAACACCTTAAAATAATTATTCTATAATAAAAAATTAAATAATTAATATTTATTCAGGGTACTTTACCCGGTTTATTAATTATATTTAATAAACTATTATAATTATTTAACTTTTAAAATTATATATAATAATATATATTGAGGAAGCTAAGTGGTCATGAAATGAACAACTTGTATATATTTATTTATTTATTTACATTTGTTTCAAAAATATTGAAAGTTATAAAATTTTTATTACAAATATTTAAATTCAATTACTTTTGAAATTTAAATTTTAAAATTGCGCTTTATAATTTAAAAATTTTCTTATGGCTTTATTTAACAAAATAATCTACCAAAATAAAGGTGGTGTTTAGTTAACATATGTAATTATATTTGAGAGATGATAGAGTTCAGTATTATATATTTTATATAGTGTATGAAGGATGAACGTTTTTAGTTTCTTAGCTTCTTGTTATTTTATATTATATTTTATTTATACCTATTATTATTATTATTATTATTATTATTACATATATGTAATATAGCTTAAGAATACACTAAATAAACTATTTTAACTTTCAAGTATAATTACATTTTTAATATGTAGCTGATTCTTCACTCGGTGATTATTTTTACTTGACCACTATTCCCTATTCAATAATTTTTATAAATATGCTTTAAACTTTATTACAATTATAATCTTTACCAAGCTTTTTAGTGATATTATAATCCAAATAATTTTTTATTTTAAACGAATAGTATAATTAATTGGAAATGGTCGAAATCACCAAGTATTCAAAATACTTTTTTTATTAGATGTTAAGTATTAAATTCTTTAAAAAAATAATTTCTTAAAGCATAATATTTTATACCGCTAATTAAAAAAAATATATTTCATTGAAAAAACCGATTACTTGTCTATTATTAAATAAATATTTACTTTTATTAAATAATTTTAGTATTTAATGCAAATACCATTGAATTTATTAAAAATAAAAAATATTTGATTGAAATAAATACTTATTTGCTAATAAACAAATAATTCGTTATTTATATAGACGTAAATATACGATTTCAATATGTATAATATATAAAAAAAACAATAAAAATAAATTTTACAGAGTTGTTTTGAATTTTAGCACATTTAAATCATTCGTATACATATACGGAAACTAATACATGTGCAGAGCATTTTAGTTCAACTTGCTCCGTGCAGGTGGCTCTGAAGCTTGCCAACAATTTTACATTGAGTTGGACGGGGCTGCCTACACTGAAAAAATTAAAAGCACGCTGCTGTCTTTGTAGAGATAGATGCTTTCTTTTTTGCAGGACAGCAGTACACTCTATAAGAAAGGAACGCAGTTTTTCAAGGGTAACTGCTGCCCCCGAAACAGAGAGATGCTCGCTTTTTGCGGTTAACTGCTATCCCTTATGACAGAGCGCGCTGCTGTCTCGCATTGAAGTCAGCAGTGCGCTCTAAATTTTTTCAGTGATATATAGTAGATTTCTCTTAGTTGGGTGCACCACCGCGCTGTAGCTACTAGGTGAGGCAAAACGCCCCGGAGGTGTTTGTCGTATATTTTGTTTTTTATCAATACTGTATGTATTAGTCAAAAATTGACAATTATTCTACCATTATTTTCTACAATAATGAATAAATAACAATTAAACTTGGTACAAACTTTTAGTATACCAAGTACAGTAGGATATTTGAATAGTGTAATCGTCGGGAATATTGTGCACTGTTGGAAGAGTGCATAAACCAAAATATTTCAGATTCGTGTATATTGTATTTGAAGTCACAGATTCCCTTTCCCTTTGCCTCCCGGAACCCCTCGTCTACTTAACTCACTAATGACTGCACTATTGGAAGATCCTACTGTACATTATTTTGATTGAAAACCGAAATTACTCTGACTTACCATTTTTGAATAAATTAAAGTGATGCATTACGGCCCTGAGTCATTACGCCCCAGTCGCCCCGACTCATCTTCTTTTGTTATTATTTTACAATTATTCTTCTTGAATTATTATTTCATCTTCTTTTGTAGGGTAGAGTTGCACAGAAAAAACTCGATCTCAATAATTGAGTAAGAATCTGACTCAAGGTTGCACTGTAAGATTGCTGTTAAACTTGCCTCAATGTTTTATGTATACGCCCATATTAAGTATATTAAGATTTGTAATAACCAATTTTCTCAGTGCACAAACTATGTAAGACATTAAGCGGGAGGGAGAGTCTAGTTAAATCTTATGAACAGCAGAACACAAGTTGTTCATTCCACGAACATTTAGCTTCCTCAATATAATAAACACCAATTTATTAATCTTTTATTGAATAGTAATTATTTTAAAGTAAAATTTTAACAATCTCAAGAAATACAAAAATACGAAATAGATCAATCGATTCGTTATATATATATATATATATATATATATATATAAAATAAATACGCATTATTTAACTATTTTTGTTTAGAAAATGAAGTTCATTATTTATTTGTAGTGGTGGATGGCTGCAGAAAATGGTGTTTTTGTACATTGAAAGAAAAAATATAGAAGATACAGGCATAATTTATGTTATATTACCCATAAAGTATTGCTGGAATAGAAACAGCCCAACAGTTAGGGTATTTCAAACATACCATAGAACAGAGGCAAATTTCTAAAGCGCGCTAACCTCTTAACCAGATTTCACATTAGTTTCGTTCGCACAGAAAACAGGTGCGTGTGATTCTAACATACAGATATTTGAATTACGGAAACTTATTATAAATTATATGTTAAGTTGTCCTCATTTTTAAATTTCTTATTTAACTTAACTATTGAGGTAAATTTAACATTTGGGTTCTCAAAACTTGACAGAAATTCTTAAACATAATCAAATTCCTAAATCATTTCTTTCAGTGTTTTTTCTATTGTTTTTTGTCTTTGTTTAATTCCTACGTTACACTTTTTACGGAATTTCAAGTGCTGAAGAAAACAAAAAAGAAGCATAACATAAATAAAAACAAACAAACAAAAATAATATATGACCAACTTAGGACCACTGTAGATTTTTACAAGTTTCAAATTATTGCTCTAATAAAAAGAATGTAATTAAAAAATAAACAGAACTTCTTATTACAACATTAAATAAAGGAACTAGAGCACACACTCCTTTGGAAATATTTAATTATATATCTCTTGTAGCTGCTCTCGAAAAAAAGAAAAATTAAATTCTTTTTGTCGTAAACAATATTATTCTTACAATGCGTAGAAGAATTTTAGATTATAATTATGTACATAAATTATATCATGGTTCAGGAATATAACACACCACGAAATTATGAAAAAGTCAATTACACTGAAAAAATGTTGAGTACCGTGCAATCCAAATCGTCGGAAAGTGGAGGAACTATAGTTTGGATGTGCTGCGATATCAGTTCGGAAAATCTGCGTTCCTATGTCGGTGTCGCTGAACATCTAAGATTTGAGACTCAAAACCTTGGGACTGCAATAGCCGTATCTTGGGTGCTCAGCACGCCCGAGTTGGAAATGCGGCTTCTCCAAACTGGAGTCGTATCGCATTCGTAAATTTTCGGTCTACTTGAAACGGCTCGTCACCCAAAATTTTTTCCGTGTACCATCTCTGAGAAACGCAGGGTGACTATAACTTATATAAGAACCACTCTCCCCTAATTATTCTTTTATTTTTAAATTCATTCAAATTTCTTAAAATTTAATTAGTTCAAATATTTTTACTGCAAACACATTTCCAAACATTTAAATACCCACAATAAATAACATCATAAATTTTTTTTTAGAATAGTTGCAATTATTATAATACTTTAAAGCTTTGTATTTAAAATGATAGATAATAGAATTCGCGAAGAACTTTCGGAAAATTATGAACAATAATTGATTTAGAGATAAAGTTTAGTTAAAATTTGTAACTAAAAAATAATTTAATTTTAGAAGGGCATGTTGTAATTTTTGATATTTACTAAATTTCAAAATGTTTTAAATTAAAATTCATTTAATGCCAACACGAATAAGTATTTAAATATTTATTTATCCAGCTGAAAAGATCTACAGAATTTTACTAGAATCATTCTATTTATAAATTCTAGTAAATATTCTACAGAATTTCAGTAGAACGATTCTATTGGATTTCTATCTGAATTTTACTAAATTTTAGTTATTTTTAATTAGAAAAAATTTTAAATCGTAAATATTATATTCTCAACTTTATATTATTTGTGTAATTAAATTTTACATTTCATTTATATGACAAATTATTTGTAAGTTTGTACCAAGCAAAATTAAGAAAAAATTGGTTCCACAACCAGAGAAAATTATTATTTAAACCAAATATATTTTATTTGACGTAAATAAACGTATATTTGTCTCAGAACCAACTAGACTTTTTCTTTGTTTTAAATAAAATTTATATTTGGCATAAATAAAACATGTAGGGTCATTTGGGGTCAATGTAAACAAGGGGTAAATGTAAACAGTATTTTATTTTGACAATTGGCAATGCCATAGTGTAAGTTATCTTTTAATGCAAA
Source organism: Leptopilina myrica (nomen nudum) (assembly GCA_032872475.1). NCBI lineage: Eukaryota > Metazoa > Arthropoda > Insecta > Hymenoptera > Figitidae > Leptopilina > Leptopilina myrica (nomen nudum). The sequence goes on along the minus strand of CM065465.1, from coordinate 20,760,709 downwards.
AAAGATTGAAAATCAAAATTTTACGGTTTCAGTATTTTGTCTCGCATTTGCATAAAAATAAATTAAAAATTAAACTAAAATTTTTCATTCTTCTTTATTAATGCCTTAACAAAAATTGACTTTGATTTTCGTCAATTTAGTTAATAAATAATTAAGTGTTTACATTTACCCCGAGAATTCGAAAACTCGGGGTAAATGTAAACAGAACTTCAACTACATTTAGAAAAAAAATAATTTAATAAATTATTGGATCTGCCATTTTGAAATTAAAAAATTCGATTTTAGATTCTTATTCAGCAACCTTAAAAACATTTTTTTACCAAGTTGAATGAAAATCTATTAAAATTTGTTCAAGTCAGTTTTAGGCGATTCAGGTGCATAAATATTTTTTTGTACCTCATAAAATTTTTCTAGGCAAGGAAAGTAACAAGTTCATGCAAAAGTAAGCCGCCCGTTTTACCTTTTAACAAAAAAAAAACTAATGTTTTTGGTGAAACATAGATATTTCGTTTACATTTACCCCAAATGACCCTATTTGAGTTAAATAAAATTTATTTGAAACAAATAAAAAGTCTAGTTGGTTCTGAGACAAATATACCATTTCTCTGGATGCAAAAAGGATTAAATTGATACAAAAATAGTTGCTAACTAGAAAAAAGTGGGAGAGAGAGAGAGAGAGAGAGAGAGAACTAAAGCAGGTGAAATGATGGTGAGTTAGAATGTCAAGCATGAAAATCCTCGTCTCAGGCCCTCGCAAGTCGCGATTAACACAGCTATGTCACCACAGTTGTAGGTGCGAATGTCCAACGTTTCTCCAGGGAACGATCAATGAGGGGTAGTCACGTGACCTCGCCACAGGGAGTTCGCGCAATGCATCACCAACCAGCCGCCCCCGCTCACTCACTCTCTCTTTCTCTCTCCTTCTGCCCCCGGACACCCCACAACATCAGCAGCTAGCCACCCCGCATCCTGCCCCTCATCCACATTCAACCCCACCAAAGATTTCGTCGACGACGACCATCTCGTCCCTATACGACAAGGATTGTTGCTGCGTTGCTCTTAGCGACCAGCAAGTCGTCTTCGCGTCGGGGGCTTTCATTGACCCGGCTGATTTTCAACGCCTTCAACTCCCACATTCACCGTGTATTCTTCTCTCTCTCTCTCTCTCTCCTTCTTTTTTTGTTCCCTCCTTTCTCTCTCTTTCGTTTTTTCTCTCTTTTCTCTCTGTTTTTCTCTCACTCTTCCTTTTTCTCTCTCCTTTTGTCGAGAGAAAAGGACACTTTGCCAGATCCGGATGCTGATACTCCTACTACTGTTAAGAAGTAAGATCTTCGGAGACGTGTTGCAATTTAAAAGGGTGGCAGAACAAATGTTAATATTTTGTAGGGGAAGAGTGGTTTTTGAGTTTTTATACAAGGGGGGGGCAAGAAATTCAATAATTCTCGCAAAACAATATGTAAAAAAAATTATATTTTAAGAGATGAGAGCACGGAAAAAATATCTTACTTGCAACGGAGATAACTTTCTGTAAAATAGCGAAATAATAACTAAAAAAAATGATCGAATTTTTAACAATGTAGAATAATATTTAATATAATAACATTTTTAGTTGTTCCAGATGGAATATTTTTTGTGCGAGGAGAACAAATATAAAAAGAAATTGTCAGAGAAGAGAAAAGATCAAGGGGAGAGAAGTAGATGAGTAGTATAGAAGAATGGTGAGAGGAAGAATTAGAATCGAAAAAAATTTGATAACCAGTTGATAGCTGAAAATCATAAAGTTGAATTGCTATTTGCAGATATCAACTCACCGCGCACACTAGATACTAAACGATGAGGCTTTCAACCGCAGTGCCACTTTCAATCGTTGATTATCTTCCACGATCGTTACAGAGCGTATTCTACGTTATTGCCATATGAGAATATTGGTAACTCTCTCCCCCACTCACTTTACCTAAAACTCGAAACAAGCGTCGTTTGAAAAAAACGACGAATAAAAAATATCTTCCGCTTTATAACAAATTTTACACACTAGAATTCTTTTTCAAAACTCTTTTACTATTTTTGACTTTTAACATTAATGATACATTTTTTTCTCCTATTTCAATTTTACTATTTTATTTATTTACTTTTTATTAGTTTTCAATTTATTAATTTTCAGCCATTTATTATTTTTATTTACTCTCTAAATTTGAATTAGTAAAAATGTTTAATAGTTTCAATTATTGTATGACATTTGATTTTGAATTAGTAAATTAGTAGAAATTACTATTTATTAGTAACAATTTACTGATTTAAACGCAAAAAGTCAATCACTAATTAATATTAGCAAATATTTTTACTAATTTAAATTTAGACTGTATATACAATGAAACATGTCGGAATGCAAAAATTGAAATTTTTCTAAATTTCATTCTAGTAAATAAACTATTATTAAAAAATTGTTTTATTATTTAATTTTGTTCCCTAAATCCCGAGTATTGTAAAATTACAATATTCAACGCAAAAATTATTCTTGTTGGATATTTTTGGATAAAAAAAAAGTTTTTAAATAGAGTTGCATTTCGATAAGTTCGACTGTAACAATTTTACTAATAAATTAGTAGCAATTACTACTTATTAATCCATCACTAATTCAAATTAGCAAACATTTTTACTAATTCTTATCATAAAGAGAACTAAGTGTTGTTTTTGATGCTGGTAGATTTTGGTAAGGTCATCTTAATGAGGATAATTTTTTTTAATAGAAAATTTACTTCATTTTCGGTGTTAAAATAACACTTTCTAGCTAAAATTTGATGCAGACACTAATTATACCGAATTCAGTGTTAAAATAAGACTTAATTTTCTCTGTAAGGGAGTTATAAAAAAAAATTCTAAATTGAATTGAAAGCAATAGAGGCCGAGAGAAAAATTCTGTTGGCAAAAATACAATTATACGCAGAAGTAAATTGTTATATTAAAATAATATTTTTCTTAAGGATCCATCTTTACAGTTGGAGTAGTACTTTTTACTGTGAGAAGGAATATATCGTACATTTTTACGACCATAAAAATTGTCTGTTTGCATACTAAAATGGTTTAAAACTCCCAGGACTCTGATGGTCAGGAAAATGTTAAATTCCAAGTGCTACTTGATTTCCATTAAAATAAATTTTTCTTTTCCTTCACGATTCTTGTCGTTTTGCTTTATACCCATTTTTCGAGGATTAAAACTCAGCTCTTTTATAAATCAATTATTTTTCTCTGACACTTATTATTTTACAACATGAGAATGGTTACAAACGGCAAGCTAACAAATATAAATTTTACAAATTTGGAAAAAAGAGCAAAAAAATAATAACAAAAAAATTAAAAAAGTAATAAGTAGAAATGAGTAAAACTGGTAAAGAATCAGATTGTAAAAAAAAATACATTAAATTAGGTGCTAAGTATAAATTTCTTAACAGACTGGATAATTTTTTTTAAGCGTATATAAAATTATTTAAATTGCACACGACTATGAAGTTTCGTTATAACAACATTGTAATTATTGTATCTTAATATACACTGAATACTTTACGTGCAGATATTATTTAATTTTTACTTTTATACATGTACATATCGTAAACTGGTTTTTCATGTAAAGAACTGCTTCTATGGACATTGTGAACAGAAAATTTTAATTTCAGTTTGTAACGGTATCGCGTGTGAAAAGAAGGAAGGCTTAATGCGAATTTCCGAAAAATAATCATTTTACCTCGATAAAAGAAAAATCAACTTCAATTTTTGTTCTAATTTTCTTTACAACATGCCATACCAGATCCAATACCATATTTCAATAAATTCGTACCAAGTTGCATTGAATTTATACCAAATCGGTATCAAAAAGAACGCACAGTAAAAAAAAATCTTATTTTAAATACTGTATGAATATAAACAATTCCTGAAAGTAATGCCAGTCTTAATTTAAGCTCAGCTTGCGTAAAAATAAGGATAAGAAATCTGAATTTACAGTTCTACTTTTTAAATTAAGTATAGAACTGCTGATTTTTAACATGATTGCCTTAAATTCAGCACTTTTTTTGCTGATATTCAGCAAGCTTTTGCTCTTTAAATTCAGCAAAAAAATAAAATTTGAAATTAAACAAAAGCTGCCTTAAAAATAATGTTGCATCTTAAATTAAGGTACCTTTCATGGCTGGAAATAAGACTTTCTTTTTACTGTGAAATTTCAATTAATATACCAACCAGCTACTGAATTGGATGGAATTGATTACAAATTTTTTAAAATATAGATTGTAAATATTTTCAAGTTAATACGAAATTGCTTTTCTATTTTTATTTTATTTTTTGTTTTAACTAGTTTTACATTTTTCATTTATTTTATTTTATTTTAATAATAAAATCAAATTGATACCAAATTGCATCAAACTGCTACTAAAGAGTATATAATATCTAATTGGTACTAAATTGCATCAAACTGATAACAAGAAGTAAAAAGTGTCAGATTGGTACCAAATTGCATCAAACTGCTACCAATCAAATTGGTCCTAAATTTACCAATATTTAGTAAAAAATGGTGTCAAACTGGTCCCAAATTAAATAAAAAATTTGGTAACAAATTGCATCGAATTTATTCCAAAAAAAATTAAAGTGAGATACTAACTGAGTCGTAAAGTAGATTGATAACCAAATTGCTACACGGAGAAAAATGGTGTTGAGTTTCTAGTAAAAGTTCCTATGGAATAGTAATAATTCTACTTTCATATTAAAAATTCATTGTGAAATGTACTTTGCATGAAGTGAATATTACTATTTCTGCACGGAAAAACTTTTTTCAAGAGTCATTACTAAACTTATTCAAGGACTCAGAATATGGAAATAAAACAAGAAATGCTACAAAACCATAGATTGAAACATTATTTTAAGCTGTTCGGGGATAACTGTAGTAAATTTCTGGATTACTTGTTGAATTTTTTTGAAAAAGTCCTGAACTGGTTTAAGAATAGAAAAATGTAAAATTAGCGAAAAGAATTCGCCCGCGTGAGTTTAAAGCCAAGTGGCGCTGTATACCTATTGGTTACGCTACGTCTTCTTTCTTAAATAGTTCGAGACTTTTTCAGGGCGCAGTAACTGAAGAACTCAGTCGCAGCGTCAAGAACAATTATTTCCAAGCCATTAGAAAAACACCTGAAAATTCGTGTGGTAGTAAAAATTACTAATAGTAATTATTACAGTAGTCACTTTCAAAAATTGATTTAAGAATTTTAATTTTTACATCGTCATTGTAAATTTTAATAAATTTTGTATTACTTTTTACATTCGATATGTTGTGAATATTACTCGTAGAAATTCTAATAATTAATACTACGGAAAATAAAGATTGCTTCTGCAAGAAGCAACTTTTACTATTGCAGAGCGAACTGTTTGCTCGGAAAAGTAGTAATCCGTACCACTACTATTACACACATGTGTGTGTGTGTGTGTGTGTGTGTGTGTGTGTGTGTGTGATCACGTCACTACTGTCATGCGCAGCAACTGTAGCTTGACGTCAGAGTGATCTAACATTTCTAGGTTACAAGAAGAAATAAACCATCTGATTTTAAAGAAACTCATTTAAAAAATCGAACATTTTTAATGTCAGCAAGTGAAATGATGTGTTTAATTCGAAATTTATCAATGATGATTGGTCATTTAGTACCCGAAGATTCGAAACATTGGCGACTTATAATTCTTTAACAGCACATAACATTGTGTGTGAGTTCAAAGTGTTGTCAATTCGGTTGCGTTGACGTCTTAGATTACACGATAAAAGAATATCTAACTCTATTGCAAGAATTATTTCCAATTTGCTTTAAACCAAAGCACCACTTTCTTATTCATTACCCGAGAGTGATGCGATTATTAGGCCCATTTTGGCATGTTGCTTGTATGAATTTGTAAAAACTTCGCAAAAATAACTTGCAAATTAAAAATTTGTTAGTTACTTCTTGGATCTCTTTTAATGGAGAAGTAGTTAAGCCAGGAATGATTTTAGTTAATTTTAACGAAGATGAACCAGAGTTTTACTTTATTCATTACACATTAGTTAATTAATTTTTAATGAACTACAAATTAATTAATAAAAAATGCATAAATAAATAAAATCATTAACATTATAATCTAATAATTAAAATGAATAATTTTAAATTAATAATACTATTTGTTATTATTATTACTATTATTATTATTATTATTATTATTATTATTATTATTATTATTATAAATTAACTAATAAAAAATGCATAAATAAATAAAATCATAAATATTATAATCTAATAATTAACCCTTTAACGACGAGATGTGCTGCTTTTTAACATGAATTTCAAATGCCTACAATTAGTAGAAAGAAGCCATAACATTTTTCAAAAGTCCATATCCTACTATTTTTGAGGTCGCTCTTTTGAATGGCGTGGTCAAAATTTTCAAAAAATGATATTAAACCCTTCTTTTTTCAAAAATACTTAAAAATGTCAAGTTTTTTGAAGGCAATTTTTTTAAAAGAATTTTTTTCTCCGCCATAACATTTTTTAAATAGAACAAAAAGTATCAGATACGTGTTCCCGATAGTTGTACTTGAAAAACATCCATTTATAATTTTTATTTTTTTCGATTTTGAATTTAAAATGGAGCTTGAAGGACAAAAAAATTTCCTAATTTTACGTAAGATTACAAAGTTTTCCAAAATTGCTCAAATCTAATTGAAATTTGTTACTCGGGGGTTTTGGTGGTCGCAGATTACGAATCTAAAGTTAGATTCAAAAAAATCAAAATGGCGGATCCAATATGGCGGTCGAATTTTGTAAAACTTATTGAATTCAGTTAAAACTCGTTATTAGGAAGTTTTTGGTGTCGCTGATAACGAATCTGAAGTCAGATTCCAAAAATTCAAAATGGCGGATGCAAAATGGCGACTTAATTGTTTAAATTATTCAGATTTGCTTGAAATTTGTTACTCGGGAGTTTTTTAGGTCGCTGATTACAAATATGAAGCCAGATTCAAAAAATTCAAAATGGCAGATACAAAATGGCAGCTTAATTTTCCAAAATTACTTAGATTTGCATGAAATTTGTTACTCTGGGGTTTTCAGGGTCGCTGATTTTGAATCTGAAGTCGCCTTTATCCTTTAAATAATTAAAGTTGCTCGATTCTCACCACGAGGAGGTAGGCGATTTAGAGAATCATTTTTTTTTTACTTTTTCAGTGATTTTTAATTTTTTTTGTTTTAGAAATTTTTTTTTGTTTTTTCAATTTCTCTGTTCGGAAAAAGAAAGTACAAAATTTTTAGCTTTGTGCATCAGCAAAGATTATTTAAACAAAGTAAAAACGGGAAAGTCGACAGTACATGAGACAGATAAACAGCATTTACCTCGATACTGTTGCACCTCAAAATGCAAAATTCGAACAAGGAAATACTGCAAAACATGCAAGTTATATTACTGTGACAATTGCTTCCAAAAAGCGCATAATACAAATTAATAGTTTTTAATAAAAAGTTGGAAGAAGTAAATTATAAAATTAAAAAAACAAAAAAAATTTTTAAGAACAAAAAAAAATTAAAAATTACTGAAAAAGTAAAAAAAAAGATTCTCTATATCGCCTACCTCCTCGTGGTGAAAATCGGTCAACTTTAATTATTTAAAGGATTCAAAATCAGCGACCCCGAAAACCCCAGAGTAACAAATTTCATGCAAATCTCAGTAATTTTGAAAAATTAAGCTGCCATTTTGAATTTTTTGAATCTGACTTCATATTTGTAATCAGCGACCTAAAAAACTCCCGAGTAACAAATTTCAAGCAAATCTGAATAATTTAAACAATTAAGTCGCCATTTTGCATCCGCCATTTTGAATTTTTGGAATCTGACTTCAGATTCGTTATCAGCGACACCAAAAACTTCCTAGTAACGAGTTTTAACTGAATTCAATAAGTTTCACAAAATTCGACCGCCATATTGGATCCGCCATTTTGATTTTTTTGAATCTAACTTTAGATTCGTAATCTGCGACCACCAAAACTCCCGAGTAACAAATTTCAATTAGATTTGAGCAATTTTGGAAAACTTTGTAATCTTACGTAAAATTAGGAAATTTGTTTGTCCTTCAAACTCCATTTTAAATTCAAAATCGAAAAAAATAAAAATTAGAAATGGATATTTTTCAAGTACAACTATCGGGAACACGTACCTGATACTTTTTGTTCTATTTAAAAAATGTTATGGCGGAGAAAAAAATTCTTTTAAAAAAAATTGCCTTCAAAAAACTTGACATTTTTAAGTATTTTTGAAAAAAGAAGGGTTTAATATCATTTTTTGAAAATTTTGACCACGCCATTCGAAAGAGCGACCTCAAAAATAGTAGGATATGGACTTTTGAAAAATGTTATGGCTTCTTTCTACTAATTGTAGGCATTTGAAATTCATGTTAAAAAGCAGCACATCTCGTCGTTAAAGGGTTAAAATGAGTAATTTTATAAATTAATAATACTATTTATTATTATTATCACTATTATTATTATTATAAATGTTTATATTTTAATTCGGTAACTTATCTAAATAAATATAATGTATGATTCACTTTTTCGAAAAAAGATATATTCGAGTAACTGAAAATTTTTTCCATAGCGGTTGCGTATAGTCGAGAGGCTTAGTATTAATGCGTGAGATTTTCTAGGTTTCGTTAGATATAAGTTAGGTAGGGTTCGAATCTGTATAGGTGTTAAGATTTTCCGATATGTTATGTTGTTAATTGTAAGAATGAATGTGATAAAAGAGTGAAATTTATGAATAATAATACACATGTAGAGTGTTAATTACTTGAAGAAATATTTTTTGGACGCACTGATTATTTTATTTTTATTTATAAAAAGAAAACGAGAAAATATATAGCTCTCTATACACCAGGATTATTTTGTCAAGACGTGTCATTTGTTTCGCCCGTCAGTGTGAGGCGCGTTATTGTGTGGGTACGGTTTACTACTTCTCCGAGTAAAAATCTCGACGAAATAGTAATAATTGCTCTGATTCGTAATAATAATTGCTTCGCTCAGAGTATTAATTACTCTGGACATTTTAAATATTACTAGGCGTTTAATAAAATTTAGATTCCTTGAAGTAAATTATACTTTTTCAAAAAAGTAAAAAGTCTTTTTTTCAAATTGAATCAAAGTTGAAACTGAACAGAAATTTAGGATAAATGTCAAGAGAAACAGAAAGTGAGAGAGAGAAAGAGAGATTTCATATTAACAGAGTGTGAATTCTAAATCCTGTAGGAAGTTGGAGGAACAAAGGGATTAGGGTAGGTAACCAAGCCGTAGAATAGAGATTGGACATAGTGGTCCACGAACTGCAAGTGCCGACCAGAGTGGCTTTAAGTTTATGACCCTTGGCAAGGCGATACGTCAACGTCATAATGGCTCGTATAAATCCAACTCGCACGCGCCTAACCTCGCTTCACAAGACCACATGCAGACCCCGAAATGCGCTCTAGACACACTGCAAACTCCTGTTCATTTACCCTCCTACTATTATTAGCTTCTCAAGGAAGTTCCCAATTGTTCGACCTTGAAACTCGGCTTATATGCTATGCTAATGTAGTCTTATGTTTCAACCCGATACGCTGTATCGTTTCCAACCCTTTTTCTCCAGCGCAGTCAAGTGTCGCACTCCAAAGTTTCAAATTACAAATCAATATTTTCTGTAATATTTCATAAGTCATAATTTGATGCAAAATTATTAATTTAATTTTATCCAATTTGGTATCACTTTGAGAATAGTTCCTAATGAATTTAGTTAGCAATTTCATAATTTTTGGGATCAATTTAATCTCGATTTTTGGTACCTGTTTGCTACCGATTTGGAACAAAATTTGTATATCATATTTAGTATCAAAGTTATGCAATTTGGTACCAAACTGATCGAATTAATTAACCAATTTTGTATCAATGTAATTCTCTTTTAAATCAGTTTGATTTGAGACCATATTGATCCTGTATGGAATCAATTTGATATTCTTCGAGATTCTGTACGTGATACAAATTTTATTTCACATTAAACAAATTATTCGATTTGATAAAAATTATTTTCCGTGATGAAAATTATTTTAATTTAAAACAACAATTTTTATTTGAAAGAATATTATAGATATTTTTCCGAAAAAATTGCCTTGAAAACATTGGAATGTAAAATTTCCAAAAAATGTCTATCATCATTTTCGACGAGAAAAGTTATGTTATTTCTGGTTATTGTTTGAGAAAGAAGCAGGAACATTGAAGAATTCACGTTGCACACCGCTTTGCGTTGAATCCGATTACTTGGCACACTAAATCACTAAGATTCGAAGTCACGGAACAGATTTACTTCCGGTGTCTGCTAGAGATTGATAAGAGCCTAATCTGGTTTGAGGCGAGAAAACAAAGTTACAGAGACTTGAGAAAAAAAATTACTTCAGCATTCTTTAGACTGACATATTTTAATAAAATTTTATTGCAAATATTTTATTTCAATTTCAAACAATGGAGAAATATAATGTTAAACATTATTACCGAAGTTATACCTATATGGATATTTTATAGATATTTTTATTTTATAAAGATTAAAAAATTTTAGATTCTTATTTTAAATATGAAGTTTTATTTATTTGATTATTATCTGTAAATATATAAATATATATTGACGGACTTGTCCAATCGCACATAGTACAGAAGCAAACAAAACCCTAAAATCGAAAGATAAAAAGACAAAAAAAAGAAATACAGAAAAAAATCCTGTTGAAGAGAGTATAATACCGAAATTAAGACGAAAACCAATTTCTTTTCAGAGGGAGGCAGAGAGAGATGATGAAAGCTATACGAATGCAGCGTACTCTTTATGTAATAATAGGGAAGGGTTAATGGCCTTTTTTCGTATAGCATTTCGAAGGTACTTGCTTCCTAACTAATAATGATAACAACATTAATGGTAATAATGACGGTATCGGCATTACCTTGTAATATTTTGTTAGTACCCAATTAGATCTGAGTGGACCTGATAATTTCGATCGACACGCTACCTGCTCCTAATTATTGCAATATTCGATTTTCTACCAACGACGAAAACGACGATTATAGATCGTTAAGGAAAATTTACATTTGAGCTTGTCGTCTCCCTTAGGGTCAACTTTCGTCAGATAAAGTCATAAAAATATTGTTCTTTTATTTAAAAAAAGGGGGAAAAAATTGACTCTTATTTTTCGGCAAGTGTTAATAGTCCTATTGATCATATAATAAGATGATAGAATATTTATCATTTTATATTATTTGTATCATAATTCTAATTATATCACAATTAAAAAAATAATAACATGAAAAAAGGAAAGTAAATATAATGCTAAAAAATTGCGAATATAAAATTTGGAATGCATTTTTGATATTTTCGAATGACTAGAAAGTCTCTCGCGTTACGTGATCCATTGATTTTCAAAGCGTTAATTATTTATATAAAGGCACGTGCGATCTGGCCAACTTCCAATTAAATTCTGCAGGAAGTGAATCGAAGCTATCCAAACTCTTGTTACATACATGTTTCGCCATTGTGCTTTATAGACTCTTTGTGTTGATTAGACTAACTCTGATTATCAGTTTAATTAAAGTTTCTCGCTATCTGAATCTCCATTGTCGATATTCTCAAGCGGAAAATTAAAAACAGTCTGCATAAATGCAATTGTCATTCCAATTATTTATATATACATTAAATATATTTTTGGAATTTTTTAATCAATACGAAATTAAATTTCAAGAGAAAATAAATCTTTTTGATTTTATTAACTATTATCAACAGTTCTTTAATTTGCTTTTCTGTTTTTATTTTATTTTTCTCTATTTTTTTTAACTAGTTTTACATTTTTAATTTATTTTATTTAATTTTAATATTAAAAGTAATTGACATTTTTTATGTCAACTTGCTTCCTTTCTTCTGTAACTTTTTTTCTATTTTTCTTCTCGTATACCTTTTTACGTTTTTACAAATCTTAACATCCCACAAAACTTTTCTTCTGTAATTAGTACAATTATTTATTTATTTTTATTTTATTTATTATAATAATAAATACAACTGGAGAAAAAGATTTTCTCAGAACAGATACAAATTTTAATAAATTAACGAAACCTTTATTTGCCTCAGTTAATATACTTTAGCTAGTTTAGAGGAACTTATCACTGTTCCTGATAAAAGATTTCTTCGTGTAAGAATTAAATAATAATAAATAATATTAGAATATAATAAACAAATAAATAATTAAATAACATAAAATTTTATTTCATATTCTGTAATTAATCATCTTCCAATTAAATTTTGCAGGAAGTAAATTGAAGCTATCCAAACTTTTGTTACATACATGTTTCGCCATTGTGCTTTATAGGCTCTTTGTGTTGATTAGATTAACTCTAAGCCCATTGATAGTGAATATATAAATAAATAAGTAAATTACATAATAGTAATAATAGTAATGTGAAAATTTCGATATTTCGTCAAATTATTTATAATAAAGACTGTTAAAAAATTTTAATGTCTATTCTTTTTATTTATGTGACACAATAGAATTATTCCCAATCATTAATTTTGTAAAAAAATGATTTATTAATACCCAGGCAGAAAAGTCGGTGGTGTGCCAATGCCTACGACCGGCTCGACATCGGCCCGGTGGTAAAGTCGGACAATACCCGGTACCGGAACTGTGGTACCGGGCCGGTTCCTAAAAGATAACCGGCCCGGCACCGGCCCGGTAGTAAGGTCGAACAATAACCAGTACCGGCACTGTGGTACCGGGCCGGTTAATAAAAGACAACCGGCCCAGCACCGGCCCGGTACTACTTTTTAATACCGTTTTTACACCGGCGATGGACTTTTGCCGGCATCAAAATTAGTACCGGCCCGGTTCCGGCATTCGATGCAGTTTTTACACCGGCGACGGGATTTTGCTGGCATCAAAATTAGTACCGGCCCGGCACCGGCCCGGTTCCGGTAGTCGATGCAGTTTTTACACCGTCGACGGACTTTTGCCAGCATAATATTTTTGTGTCTTAAAAAGTCTAAATATTTAATTTTTTGAAATTTTTTTTACACCATTCGGAAGAATAAGAAAATCAAATCTCTCGAAATCAAATGTTTTTTAAAATCTTTTTTTATATAGTTGGAAAAATTACATTTCATTAAACTCTATTAATTCAGCTTTAAATTGTCCGGGAAAATCACTGAAAAATCTGGGAATATGTAACTGCCGAATTACTAGACACCCTACACGCAGAAAAATAGTTGGCTACAGTATACTATGTATTGGATACCCCAGCTATTTTAGATAGTGTCTAGAGCGCGATCTATTTAGTTGGATAGGACAACCAATTTAATTGGATTCTTAGATGTTGGATGTACTATCCAATTCTGTTGGATAGGGGAGCCAATTTGTTTTGTGAACTGTCTATTTTTTTTGTTATCACTACTTTTAAGTTGGATAATGCAATTATTTTCTAATAGTGAAATAACTATTTATATTTTACGTATTTAATTAAATTTACACATGAATATTCATAAAATTATTTGTTTATTTTATTTTACTAATTTAATTCTTATTGAATCTCTTTATGATTTTTTTACTTTAAAATTAACATACATAACCTAAAAAAAATTTCAGCGTTAGGTATTCCTCATCGTGGAGCGTTTGTTCCTCATCACAAATAAATCAATTTATCAAAATCATATTCTCTTTAAGAGATAATAGTGTTTCATAATCTATAAGGTTATCTGTAAAAGGGAAGACAGAATTTCACAAACTTTGATTTCAATTTTGCTACTTTATTACTTGACACTTTCACTTTCACTTAATCACTTTCGTTTAACAATGTTATTATGTTCACAGTTTGTCAGCGCGATTATTTTCAAAATATTCATCGTGTTTTCGTCCATTATAGTATTTTCGTCTTGACAGTTCACGTTCACGCACGAAATTGTCGGAATCTAGTCGCAACTTGTTGACAGCGCATACGCATCATAGGAATCGGGACTTACAAATTTCAGTTGGCTGCTACATCCAACTCGTTGGAAACCGTATCCAACTAAATAGATATAATGACTAATCATAAGTATAAATTTAAAATTGTCACTGGAACCAACGCCGTTTGTTCATATATGATTTTACATAGGTATAACAGCTAATTTCCTTCTATCCAATAAAAATTGGATATATTATCCAACCTTTTTTTTGCGTGTATAATAACTTTGTTCGTTTAAAATAATTTTGGTCAGGTTTTATCTGATTTATTGTTATAAAATTGTGATAATCTAACAAGGTATTATATTAATTTCATTATACTAAGTTTCTGCAAGTTTTTTCTATAAAGCCGGTACCGGGCCGGTACCATGCCAGCGGTTTTTCTTTAGCCTTAGTCCCAACGTTTAATGACATTAACAAATGTTATTACAATTATTAACTTCGACATTACATTATTCAAACTGTCTTTTAGAAAAGGTTTTTTCTATTAATTTAGAAAATTTTGTAATTAGTCCTGGTGTCACACTTCATATATAAACTTTCCATTTACTTTTCATAAGCAGGTTTAGGTTAGCGGATGCGGCGTCGACTTTGCAGCCCGAGGGTCCTGAGTTCAATTCCTCATGTCCTTAAATTTTTCGTTAATAATTAATAATAATTCATAAGTTTCAGCATTTTATTTAGTGTTTACAATTAAATTAATTAATAAATAATATTGTCTAACGTTTAATATGAGCGATTCCATGTCAAGTGATCAAGGTGGAGAAAAATTTTTCTCCAATCGTAGCAAAACTTGTGGCTTTTGTAGTACTCATAGATAGTAACTTTTCGTAAAAATATTTTTTTACCTAGTCCAATATTTTCCGAGGGGGAGGGGGTTAAATTTTTGTGTTTTTCAGTACAATGTTTATTTCAATAAATTTTTTACTCTTAAACAATTAAACATACAAATTTGACAAAGTACATTTTGGAAAGGTTTTTTCATGCTTATTTCCAATCGAAAGAGCATGAAAAAACCTTTCCAAAATGTACTTTGTCAAATTTGTATGTTTAATTGTTTAAGAGTAAAAAATTATTGAAATAAACATTACACAAAAAGACCCCTTGATCACTTGACGTGGAATCGCTCATATATGTAAAAATGTATAATAATAATAATTAATATTTTTTTTTACTACCGGCCCGGTATCGAGCCGGTGGTTTACCGGCACCGGGGCGGATATTTCCCGGGTTATTATTGTTGACTGGACCGGTTCCGGGCCGGCGGTAATGCCGGTCTCACGCCGGCACCGGCAAGTCCGCCCTTGGTACCGGCCCGGTACCAAGCCGGTCGTTGATTTCTGCCTGGGATAAAAAATCGTCCTTTTTCGAAAAGAGTCCATTTTGTCGATTTTGCATATTTTCTCATTAAAGGGGGAGAAGGTGGTTTTAAAAATTTAAGACGTATTAGTTTTTCATCAGTAAGGTGCCCTGGACTGTAAACAATTTTTATCTGAATAGTTTTCAAGAAGAACCAGAGATATAATAATTTATTGGTATTGCATTCTGTAATTCTGTTTTTTGTGAAATGAGGGGTTTCGCATTCTTAACATTGAAATTCTGTAACTCAGCAAATTATTAATCAAAAAAGTTGTTAGACCACTCAAAATTTTCCAAATTTTGCAAGGAATACGCCCATATAGATAAGTCCAATAGTGCTAAAATGGGCCCTTTTCATGTGCTTTGGTGATTGTGGTACACTGTAGAAAAAGTAATTTCCTGCTGTGATAACCATTAACTATAAATTTTTGTATATTGTGCTGGTATAAAAAAGGAGGAACTAAGCTCTATTGAAGTTTCTTAAGGAGCTGAAAGCTCATGCTTTTATGGGAAGTATTTAATGGCATTAATACAGGGTCTTTGACAACTTTTTATGAGATCGTTTGTGAATCTCGCCAACAGCTGCTCGATTACCTATATACACACTCAATCTCGAAATTTTTACGTTAAGTCATATTTTCTCAAATTTCTGATATTTATTTTCCGTTACTATAAAGTGAAAATGAATTCCGGATACAACTCTTTCATACAATGCTATTCTGTATTCATTATAATTTATTTATTACCATTTTTTTATTATAATTTTATTACTATTTATTATATAATTGGGACAAAATAAGTGAAATCAGCCACTTAAAAAAATTTTGTCTCCAATTTTCAAGTAATTTATGATTTTCGGTAGATATACGAGTACATTTTTACCCCCTACAATATTTTTCAAAAAAATTTTTATTTTTGAAGTATTCACGTGTTGAAGTTTTGTGTCATGTTATTTTCGTTTTCTTATTACTCTATAACGAATAAAGATAATTAAGTAAACTTTTTTAAATATAAAGCCTGAAGTCTACCCAAAAAGCACGTAACATTACTGAAATGTTGCAGCAATGTTACATGTAATTTTAGTAACATTGCAATAATATTAAAATGTCCGCCACAAGGTAATACTACATGTAATGTTACAGTAACAGAACATGGTAATGTTACTGCAATGTTACAGTAATGTTACTGCAATGCCACTGTAATGTTACAGCAATATTACAAAGAAAGATCGCAAAATTCCTCATTATAGTAATTTTAAGAACTTTCTTTGTAACATTACTGTAACATTACAGTGATATTGCAGTAACATTACTGTAACATTACTGAAATGTTACTGCAATGTTACACCGTAATGTTACTAATATTACATGTAACATTACTGCAACATATTTTTAACATCCAATTTTCTCTATGTGTATTTGTTTCCAGGAAGAGGAGTCGATTTTTACCTGCATTTTGGCAGGAAAATTTACACAATTTCTATAAAATTGAAGGTTAGTCATTTTTCTTTTTATAAATTAATCCTTGGAAAATTTCGCATCAATACATGGTAATTTAATCTTTCATAAACATTAAGAACAATCTTCAATTTGCAATTGTTTAAAAGAACTGTTAGTAACAATTCAAAAAATTTATTTTTTAGTAATAATTTTTTAGTAACTAACATATAGATTACTAAAAAAAATTTTCCATTGTAATTCGAAATAAAAAACACCGTAGAATTTTAAATTTGAAAAAATTTGTTGAGGAATAGAATAGTGATTTAATTTCTTCACTTGAGAACGCTACCCTTACGAAAAAATATGATATGTAATGTACGATATGAACAGTTGCAGTAATTTGCGTGATGTTATTTCGCGACGCCACAAACAAAAAATTATCATGTACAAACTTCAAGGCACAAAAACCTTTAACAGAATTATGTATATAGTTTAACTGATGTTTGCTGTCAAATCTTAAAATAATTATCTATCACAACTAAGAAGTTTGCCATGACAGCGGAAAACTTCAATTTGTCAACCATCATCAGTATTTTGTGTCAGTTCGCTGTCATATAGCGAACCTTTTTGATATGACAGCAAACTTGTTATCTATGTTCCTATTTCAACTAATCAATCTTTCTATGCGTGTAAGATTACTTTAAAATCCAAAAATCTATGCAAATTTTTTGTTGAGAGGCGATTTAAGGGGTTAAAGGACTTAAAATAAAATTATAATACATATCATACTGTCCGATAGAAAAAAAAATTATTTTTACTTATAATTAGAACTTTCGATTGATAATTTTATAAAGGTGAAACAAGTTAACAATATCTCCGAATCAATTTTGATAATTTGGTTAAGTTACCTGAGAAGTTAATAACAATTTGACATTCTCGATTGTGTTTTTTTCCAAGAAGAAACTGAACTACCACCTAGTGGTGACCTTGGCGTTCGCAGGTGGAGAATAGCTTCTCTATATTAAATCTCCAGATATAAGTAGTTCGATAATTATTTATCATCAAAATCTAAAGAGTTAACAATTAATAGGGTAAAGCAGACAGTTGCCAGACACTTTTCAATTTTGAATAGCTATAAAACCGTATGAGATTAAAATATTTTGTTTGTTGCTAATCATTTCTAAGGTTATCATGAACAAATCTAAGCTTTTGCAATTGAAAAACAAATTTTTTCGTATGTTTCTTGAAAACTTTTTTAAGTGTCCGATTGCTGTTGTATTCTTACTTGTTTATTCACTAATTTTTTTAACATACAATAAATTATTTTTATAAACATGACTGGTTAAATAGTTTTGTATGATCGTAAGGAGCATATGACATGAAAGAAATTAAATAAAAAATATGAATTGCATTTTTTAAACAGTGTTAATTGAAAAAGATTGCTTTAGGTGGCCGAGAAATTTTATAGAAATTTTAATTCCAATTTTTAAACAATATTCATTAAAAAGATTTTCTTAAGTGGCCGTCTACTGTCTAGTTTACCCCATAATTGGATTCAAATTTTAATTTATTATTTTTCCATTCTAATTTTTGCAGGTTTATCTTTAGACTTGGAATTAATTTAAATGATTCATTTAAACATTAAAATTAATTTGTTTTGAACAAATTGTTTATATTAAATAAATTGATATTTAAAATCCCGGCAAAAGTATTATTACACACGGAGAAAACTGGAGTATTCAACTAACTATCTGGAGGGACAAACAGACTATATTTGAGGTTAAGTTTTTCTTAACAATCTCGGAGGGATAAATAGACACTCCAATGATTAATTTGACTCACTCGGAGAGAAAAGTTAACTATCCAGAGAATCAAGCTTAACACGCAAAACCTATCACTCTAAGTTTGACTATCCAGTTTTCCCAGTGCACTGTAAAAAAAGGAGTTAAGTTTTAACTCCTCAGGGGATTCTATAAAAGGCCTACCCTTTGGGGAGTTAAATAAAGCAGAGAGTTAAAAGTTCACACCCAAATGCTAACTCCCCAAGGAAAAAATAACTCTAGCGGGTGTTGATGAAGAGAGTTAGTAAATTAACTCTCTTTTGAAGTTGATTTTTAACTCGAAAAATTTAACTCCTAACTCCTGAGTCCGTTAACTCCCTAAATTTTTTACAGTGTACCATTAGTGGCTTTTTTTGACGAAAAAACTGTCACTTAAATATTATCCCACCTTATTTATTATATGTTTAAGTATAAAATTACTGGGGAAAAATATACTATAATAAAGAGCAAGTATGAATTTTCTTTTTTTATTTTTTTGTAGCGCAAATAGAAAATATGGGTCCCTTTATGCTGACACCCCGTTAATGTTACTGCCTTTATACACAATCTACCTGTACACCATGCTTCCTTCGTAAAAAGCCGCGAGTTAAAAAGGCTTACAAGCATAATGCTTGTGTATTCTGAATAGCTACCGCTCTTGTAAACACAATTTTTACTTTACTATATAGTCTATGCCTATCGTCAATGTCAAAATAACCGCGCACAAAGTGAAAAATCTTCAAAGTGCTCATTTGCCTCAAAACACAAAGTCTAAAAATTATCCTCAAAATTTCTCTCTCTCTCTCTCTTTTGAAAATTGCGGTAACAATATCCAAAGGGTTGTTTTTAGAAAATAAAATACAGAAGAGTTTCACTCGACACTGTTATTTAATACCAACATACAATTTTTTTTATTGTTCACAATAAACATAACCCACACGTCAGCTGATGCAAATATTTATTTAATACGATACATTAAAAAATCAATTAAACTAAAACAGTATTTAACATGAAAATAAAGTTTGCTCGAAAGAGACTTGAATTTCAATTAATTAACTGATATTTACCCTTCATTCCATTTAAAGTCTGCTCTAGAGAGAGAAAGAGACGGAGAAGGAGAGAAGCATACAGAGAAAGAAAGAGAAAGAGAGTCTTTAACATTCAGACGAGTCTTAATGCATGTACGCATACATACATGTAAAACGAGACGGGAAGAGAGATTGGAAACGTCAACAGGTTGAGAGACAGAAGGACAAACCTGGCAAATGTAAGTGCGACCTTTGGAGAGAGAGAGAAGGAAATATATATTTGTATTCCACTTTCGTCTGTTTGCCGAAACATAATATTTCGGCCACAAGCACTTCTGTGTCGCTTTACGTTTGTGCTGCTTATCTTTCTCATTCCGGCTCAAGTGGATTCTTCTTCTTCTTTGGTCCAAGAAATCGACAAAGTACAAAAGAGAGAGAGAGAGAGAGAGAAGAGAAGAGAAAAAGTATAGGAAAAAAATATGACAAAATTTCTATTTGTCCCCAAGTAAAAACACAATATTTTAGAAGCTTTCAAACAATTTTTGTCATTCGTGTTCTTCTCGTGTGAAATCACTTTTAAGTGACTCAAAATTTCTGATATTTAATATATTTGGTTTAACTATTTGATTTTCTATCACAAAAAAATTTTGTGTTAAATATGCCCTGACTAGATTTTTTCTAGACACTTCACAAAATTGACAAAAAAATTTAATTCTATATTTTATTTTCCTGCCTTTTTCCTAATTTTTATTAAAAATATTTACTTCTTTCTTATTCTGCTAAAAAATTAACCTCCTGCAACAAATTTTATTATTCATGAAAGAATATAAGTATTTATCAAAATAATTTAATTATATTCTATAATAAATATTATGAAAATTTTATTTTAAATAATTAAAACTTTTTTGATCAATTTAATTATTTTTGAAAATACTTAAAATCTTGCTTAGAAATTTATCAAAAATTGGTTTGAAAAATTGATTTTTAATGAAAATGGTTATTATTAGTTAAAATAATTGTATTATTGTGAAGAATTATATAAAATTTTGATAAATAATTGATTTTTACAAAGTTTTTCTGAAAATGTTATTCTAAATTAATTGAATTTTCGTTATTATTTACGAAAATAATTGAATTTTGGATGAATTTTATCAATTTTTTATAATTTCGAGTTTTTTTTATAGAAGGAAAGTAGCTTCTTACATTTAAATCAATCAACATCAACAACAACAACTTTTAGAAATTTTATCTTCCCAACTGAAATATTTGTAAGTGAAAATAAACAATTTACAATACCTTTAAAATAGAGAAATGAAAAAGCAGTAAAAAAACGAAGAATAATAGTGAAAAAAGAGCTATCGTGTATTCCCTCTTTGTAAACTCGTAACTTTCTTGGTCCGACAACCCTCTTTTCTATAGAGGAAAGTGTATAGAAAGGTGGAAAGGGTAAAGGGTGGGTGGCGAAGGAGAGAGGGTTGAATTGCATTTCACTCTCAAGTTTTTCCGAAGCAATCATTTGTTGAACACACCGCCAACAAATCCAACACATAGGAAACGAGTACTATACACAATACTATGACTTCAAGTGGTACCGGAAGTAGAAACTGCCACATTTCAACGTTCTCACAAACCAACCCCATAAACCATTTCTGCAACTACTAACAATGTTGATATGGTCAAGTGAAATACTATTTTCAAAGAGAATTTTTCACGCTCACACTATACTACAGTCGCGTAGAAAAAAAAATCCGGACACTTTTTTTCTGATGTGTGTGTGCATTTTTTCGGTAGAATATAAGTTTTAAATTTACTGAACAACTAACTTCAGGTTGGTTTGAATTAAACTCCGCTCGAAATAAATTTTTTATTCAAAACGTTCTATGAACGAAAGAATACTTTTTCTCATATCATCAAATATTTTTTTATTACTGTTTTAATTTTATAATCTAATTTCTTAAATAAAAATTTATTTTTTCTCTGATCAGGTTTCGCAGTCAACAATTAATTTTAAAAAAGAAGCAAAAAGTAGCTTTAAGATTGAAAAAATTAGTAATAAAGTAGTTATCGAAAATTAAATTTGACGACTAAAAAACTCGTTTTATTCCATTCACAAAAATCACAAAACTTTGATTTTGAATGCTCACGGTGTGAAAATAGTATTATCATTAAAACTTATTTTGAATCCACAATTTTCAAGTGTTTTACATTTTCTTCACCTGTAAAAGTTTCGAAGATAAAGAAATAAGTAAATAAATAACAAACAATTAGAAAGTTACGTCATCATTTATTTTATTTCAATTTAAAATAAATTACTGTTGGTGTAGATAGATAGTAGATTTATAGAAAGAAATTTCAATGAAAATTAAAAGGTTTTGTAAATTTTTTAGACCCTAAAATATGAAGTTTATAAAAAATTTTTGGCTGTTAAATCTTGAAATATTATTGATCAAAAATTTTTACATATCATTATATGTTAAGAAGTCTTAAAAAGATAATTTAAAATTTGAAAAAGTATAAGTATCTTCCTTCTACAGAGGACGCTTTATCGACTGGTAAATATTATTGGTTGTCAATGTAGCTCATAGAAGAATCATTTAAAATAAAAAAATCAAATAACTTGTCAAAGTGGACGAATTAATATAAGACCTAAACCTCTGATTTACTAATAATATTTAAAACTATATTTTTTGTGAATCATTTATGATAAATTATTTTACTTTTTTATTTTAGTTGATTCCCCGATGAGCTACATTGACAACCGTAATTGAATGTAATTTTTATACCAATGGACAAACCGCCCTCTGTAGAAGGAAAATACCAATATTTTTTCAAGTCTGAAACTCTTTTATAAAAACTTCTTAACATACACATTGACATGTAAAATCTTTTTGTCAATTATATTTCAAAACTTGGGAGCAACAAATTTTTTATATACTTACCATTTTAGGACTGAAAACGTTACAAGATCCCTTAAAGAAATTCCAGCCAAGAATTTCATTATTTGTAATAAAAAATTGAATTTTAAATTCTAAATAAAAATAAAATAAAATTATCTCTAAGTTAAAAATAGGAAAAATATTTTCGACATTATATTACATTATATAAAAAAAATAGTGCACGAAATTTACATCACTTTTTTTGAAAACATTATTCAAAATCGTGTGAGAAAAATATTTCTCATATAAAAGTGATAAATTGAAAGAAAAGATTGTCCGAGAAGGAAAAACATTGAGAGGATTTATTTGGAAACAGTTTTGCGAGGTGTAAGAAGGGCTGAAAAGGGCCGATTTTCTAATATTCCCGAGAGACTTTGGGATCAGATACACATCGGCAGCAGGGTTCGGCTATCTATTCAATATGCCTCTATTATTCGGTAGGTGATAAGGTGGGGTGAAAGAGGAGACCCTTGCCAGAGTTAACTCCGTTTTGAGCTCCCTTCGGGGATCCCTGCGTGATGAGCGATAGTGCTCGTTTTTCCCTCTTTCTGTCTCGCTTCGATCACCACAGAAAACTTTTTTTTTCCGCTACAGACTATATTGACAACATATATCTATACATTTTTCCGAACCGTAAAAAACCTTTTCATCATCACTAAAAGTCAATTCGACCTGAAAGACAAAAACTACACTATTCATTCAATCTTGCCCTTTTTCCCTTTGCTTTTAAAAAAGAAAAATGACAAGACGGATTTTTAACCAATTTATGCATAACAATAAAATTTCTGTTGATTCAAATTTAGGAAATTTATATTAGAAATTTAAACATTAAAAAAATCTATATTATAAATTTCTGTAATGACAATCTTTTTTTAAATCTGGAGTAGCAGTTTTCTTAAATATTATAATAATAAATAATGAAATATTAAAAATTGTTCAAACATAATTCTTTCTAAGTGTAAATTAACTCTTGTGTTTTTAATGATAATAATAATAATAATAATTTCGTGCCCGGTTGGAACTTTTGTTCTATGTGGGGAGCATTAAATGGGGAGCAGTATCGAGGAAATCAAATACTCGTCGCGGAAGAAATCCATTATGAGCAGTTGTAAAAACGAGGAAAAGTACTTGTGGAGTAATTCTTCGGCTAAATCACTCACTGGTTCTGATCGTCAAGCGCTTTCCAGCGTGAGATCTGTAGCTCAAAGATACAAAAAGGCAGCAACGCGTTAGGAGTGCCACAGATCACCGTGCACAAGGTGGAGAGAAGAGGAAGCATGAGCAGCGTCACAAGTCATTTCTGCGAGCTGCATCTCTGTTTTCAGTAATGCGTCGGCAAATGACATTGCAAGCTGCAACGAAGATCGTGAAAAGTGCATTAAGCTGCGGGAGAAAGAGGCAGCGAGCATTCTATCAATAGAGAAAAGGTTAATATTTAGTAAATTCTTCCACAACTGTTTCATAAAATATTTTTCGATTTTTGGAAGATGTTTAAAGGTAAAAGAAGAGACACTAACTCTTACTTTTTAATAAAATTGACAACGTTTCGGTGGTCAGATTCGCCACCATCATCAGGTCACTAGTTAAAATCAACAAACAAACAATAGAGGAAGAGGTTAACAAGATGCTGAAGCCATGCGAAGTCCAAAAGAATGTCAATACGACAATCAAGGATGGACTTAAAAACATAACATTGCTCATAAAGGATGTCAAGGAGAAGAACGCAGCAGCGGCTAGAAAGGATGAGAAGTTCTACCAGGAATTAACCTGGTCAGAAGAAGCACGCAAAGACAGAAGGATGAGACGTGACCGTTTCAATGCTTTAATGCTAAGAAACGTTGTCTTGGAGAGTCAGAAGCGGAAGAGAAGCGGTCTTGAGTTCGTAAAGGACACAAAGAAGAAGATGAAGAAGAAGAAGAAGAAGAAGGAAGGA
The DNA here is from genome assembly GCA_032872475.1 of Leptopilina myrica (nomen nudum). Classification (NCBI taxonomy): domain Eukaryota; kingdom Metazoa; phylum Arthropoda; class Insecta; order Hymenoptera; family Figitidae; genus Leptopilina; species Leptopilina myrica (nomen nudum). The sequence goes on along the minus strand of CM065465.1, from coordinate 20,736,151 downwards.
GCTCCTAAAAAGAGTGTAGTCAAGGGTTACAAACCGGCACCAAAGACAAATTCAGTCAATAAAAGAAGACAGCCACAACAACGAACAACGATGATCGTTAAAGTGGCTGAAGGAACAACATTTGTCAACGTGCTGAGGAAGGTTCACGAAGAGGCTGACCTGGAGGTCATTCAGACAAGGGTTGTGGGAGCTCTACCCACTTAAAAGGGAGACCTTATCAAAATTGGAGTGACTTTAAGTAAGGCGTGACAAGGTAATTGGTCCTGCTGTGGTCACCAGCCAGGAAGATGCGGATAAGCTGAATAAAGTCGGGCACATTAAAATTGGGTTCATCTCCTGCAAGATAAGAAGAAGAGCTATAATCACAAGGTGTCATAGGTGCCTTGATTATAGCCATATAGGTAGAGATTGACAAGCAATAGACAGATCCGCTGCGTGCAGCAGATTGTAAGAAAAGCCCATGCTGCTTTTTCTGCAAGGTGAAGTTCGTCAAAAAGGAGAACATCCTACACGTCGCTGGATCAGGAGGATCCAAAGTCTTCAGAACTGCACTAGCGGAAGCCCGACAGACCCCAGTGCAAGTGAAGGTTTCCTAGATATGCACTAAACGCAATTTTTTCTCTTCTTTCTCGTGAAATAAAAAAAATGATAATAATAATGATAAAATAATAAAAATTATTCAAAAACAATTTTTTCTGAGTGTAGATTAACCCTTGTAGCTCATAAGCAATATCAGGACATATCTACGATAAATCATTAATGACTGAGAATTTTGAGTAAAATGAACGACGGATAATAATGTGAAATTTTCGAGAGCACAATATTTTAATGTAAAAGAGCGCTGTTGGTCGATATTAATTATGGCTGATAAGGCGTCGCAATGCTTGATGCATGCTGATCACGCGCGCTCCACACATTCCCTTTTTGTGACCCTTGCATTATTAAGTTTGATCTACGCATTCCAATGGCGAAGCGATTGAATAATGCGAAACCAGATTTTATTCTGCGAGGGAATCTCTGCATTCTCTACAATATATATTCTATAGATATAAATATAATATACACGTATATATAAAGAGACTTTCCTTAATATTTTTTATTAATTAATATTAGAAATCGTTTTACAAAAGGGTGAGACCAGCTCAACTATGTTAAAAAAATTTTATTGAATTTCTAAAATGTTAAAACTTTTATGAAAATCGGTAGTTCACAACAAAACAAAGAAACACTTTTAACCATTTTTTGAAATTTAAAATTTTTGTTATTGTTTTTGCATTAACAAAATAATACAAAATTTAATAAAAAAATTAATAACTCAGAAGCCGTTTACAATAAATTAATCAAACTTACACTGATTACTCAAAATTGTTCACTCTTTTAAAAGAAAATATTTGCAAGATTGTAAATTTAAAAATTCCATATTTTTAATAACAATTTTAATTATTTATGTGTTCTACCCCTCCAATTGCAATGAAACTCATAGGAAGTGTACTCGCAATCAGTAGTCTCGTCTTGAAGCCAAAAAATTTTTTTTTTTGTATTTTCAATTTGGAATATACATAACGAATTTTTTATTAAAAACGCGCGCCAACTTCACAGGGGGAGAACGTCAATTGTCATGGAAAATTCTGTTCAGAAGATACAAATATTATTTGCTTTTAATAATTTTTTTTTAAATGGAAGTTTATAATATTGCGCACTGATCAGATTAAATATGATATCTTAACCTAAAAATATATAAATGCTACACATTTGTTAACTAATATTTAGTAAAGTTTATTCTCCTTTGTTCATATATAGGGTAGAGTGGCGTAAAAAAGCCACATTTTTACTTTTGATGCTGTAAAATCTGTATTTAAATTTTTTTTCTCAAATTTCCAATTGTTGTTGAAAGTTTAGTTATTAAGCTTGAAAATTTTTGACGGAAATATGTTTTATCTCATGATATTCACCTGATAGGGTGAATAAGCCACCCTACGATTTTAGCAAAACATGTTATCAATTTAGGTATTTTTATAGTTTTCCTTTATTTATATGACAAATAGTCTTATTTGAAAAATATTTTAATAATTATGAAAGAGTTTTTAGCAAGCAAAATTGAAAATTACACTGAGAAAATTGGATGTTAAAAATCTTAATGTACTAGATATTAAGAAAAGATGGTATTTCATATAACATCTAGATGTTATTGTTAAATAACTCAGATGCTAACTGGTATAATCTACAAATTTGAGGTTATGTGTGAACATGTCTTTTCCAATATCTGTGGATATTAAATTTAAAAATCTAAGATGTTTATGTATTTGACTGTCACAGATATTTACCGTTAATATCTAGATATTAAAGCTCAATATCCATTTTTCTCAGTGTATATTAAGTTTACCTGTTTTCGATTTGCACTGCCAATTTTCCGTACCTTTTTTAGAAGTTCTCTTTAAGTTTCACCACAGATAACATATTTCGTTGCAACCGTTTGTTCATTATTTATGTTTTTAATGCACCTTGTACTACTTTTTCGTTGTGCTTAATTAATTTTATTAAATAAACACGACAAATATTGTAAAATAAAGGGTAGTTTAAATAGAAAACAAGTGAATTTCACAAAATATTCAATGGATTTTTTGCCCTGGCTTTTTTACACCCAAGACCAGTTATTAAAAAAGCAAAAATAAATTTTTCATTCTGTTCAATTTCCAAAAATTAACACTGTATACGTTTTCGGTATGCTTTTTTCGTCATGTACAATCATTTACTTTTATTATTCGTTCACTTAATCAGATTGTAATATGTTTGAAAAGTTCACCAAAATGTTTTCAAAAAAGCAACAAAAAATTAAAATTACAATAAAAACAATATTAATCTAGGTATAACATTCAAACTAGATTCAAAAGTTGCGTATTAGCTAATAGTATTTATATTCTAAACAGCTGATAAATCGGCTTAATAGTTTTTATAAATAAAACTCAAATGGCCTTTTTACCCCACTCTACCCTATTGTTAAATAAAAAAAATTTTTAACATTTTTCAAAATTCTACCTCCACAAATCGGTGCAGAATATTATAAACTTCCATTTAAAAAAAAATTATTAAAAGCAAATAATATTTGTATCTTCTGAACAGAATTTTCCATGACAATTGACGTTCTCCCCCTGTGAAGTTGGCGCGCGTTTTTAATAAAAAATTCGTTATGTATATTCCAAATTGAAAATACAAAAAAAAAATTTTTTTTGGCTTCAAGACGAGACTACTGATTGCGAGTACACTTCCTATGAGTTTCATTGCAATTGGAGGGGTAGAACACATAAATAATTAAAATTGTTATTAAAAATATGGAATTTTTAAATTTACAATCTTGCAAATATTTTCTTTTAAAAGAGTGAACAATTTTGAGTAATCAGTGTAAGTTTGATTAATTTATTGTTAACGGCTTCTGAGTTATTAATTTTTTTATTAAATTTTGTATTATTTTGTTAATGCAAAAACAATAACAAAAATTTTAAATTTCAAAAAATGGTTAAAAGTGTTTCTTTGTTTTGTTGTGAACTACCGATTTTCATAAAAGTTTTAACATTTTAGAAATTCAATAAAATTTTTTTAACACAGTTGAGCTGGTCTGACCCAAATCCATAAAGTATTGCAAAAAAATGTAAAAAATAGAAAAGAAAAATAAATAATAATAAGTAGCGAAATATTCTTATTCGCTAAATATTTACTGTTCATAAATATTTCAATTTATAGTATTAAATAAATAGTTATTTATACTAAATATGAATTACTTAAATAAAAAATGCAATAATTAAATATAATATTAATTATTTATTAATTATATACCCTAAAAACAATTAAATTAATTCAAATAAAAATTATTGAACTGAATTAAATGGTTTAATTATTGACGTCACACCTCCCGCTTGATAAATCACGAAAGTAGTGAGAAAAACACCAGTAATTAATCAAGTAATTTCAAACAAGAATCAATAAATTTTTTTACATTTTGAAGCATTTTTATATGTTTTTTTAAACATTTTCTAACAGCAAAAAAAGTGATATTTTTCCGCACCTTCTTTTTTTGTACAATATATGGTTAAATCAGTACGAAATTCTTATTAAGTTAAAAATTACGATAATTACAAACAATTTTTTATTATCAATAAATTGATATTAATTAATGATAATTAGCTCGAAAAGTTGAACTGTCGTGTTGGCGCTTACAGCGTTGTTTTAGCGCACCCTTCAATTTTACCTCAGCTCACCTACAAGATGTTCTGTGTACTGCCAATATTTTATTTTGACAATTGGCAATGCCATAGTGTAAGTTATCTTTTAATGCAAAAAAGATTAAAAATCAAAATTTTACTATTTCAGTATTTTGTCTCGCATTTGCATAAAAATAAATTAAAGAATTAAACTAAAATTTTTCTTTCTTCCTTATAAATGCCTTAATAGAAATTGACTTTAATTTTGATTTTCGTCAATTTAGTTAATAAATAATTAAGTGTTTACATTTAGAAAAAAAATAATTTAATAAATTATTGGATCTGCCATTTTAAAATTAAAAAATTAGATTTTAGATTCTTATTCAGCAACCTTAAAAACTTTTTTTACCAAGTTGAATGAAAATCTATTAAAATTTGTTCAAGTTATGCAAGTTTTTACATTACTAATTTTGTTATAGTTGATTGTTTTATTTATAATACATTATCAGTCGACTAATTGATATGCTATACATCTACGAAGAATTTTTTTCAGTTTTTACATCCCTTAAAACAGTAGTATACTTGAAATAACTTGTTTCTTAAACCTCGCTTAACTACAGTGGTGTTTACATTTACCCCGAATTTTAGAAAAATTTCACAATCTCGGGGTAAATGTAAACAGTCAGTTTTAGGCGATTCAGGTGCATCAATATTTTTTGTACCTCATAAAATTTTTCTAGGGAAGTAAAGTAACAAGTTCATGCAAAAGAAAACCGTCCGTATTACCTTTTAACAAAAAAAATTAATGTTTTTGGTGAAAAATATATATTCCGTTGACATTTACCTCAAATGACCCTATTTGATTCAATTAAATATTTAATTGATAATAGTTAATTAATCGGTTATTTGAATCAATTAAATTTTTTTCAGTGCAAAATTAGAGAAAAACATTTAAAATAGGTGTCCTAACATTTTTTCAAAGTTATGGGCAAAAACCTTCTTTTGAAAAATTAAAAATAAAAAATATATATAGTTAAACTTTATTAATCTATCTCAAAGTACTCTCATTCTATGTCCGCAGGTGAGACCTACAAAAAAAAAAAAATTCATCCCAAAAGCTCTTTATAATTTGGAGATATTTATGAAAATATGATGTTTACACACACACATACACGGAATGACATTACAATACTTCCTCTATATGAGGAAGCAATACATCAATTGATTCATCTTTTATTAAATAGTAATTATTTTAATATAAAATTTTAATAACCTCAAGAAATACAAAATTTTAACTTTTTAAAAAAATATAAATATCGATTACTTTTATAAATTTTGATAAAATGTATACTTTATATACATCAATCGATTCGTTTTCATGTTAGGACTGTAATTTTGACAAGAATTAACTATAATTTAGATATAAAAAAGGTGTTTTAAAAAATACAAAAAATTTCTTTTTCAAATTTTGAAAAAATTGATAATAAAAGATTTTGTAGATACATTTTAAAATCCTTGTGTCAGATTCTAGGTATTAATGGCTGCAATGTACCTACAGACAATCAGGAAAATTCATTCACATGAAGAGAAAAATCAAGCGTTTGTGGCATGGAGCCCTCCAATGCATAGTACTGCCTGTGTAGGCATAGTACTAACTTCAGTACTAAGCCAATACTGGGAAAACCCTGGCTGGTAACGCTGTCCAGTACTGATTTTATACTGTCAGTCAGTGACGTGTTCTCGAAAACAAAATTTACTTTTATTAGCTTATATTAAAGCTCGTTATTTAATAATCAAAGCATGGCGAGTAATTTATAGAATACTAATAATTATTAATATTTCTGTAGTAAACAAACTTTTATGAGTGTCAAAAAAATGTAAATAATTATTAGAATTGCTTTTATTAAAATATGTTTTAAAACAACATTTTTCTTATTTTCTTTCATTAACCCATTAACGCCTGAATGCACTGAATTTTTAGTCTGACTTCAAACTTAAGTATTTCTTAGTAAACATACTATTTTCTTTCAGGACAAATTTTTTTTATGTATTGGAGTGTCCTTTACCCGAATATCATGTTTAAAAATTATTACAAAATTGTTTAACAATATTTTTTTGCATATAATTAAAAATTACACAATTTTTTAATGATTTTTTTTAAATCTTAAATTTAAATGTCAAAAAAAAATTTTAACGGTTCACATTTCCATACATCGTGCACTCGATTGTTACACTTTCCAAATATATATCGTCCTTTTGTAAATAAACTTTTGATTTTTCAAAATGGCGCCTAAAAACTCAAAAATTTATGAAAATTTAAAATTTATTGTCCGATGTACATTTTTTTTTTAATTTGGCTTGAAAATGCTTACTCGCGGGTTTTTGGGGTCGCTGATTACGAATCTGAAATTACTTTTTCAAAATTCAAAAATGGCGGATCCAATATGGCAGACAAAATTTTCAAATATCAGTCGGATTCTCTTCAAAATCCTTACTCGGGGGTTTTCGGGGTCGCTGATAACAAATTTGAAATTAATTTTTGAAAATCCAAAATGGCGGATCTAATATGGCGTACAAAATTTTCAAATATCAGTCGGATTCTCTTCAAAATCCTTACTCGGGGGTTTTCGGGGTCGCTGATAACGAATTTGATTTTTTTGGGGAAAAATCAATATTAATAAATAAAATAACATATTTTAGCACTATAAAGTAAAATGTTTACTTAAAATATGTAAAAATTTGAAAATATTTTATTTTTATAATAGTTTAATAACTATTCCTAATTATTTTAATAATAATAATTATTATATTTTATTATATTTATGAGGGATTCCGCGTCAAGTGATCAAGGGGTCTTTTGGTGTAATGTTTATTTCAATAATTTTTTACTCTTAAACAATTAAACGACAAAGTACATTTTGGAAAGGTTTTTTCATACTCTTTCGATTGGAAATAAGTATTTTGAAAAAAAAATTTTTTGACCCAAAAAAATTAAAATTAAAAATAAATTTCAATTTTTGGGGGACAGAGACCCGATTTATTTATTTTTTTTAACGACAGCTGAGGTTTTTTCCTAAAAGGACATATAAATGATAAACTGGGACTAGAATGTTTAAACATTGAAAAAAAGAGTTTTCTACTCGCCGGAGCGCTCAAAACCTGGTTTTTGGCTCCGTTTGAGAGAAAATTCTTTTTTTTCAACGTTTAAACATTCTAGTCCCACTTTATCATTTATATGTCCTTTTAGGAAAAAACCTCCGCTTACGTAAAAAAAATCGGGTCTCTCTCCCCAAAAATTGAAATTTATTTTTAATTTTGATTTTTTTGGGTCAAAAATTTTTTTTTTCAAAATACTTATTTCCAATCGAAAGAGCATGAAAAAACCTTTCCAAAATGTACTTTGTCAAATTTGTATGTTTAATTGTTTAAGAGAAAAAATTATTGAAATCAACATTACACCAAAAGATCCCTAGATCTACTTAAGTTTTTTGTCATTTTAGATTTAATATGCACATATGCAAACAACACATACACATGTATACTCACACATATACACATAATACATATTCATGTATACTCACACATGTACACACAATACATACTCATGTATACTCACACATATATACACAGCACATTTATGTTACTGTGTTTAATTATTAAATTACACAGCATCTAATTTTTCAAGGTAAAATCTTAAAATAGAAAACATCTTTTCGTTTTGTTTCAAAGAAACTACAAATTTTTCAAACATTCCATGTAAGACCAAAAATGTAAACTTTGACCCCTTCCAGTTTTTACATTTTTTTGAATAAATTAATAATATTTTGTATTTTTAATGGTATCTAATAGGACTACTGTTTATGCAAACTTTTAACCTTATCCCAAACATTTCAAATCATACCCGGATCACTTGAGGTGGAATGCCATATATATATTTTTTTTGTTTAATTATTTAACCAATTAAATAAATTTATATATCTGACTCTGTTGAAATGTTGAGAAAAAAATCAAAAAACTTTTTGAACTAAAAATATATGTTTAATTTAAACATATTTTGTTATTTAATTAATTTTAATTTTTATCAAACCAAATTTACTATGCATTGAATCAAAATTATTATGTTTAAATTAAACATAATTTTTGGTTGATTGTATGACTAAGATAATTATGTTTGATTTAAATATATTGTTTTCTCAGTGAAAATGTTATTATATTTTTTTTATAATAGTTATCGCTAAATGAATTTTTTTGCAACTTTTTAAACAAAATTTTATTTCTTCTAAATGAATAAACCGGTTGAAATAAATCAAGCTTGAATATTAAGGGGATAAAATATACTTTCGTTTAGAATTAGAGACTTTTTAAAGAGTTTATTTTTGAATAATTATTTAAGAAATTTGTTGTAAACAAATTTTTTTTAATTTTCTGCGCCTTTGAAAAATTTGATAAAACTATCAACATAATTAAAATTATTAGAAATCAAAATGTATAGTGCAACAAAACTGTACTTAGTTTTTAATCAATATTATGGTTATATAAATGTTAACTCGACAGTATTTTGTTTATTTCGTAGATGCAAACAATGTTTTAATTCAGAAAAACTTCAAACTCGCATCTCCGCTGCAATATAATTTTGATTGTAACTTTTTAAAAATTGTTGCTAATTCTAAACAAAAGTATAATTATTTTATCCCCTTTATTATATGCCCGCTTGATTCATTTAAATCGGTTTATTCATTTAGGAGAAATAAAATTTTGTTTAAAAATTTGCAAAAAAATTAATTTGACATAACTTTTATAAAAAAAATTTTTCTTCCTGTTTTTTGGTAAAAACATTCCTAAAGTTAAATAGAAATATTTTTTCAGCATTTCGATTTAAAAAATATACTTTTTATTTTTAGGGAAAATTTCACGAATTCTGACCAAAGTAATTCGAATTTGCTAAAAATATAGCTAAATATTTCATACTAGAAATTTATTTTTTCTGGAACTTTTTGAGAAATGAGCATATTGGGTCAAAATTTTCTCTATTTTCTTTATTCGATTGTTGAACTATCCAACTATTACTATTTTTGTAGTGAAAAATACTAATAGTAATTATTGCTGTATTCACTTTCAAAAATTGCATTAAGAATTTAAATTTTTACATCGTCATTGTAATTTTCATTAACTTTTGTATTACTTTTTACATTCAGTATGTTGTAAATATTACTTGTAAAAATTTTAATGTTTTACTTTTTAACTTTTTGCTCGAAAAAGTAGTAATCCGTACCGCTACCACGCACACCTGAGTGTGTGATCACGTTACTACTGTCATGCGCAGCGATCGTAATATATTAATGTTATATATTGTTATAATAATCATTTATGCTAATACACCTAAAGTTCTATATTTCAAAATGTGCAATTTGAGTTTTACATTAAATTATTTATAACATTTATTGAAATAATTCTTTTTTATTTTGTACAAAATAAGAATAAGAAATGTAAGAATAATAATCTAATAATCAAAATAAATAATTTTAAATTAAATATAATGTCTCTTATTATTATAATGAATGTTAATTTTTAAAAAATTATTACCTTTTCTATTAAGGTAATATTGCAGAGTAATATTAAGATAAAATTAGAATAATTTTATAATTTAGAAAATAACATTTTACCAAGCTGGACTCGAACCCTGAACCTTGTGTACAGCTAGCAAGAGTCTTACAAGTGAGCGAATCTTACTTGACCTTACTGAACACAAGGTTCAGTGTTCGAGTCCAGACTTGGTGAAATGTTTTATTTATAAAATATAAAATTATTTTAATTTTATCTGTATATTATATTAACATTACGTTAATATTACAGTGTAATATTACCTTAACATTGTGAGGTAACATTACCTTAATATTCCCATTAATATTACCTCCAGGCGGACATTTTGATATTCCAGTAAGATCACTGTTACGTTTATTTATGGGAAAGGGATATATGCGTGTAACTGATATTTTGATTCGTAGCGTTTGCTTTTTCGACTAAAAACTAAAAATCTATACAAAGTAGTAATAATTGCTCTGATATATAATAAAAGTTGCTTCGCTCAAAATATTAATTGCTCGAGACATTTTAAATATTACTCGGCTTTTAATAACATTTATTAATTTTATTAATAACATTTTAATTTAACATTTAATTTAATTTTAACATTTAATTAATAACATTTATTATTTTTAATAACACAAATTCAAGAACCGGTCGGACGCTCGGACGACACGCGCAACTGCCAGTCAGTGAGCAGTAAGCTCCTCTGGGCCACTTACTGCTACCCGACTGGTACTAGCGCGTGTCGTCTGAGCGTCCGACCTGTTCTTAAATTGGGAGCCTCAATTGTAGACCTATATTCAGTAGCTTATAAGTCCGAAAATATTTAGTTTAGGAAAAAGTTGTCAAAGAATGAAAGTTTTAGATTTATTTCGACTTTTGAGAAATGTAAACAAAATTTTTCTATAAACAAATTAAGTTTTCCTTTTAAAATAAACGTTTATTTTTAGATTACGTGTGCAGTACGCACATGTTCTAAATCAGTTTATATTAATATAACATAACTGACAGTTAAAAAAAATTAATTTGTTTATTAAAAAAAAATTTTTTCTACATTTCATGTTATGTTTTAAAAAATTTTACGTAAACGAAATTTATATCATTAATATCAATTCTAAAAAATTATATAATTAAATAAATATCAATAAATGTATACGTGATCGAGCGAGCCTTAGCGAGCGAGATATATATTGCTAGTAAATATAATAAAATATAATAATTATTATTATCAAAATAATTAGGAATAGTTATTAAACTATTATAAAAATAAAATATTTTCAAATTTTTACATATTTTAAGTAAACATTTTACTTTATAGTGCTAAAATATGTTATTTTATTTATTAATATTGATTTTTCCCCAAAAAAATCAAATTCGTTATCAGCGACCCCGAAAACCCCCGAGTAAGGATTTTGAAGAGAATCCGACTGATATTTGAAAATTTTGTACGCCATATTAGATCCGCCATTTTGGATTTTCAAAAATTAATTTCAAATTTGTTATTTATGGTTATTTATGGAAATGTGAACCGTTAAAATTTTTTTTTGACATTTAAATTTAAGATTTAAAAAAAATCATTAAAAAATTGTGTAATTTTTTAATTATATGCAAAAAAATATTGTTAAACAATTTTGTAATAATTTTTAAACATGATATTCGGGTAAAGGACACTCCAATACATAAAAAAAATTTGTCCTGAAAGAAAATAGTATGTTTACTAAGAAATACTTAAGTTTGAAGTCAGACTAAAAATTCAGTGCATTCAGGCGTTAATGGGTTAATGAAAGAAAATAAGAAAAATGTTGTTTTAAAACATATTTTAATAAAAGCAATTCTAATAATTATTTACATTTTTTTGACACTCATAAAAGTTTGTTTACTACAGAAATATTAATAATTATTAGTATTCTATAAATTACTCGCCATGCTTTGATTATTAAATAACGAGCTTTAATATAAGCTAATAAAAGTAAATTTTGTTTTCGAGAACACGTCACTGACTGACAGTATAAAATCAGTACTGGACAGCGTTACCAGCCAGGGTTTTCCCAGTATTGGCTTAGTACTGAAGTTAGTACTATGCCTATACAGGCAGTACTATGCATTGGAGGGCTCCATGCCACAAACGCTTGATTTTTCTCTTCATGTGAATGAATTTTCCTGATTGTCTGTAGGTACATTGCAGCCATTAATACCTAGAATCTGACACAAGGATTTTAAAATGTATCTACAAAATCTTTTATTATCAATTTTTTCAAAATTTGAAAAAGAAATTTTTTGTATTTTTTAAAACACCTTTTTTATATCTAAATTATAGTTAATTCTTGTCAAAATTACAGTCCTAACATGAAAACGAATCGATTGATGTATATAAAGTATACATTTTATCAAAATTTATAAAAGTAATCGATATTTATATTTTTTTAAAAAGTTAAAATTTTGTATTTCTTGAGGTTATTAAAATTTTATATTAAAATAATTACTATTTAATAAAAGATGAATCAATTGATGTATTGCTTCCTCATATAGAGGAAGTATTGTAATGTCATTCCGTGTATGTGTGTGTGTAAACATCATATTTTCATAAATATCTCCAAATTATAAAGAGCTTTTGGGATGAATTTTTTTTTAAATTGTAGGTCTCACCTACGGACATAAAATGAGAGTACTTTGAGATAGATTAATTTTCGCTTTGTTTAAAAGGCTACCAAGCCTAGGCATATCAATTTAGAAACTTAATATTTACATCATTGGAAAGCTTGTTTCATTACCTTTCCAACGATATATTTGTTTTTGTCAGGGACTGCTACTAAAACGAAACTAAATAGAAAATTACTTTCGTTTTAGTGTTTGAATTGACACGAAACTAAATTGACAAAGTGACTTTAGTTTCAAGTCGACACAAAACTAAATTAACAAATTAGATTTAGTTTCGTGTCGACACGAAACAAAATATTGAAAAACAAAATTATTTAGTGTCAATCACAGAAAAATTGCTTTCCCTGACTTACGTAACTAGAGCAACGTAAGTAATTAATATAAGTTACGTTACCAGAGTAAATTACGTAATCACAGTCACTTATGTAAATGGTCAAACTTACGTAAGTTTTGTAACTAGAATAACTAACGCAATTAATCAAATTTACGTAAGTTACACAGCTAGAATAACTTATTAAATTAAATGAACTTACGTAAGTTGCGCAACTAGAACAACTTATACAATTAAATGAACTTACGTAAGTTACGTACCTAAAGTAACTTACATAAATGGTCAAATTTACTTACATTACGTAAATAATCACATTTACACAAGTTACGTAACTTACGTAAATTCATTTAATTGTGTATGTTATTATAGTTACGTAACTTACGTAAGTTCGTTTAGTAGCGTGCGGATGATTAATTGCGTATGTTTCGTAACTTACGTAAATGGTCAAACTTACGTAAGTTACACAACTAGAATAACTTACGTAATTAAATGAACTGTACGTACGTACAGTAACTTACATAAATAGTCAAATTTACTTAAATTACGTAAATAATCTCATTTACGTAAGTTACGTTATTTTGTTATGGTTATGTAACATACGTAACTTCCTTTAATTATGTAAGTTACAATAGTTACGTAAGTCAGGAGAAACAATTTTTCTGATTGACACTAAATAATTATGTTTTTTAATATTTTGTTTTGAGTCAACACGAAACAAAATCTAATTTGTTAATTTAGTTTTGGGTCGACACGAAACTAAACTCAGTTTGTTAATTTAGTTTCGTGTCGACTTGAAACTAAAGTCACTTCGTTAATTTAGTTTTGGCCTATTCAAACACTAAAACGAAACTAAACTTTTGAGACGGTCCCTGGTTTTTGTATTTATCTGCTTCCATATTAATTTTATAAAGAAAATTTGAAGAGAGTTTTTTTTCAATTGACCGCAATTTTGCTGATAAACATTAAAAATGAAATTTTTAAAAATTAAACAAATAGGTTTCATTCTTTGAACGTTTCTAAAGAAAAAGAGACAAGACCGGACAAAATATATTGATTTTTGTGGATTTTACATTAAATTTACAAAAAAATGTTTTTTCACTTATTAGAAACAGCAAGTTTGAGGGCTTTGAAAGATGGTTTAATATTATTATTTTAAAAAGTCAAATATATGGATTTTTTCGTCTTTTCCTCTACTTTAATCCTAAGGAGTTCCGGAAAAGGAAAATTGAATTCCCTTTTTTTAAAAGCCTTATTTTCGGAACATCCTTCCGGCAGGACGGGCGTTTGGACGTTCTATCATTAAAATACATTATTAATTGAAAAAATAACAATATGATATATATTTAATCTTAAAACACATATAGCTCTTTTTATGTTTTGCATTTATTTAAAAAAATACAAATTATTATAGCAGCAGGAAGAGAATATTACTTTCTCTCCCCGTGACGTCACGGGGAGGGAAAGTAACATTCTCTTCCTGCCTCCGGGAAATACGTAATTTCCACCCTCTTTATAGGTGAGAAATGATGTACTTTCGGTGCGTGTGTAATTACAGAATAGTACGGTATACTATAGTACACAACTATATAGTAGTACAGTATACTATATAGTATAGTGCAGTTTAATACAGTACTATATAGTATAGTACAGTGTAGTATAGTACTATATAGTTTAGTAGACATTGTAGTGTGGTATAGTCTACATAGTAGGGAAGCGATATCCGGGTAATAGCGAAATTTCTACACTGGATAGTACTACATAGTATAGTACAGTACTATTAAGTTTTACTTTGTTAAAGAACAACTTCTTTTACTGTTAAAGGCATTCACTGCACGTGCCCTCAAGTTCAAAAATTATAAAAAAATTTTTTTAGTGAAATTATTATTCAAAAAAGGGACTCGAACCACCATAGGCCTCAAAAGTGTGCTTCTGGGATAGCGCTATATGCGCTCAACCAAATCGTCACTTGACTCCAAGGGTAACTTCCGAAGGTTGACACGAGAAACTTCCTGGAAGTTTCCTGGAAGTTTTTGTGCTGTGGGTAGTAAGGGTTTTCGGAATATGATATCACTTGCATTTTAAGTTACTGGAAGTTCAATTAACTAAAGTTGTGTACTATTTGTTCAGAATAGATATTTGGTTGGACAAATTTTTATTTCTGACATGCATTTAAAAAAAATATATTTTATGTTTTTATACTTTTTTTGCTCGAGGTGTCGTAGAATCTTATTCCTTCTTGGCCAGTATGCTCAATTTTGTTATTAAGCGTTGTTTTTTTAATTTTATAGACAAAAAATGACCAAATTCTAAGTTTTCTGGTTCTCAGTTTCCTATCACTTTCTGACAGAATACGTATATATCTATATATGCTTAACCTATAAAATTTACAATTTGTGTTTTTTGACTGCGGACACTTTTAGGCCACTACTTTTTAAAACCTAAACGTAAAAAAAATGTGGAAAAATTTTCTTCATTTATTTCTTCTTTCGTTTGTAGAACTATCCTTATACTGCTGGTTATATCCACCTGAGAATATCAAGGTCACCACTAGGTGGCAGTTTAATTCCTTTTTGGAATTTCTCGTGACACTTGGTGGTGACCTTAGCGTTTTCAAGTGGAGAAATTAGACCACAATTTTCTCTCTCAAGAAATTTTTTTCAATTACAAATATAACCTAATTTATCTTCCTGTAAAAACTTTGATCAGATTTTTAATTTGTTGTTAAAATAAAAAGAAATATTTTAGTAAAATTTCTTTTTCTATAGAAATTAAAAAAATTTCAAAAGTTTTTGGAATTGATAATAGAAAAAAGTTTTATATCCAAGAGAAAACTATTTTATATCTGATGTATTAATCAGAAAATATTTAATAAATAGTATCTAAATAATTATTTAATCCTAAGGATGTGTTTACAAAATAATAATAATATTAAAATAAAATAAAAGTACAAGCAAAATCTACGTATTTTCCATATTCCTAAGAGTCTTTTTTAATCTGCTTCTCAAATAATAAAGATAACAAAATTATTTATTTGTAGGTAAATTTTTACATTTTTTTTTGTTAAAATTTTAAACAATAAAAAAATTATGAATTAAGCAAAATCCTCTCGCAAAAAAAGCTGGAAATCTTTTGAAAAATTTCGTAACGACAAAAGTATTAATATTTTAAAATTATTTTTTTATTAAAATTTTTTTTATTTTGTCAAGAAATAATTATCAAAAATAAATAAAAATTCAAAATTATAATATAATTTTTTTTCTTTATTAATTTAAATTTTATTTTTCATTTCTTGATTAGAAATTAATAAAAATTATTAATTTGTTAATATATTTAATTTAATTTTAATATATATTAATTAATATTTAATTAACTAATAAAATTTCTAATAACTAAAAAACTGGAAACAGAAATGTGCAGAAGTTCCAGACAGTTTAGCTTTTCCTAGATAAATAGTTGCTTTATTTACTAATTTATTTATTATCATTAATTTATTATTTTACTTTTCATTTATTGAGTACGACAATTGTTAAGCAAAAATAAATATACTAAAAAAATGTCTTATGAAACTTTTACTACTTACAAGCGAGAATTCATAATGTGTATTTAAAAAATGTTTGACATAGCACTCAAACTCCAACATATAATAAATTCATCTCTCACGAATTGCCAATATCAAAATGAAATTTTCTCTTGAATGTTTTATCCGTATCGCGAATCGCATACTTCTCTAGAGGTAAGAAGCAGACAGACTGGTGTGTCCTGTCCACGGCAAATTCGAAGGAAGAACGAGTTTGGCTTCTTCCCTTTTAAAACCTGCGGCTAACTAGACAAAGATCGCAAAGTTTTTATAAATTTTCTCAAAAAAAGAACTTTTTTTAAACCAAAATGTTTTTACCTCTTTTTTAAATCAATTTTCAATTAAAAAATGTGTCTAAAATAATTTTGTAATCAAAAATGACTAATTTAATCTAAATTAAATAACTTAAATTATTTGAATAACGTTTATTTGAATCAAATAAATCTTAATTGATACAATTAAATAATTAATTGACTCTAATAACTAATTTTTTTAATACAAATAATGAGTTATTTAAAACAATTTATTTATTTATTTCACCCAACTAATTGGATATTTAATATAAATAAGCATTATTTGACACAATTAATTTATTTCATCGTTTCAGGTAAACTAAATTATTTAATGCAAATAATGCATTATCTAGTGGTATTAAAGGGTGATTCTCCGAGTAGGGCATAATAATTTAATGTCCCTCATTTTTTTTAAAAAATCAGTTGTTTTTATTCAAAAATCATTTTGCTTAAAAATCTGTTTTAAGGTGTCAAAACGTCATGGTTTTTTTTTTTAATAAAATATAGTAATAGTTATAAATATAATGAATATTGACATTTTCTTATTGTCTAAGTTTGTAGAATTTAGAAAAACAAAACACTTGTAGAACAAAAAATTTATTTTTTAATATTTTTGTAGTTATTTCTTGTCCCTTGTTTTCGCGTCATCGTATAATCACTTTGTAAAATTGAATAATTTACATAAAGAGTAAAATCGAAAAATTACTTAACATTTACCAAAAGCACCAATAAACTCTCCAAAGTAAATTACTAAAAGAGAAATTAATTTTAAAAATTTTTCTCTGTTTTATATGCGTTATAAGCATGAAAGTTGCTTTAGGAATCACAGAATCGTCTTGGTCGAATCATCACATATTTGCAAAAAATAAATGATTATTTATATTTTACCTCTAACACATTTTAGTAGTATTAAATAAGTGAAAACAAAAAAAAATTTTAAATCGATAATTTGCCTTAAAATGAGTTTTTCTTGTGCGACATGGTCGAATCACTTTGTCATGGTATAGTTTTTCTCTATTGAACTGTGTCACTTAAATATTCATAGTGTATCAATGGAAGAAGGAAGATTTTAAATTCAGGATGCATTTCACGTCAGAAATATCACAATTTTCAAAAAAGTTAATAAAAAATTGTATTAAAAATTTTTTTTTGTTTATTTACTCCTTTTTAAGAAGAATGTTACTAATACATTTGGATTTCTTATGAATTCAAATTTAATTTAATTTAAAAAATTGATGGAATCTCAACTGGTTCCTCAGATATTAAAGTTTTTGGAAAAGAAAGCGTCGCCGTGCCGTAGCACCATACCGCACAGGTCGCACATGAAAGATTGGGGCAAGACGAGGTACCGGCCTTATTTAACAAACGAATTAACCAATCGAGATTATATTTAACACAATAGTGCACGGAGACGATAGTTTCTTGTGTATAAAACCTCAAAGCCATGAGAATAAATCTTTTATCTGTTTCATTTAAAAAACTGTTTTCGACAATTTTCTTCTGAGTCCAAAACAAAACAACAATTTTTTATACTTCTTTCTTAACAACTCAAAAGCAATGTCAAAGTTGCATCATCACCATCTGTTTTTTAAAATCTAACAAACTACCCCTAATATGTAGAAATTCAAAGTTTATAATAATTAAAATTAAATAACAGATTTCTCTTCAAAACAGAACAAGAAGAACAAGAATCATGTTTTTCGGTGTTTTTGAAAATTTCTACCGGGTAAATCTGACGTGCTAGAGACTTGTCATAAGAGTCAAATTAAAACCTGAACCCTGTACTTTAAGACACTAAAGCGATATTGCTAACACAAACTAAATTAGCCTTAAAAAATGATTTTTTAACAGTTGTCAAGCATAAAAATTGACAGACACTGTCCGTAAATTAAACTATTTTGCAAAATGATTGGATTCCCTTATAATTTGTTACTGAGGTGTTTTTGGGGTCGTTGATTATGAATCAAACTACAGATTTTTTATTTTTACATCATATTTGTAATCAACGACCCCGAAAACCTCAAAGTATTAAATTCTAAGCGAATCCAATCATTTTTTAAAACAGTTGTATTCACGGACTGTGTGAGTCAATTTTTAATGATTGCCAACTGCCTTTGTCACGCACAAATAAACTTAGAAAATTTAAAAAAAAATTTAATTACATTATTTTAAGTTTCTGTAAGACAGAAATTCAAGAAAAAAGTTTTTTTGAATTGTATTTGTGTATTTCATAGGCCAACTAAAATGACCATCAAAATTTTATGCGTGGTATTACTATCCGGTGGCTCGTTTGTTGTTAGTAATATCGCTTTATTTTCTTAAAGTACAGGGTTCAGGCTTTAATTTGACTCATATGACAAGTCTCTAGCACGTCGGATTTACCCGGTAGAAATTTTCAAAAACAGCGAAAAACATGATTTTTAAAAATTATCCCCCTCTTTTCTCAAAATCCTTAGGTGATGGGAGGTTTTCGTTGCCAAATTCGGATTCCGCGCACCAAATACTGCGGGGAAGGACTTTCCGATCTCAGACAACGGTAATTTTTATTTTTTTTGCATGCTTGTGTTATTAAAAAAATTACGAAAAAACTTTTTTAGTAATTTTTTATATTTTGAAAAAATTGATTTTTTTATTTTTTTAAATATCTTTTTCTTGTTCTGTTTTGAAGAGAAATCTGATATTTATTTTTTTATTATAAACTTTAAATTTATACATATTAGCGGTAGTTTGTTGGATTAAAAAAACAGAGGGTGATGATGCAATTTTTATATTGCTTTTGAGTTGTTAAAAAAGAAGTATAGAAAATTATTGTTTTGTTTTGAAAAACAATGTGTTTTTTAATTTTTTTATTATACATAGTGCATTTTTACATATTAGGGGTAGTTTTTCCAATTTAAAAAAACAGAGGGATCGGTATATAATTAATAACCATTAACTATTTCGTTAGGAAAATATTACAATTGGAATCGGTGACAGATTTTTTTCTATCAAATTTGTTATTCAGGAATAGTATTTGTCAACCTTCAGTACTTTATGTTTTTGCAGTAATGCAATTAAAGTATTAAAATTTAATAAAAAATTTACACCAGCATTTTGAGTCAAAATAGAGTCTAATTATAAATAATTGTTTCGCAATTAGACCCTACCTTACGATTGCTAAAACCTAAATAAAATCTATATGTTTATGCTAAAAGTAGGGCTTAAATTTTGACTCGGGTTTGATGTTATAAATATTACATCAATAAAAGTTAAAGTATAAAGCAGTTTTTAAAAACAAATTAATATAATAAAACTTTTTTAATTTGGTAAGAAAATTACCGATTTTTCCTGGTCAAATCAAATTTCCGCGGCTAGTTATCGGTTTCCCCGCGTGATTGATAGATACTTTGTTAAATGTCTTATAGTAGAAACTAAATCCCGTCAATGACTGGTACTGGTATATAAAATATTTTTTTATAACATATTTTCTTAAAAAAGAGTATTTTCATAAAATAAAACAATTTTTGTAGCCATCTGCAGATTTATTTATGGCAAAAACTAACAATCAAGTATATTGTTGCTTAAGATTTGTCTTTACATTGCTCAAAACATCTTTAGAAGTTCAATCAAAAAGTAAAATAGCGTAACTTTTTACCATGTAAGCTTTACTTTATGCCCAGTGGCATTTCGTTAAGTACAAAATTGTACAAAAGGGTCTAGAGACCGCTTATGATAAAAAGAAAATCATAAAACATCTCCATTTTTAAAGTTTCTGAAGTTATTTCAATTAAAAAATATTGAATGATAATTATTTTTCAAATCTGTAATTTTAAAAACCTTCCTTGGCCTAAGGTCAAACATTCTGCCAAGTTTGGTTTCAATAGGATTAGCAATTTTTAAGTCTCATCTTATATATATTATATATAAATAGATGTATGTATGTCCGCGTATGTCACAGAATCTTTGTTTGCGAATCACTTAAAAACGGCTGAACCGTTTGAAACCAAATTTAGCAAAAAATTTGACCTTAGGTCAAGGGGTCATTGATTAAGATTATGACATCAAAATAATGCAATTCATAATTATTTATCCAATTCATTCAATATTTTTTAATTGAAAGAACTTCAGAAACTTTAAGAATGGAGATGTTTTATGATTTGATTTTATTTTTATCATAAACGGGCTCGAGACACTTTTGTACAATTTTGTACTTAACAAAAAACATAATACTAATTAAAACTAAATTAACAATAGAAAATTAATCAAGGGCGTTAGACTTTCAATATTTTAATTTTCATTGTTATTTTCATCATTACTAACGTCAAGAATGTGCCTTCTCAAATTCGCGTTAAGTTTATAAATTGATTTGATAATGATAAATATTTTATTAATAAAATGATATTGCAGGATGTCTGGAATTGTAAGTCACCTGTGATACGTTACTATCATTAAGCTTACATGGTAAAAAGTTACGTTATTTTACTTTTTGATTAAACTTTTAAAGATGTTTTGAGCAATATGTAAAGACAAATTTTAAGCAGCAATATATACTTGATTTTTAGTTTTAGCCATAAATAAATCTGCAGATGGCTTCAAAAATTGATTTATTTTATGAAAATACTCTTTTTTAAGAAAATATGTTATATACCAGTACTTTGATATCTTTCCTTTTCGCACAAAGTCTTTTTTACCAAATTCAATCTTCTTGCTTTTAAATAATTTTCACAATTTCTCTGCATTCGATATTTTTTTATTATCTTTCCAGCACCAAGATTCGTAAAAATTTGTTTTTCTTCAAATTTTTATATTTAGATGGTAATTGAGCTTTAATAACTTCCGCGAATAAAACCTTTTTTTCCACTTGTGAATCCTGACATTTCGATTTTTTTATTATAGGTGATGAAACAAGCTTTCAGCGCATGTAAATGTCAAGCTTGTAAGTTCAGACCGAAGAGCAGGGTAGCTTAAAGAAGTTGAATTTTCCAAAAATTCATATAATTTTTAGTCACAAAATGATGGAACCCGGTCCTGCCGGCACGATGCTTTTCGCTTTGTTTAAAAGGCTACCAAGCCTAGGCATATAAATTTAGAAACTTGATATTTACATCATTGGAAAGCTTGTTTCACTACCTTTCCAACGATATATTTGTTTTTATCTGCTTCCATATTAATTATTGAATTATTCAATTGGCCGCAATTTTGCTGATTAACATTAAAAATGAATTTTTTAAAAATTAAACAAATAGGTTTCATTCTTTGAACGTTTCTTAGGAAAAAAAGACAAGACCGGCCAAAATATATTGATTTTTGTGGATTGTACATTAAATTTACGAAAAAATGTTTTTTTAGGGTTCCGTACACTTTCGGTGTACCGAAGGAACCCTATTGGTGAGGCTCTTGTGTCCGTAGCCAAATCGTGCCCCCCCCCCTAGCGGCTAAACTATTTGACCTAGAGGGCACAAATTTGGTACAGATACGTATTTTCACATGTAGATTACAGAAAAAATATACAGAATGTGATTGGAGGTGATGGTCATAGCGTTGTCAAGGAAATAACAAGATTTTTGGCCAAAAATGCACAAAAAGTGACCATTCCCCCCCCTTAACTTCTAAACTATTCAACGTGGAGGGCTAAAATTTGGCATACTGGTGTATTTTAACGCGAATATTACAGGAAAAATATAGAGAACTTGCTATGTCATAATGGCCATAGCGTTGTCAAGGAAAAACTAAAAAATTAAAATAAAATTCTTTCTACTTTCCACATTTTTGGACCTAATGAGCTGAAAATTGGTTTATTAGTATATTTTTTTTAAGTAAAAAATTTTTTTTTCTAATTTTTACATTATTTAGTAAATAAATAATAAACTAAAAATGGGTTTATTAGTATATTTTTACAGTCTGATCGCAAAAAAAATATTAAAAAATCTAAAAAAGAAATTAAAAAATTTTTTTTTCTAATTTTCACATTATTTGATCTAATTAACTGAAAATAGGTTTGTTAGTATATTTTCACAATCTGATCACAAAAAATATATTAAAAAATCTAAAAAAATTTTTAAAAATAAAATTTAAAAAAATTGGATAAGTGCGAGTTGAACTCGCACTGCAATGGCGGGTTCCGTACACAAATATTAAAACAATACTTGCAACATTCATCAATAAATGGTAGAATTAAAATAATCAATTAAAAAAATATATTTAAATCATTTGATAAAAAAAAATAATTATAAATTTAAAGTATTGTATATCTAATATTGTAAACAATAATAAGTAGAGAAACAAAATTTTCACAATTAGTTCCTCTACTTATTATTATTTACAATATTAGATATACAATACTTTAAATTTTTAATTATTTTTTTTATCAAATGATTTTAATATATTTTTTTAATTGTTTATTTTAATTCTACCATTTATTGATGTGTACGGAACCCGCCATTGCAGTGCGAGTTCAACTCGCACTTGTCCAATTTTTTTTACTTTTTACAAACAGCAAGTTTGAGGACTTTGAAAAATGGTTTAATATTATTATTTTAAAAAGTCAAATATATGGATTTTTTTGTCTTTTCGTCTACTTTAATTCCAAGGAGTTCCGGAAAAGAAAAATTGAATTTCCTTTTTTTAAAAGCCTTATTTTTGGAACATCCTTCCGGCAGGACGGGCGCTTGGACGTTCTATCACTAAAGTGTTTAATAATTTATTTACTTCATTCAAAAAATGAATGTTATATATAAATACTAGAATTGTGGAAAAAGTTTGAAGCTCGATGGAGTAATTTCAAGCTTTTAATTTTTTGAGCCGAGCTTACTAACTAACGTAAGACATTTAGAGGGAATTCGATATTTTTTACTTATTATTTTTTTAGTAATTTATAAGAAGCTCGAATTTAATCGAGTACTCGAAATCACTCCAGTGCTCGAAATATTCGATTACTCGATACATCGAGCCATGCCTGGGCTCGGCTCGAAAAAATTGCGGCTCGGCTTTGCTTTTCGAGCTTTTTGCACTCCTCTAATAAATATATTCCGTTTCTACCCCAAGGGTAGAAAATTTCCAAGTTTTGAAACGAGTATTTGAGATCTTGTCGAGGCTTGACCTTTCGGAGATAACCTATCGTATCTTTTACCTGTATTTGTCCAAACCTTAACATTTTGGTTCCCTTTTGAAACTTTAGGGGGCTTACCTCCACTTTACGGAAGTCTATCAGAGCTGCCAGGTACCCTCACCAAACGCAACTGCGCACGCCTGACGCCTCGACTACTATTGGCGGAAATTCGCGCCTCTATTCAAAATGTTTTTTAAGACAAATCGACTGGAAAAAATATATATTTTACTAATTAAGCATAAATATCATTTTTTACATAATAAAAAAGTAAAATATAAATATCTCGTCTATATATAATTACATTTGAATTATTAATAAGTATTAATTCATGATAATTAATTAATTAATTATTTTTACTTACTAATATAGTAATAAATAATTTTACATTTTATTTATTTTACACAGTAAAAAGAAGTATCTAAATTTTAATGAAATTTTCTGGAAAGTATATTTTTTGTATATTTTCTATCACCTGTTAGAATTTGCGATATTCTTTTGTTTTTAACCTTAAAATTCAAGGGGTTTATCTCCGCCAAAGTATTCACACGTTTTTGAGAGCCGATTACGAAAAATTCGATTTGGATTTGAAAATTTCATAAAAAACCAGGTATTAAGAGTGTCAAAAGGTCAGTTGTCACATTTGTTGTTTATCGAATTAAAAATTTTAATTAGTAACAGATAAAAATATCTTTAAATTTCCTTTTCTTTGCCTTAAGCAATTCTGCACAAACTTTTTTTTGATTTTGAGAAAATGAATTCAGTTAAAAACTTGTTTGAAAAAACAAGTTCTAAGTTTCATTCAAACTCAGAAAATGTTGAAATTGATCCAAATTTTTCTCAATCTAATGATTTAGATATGTCGGAAGAAATGTCAGAAGAAGAAAACGCGAATTGTGATTTTGATTCTGTGTCAAAAAAAATAAAAAGAGAAAAATTTCTAAAAATGTGATCAAATTCCAAACTTCGTGGTTAAAAGATTCAAATTTTAAAGTTTGGTTAAAGCCACATAGAAAAAGTTCAAAAAAAGCCTATTGTGCATTTTGTAATTCAAATTTAATTGCGCGCAAAGACGTTCTTTTAAAACATTGTAATCGCGCAAAGCACAGAGGGCATGTTCTTTCTGCTGATAAAAATCTTCAAAATTGTATTAATTCCGAAACGTCAAAAATTGCAGAAGAAAATGATCAATTAAAAAATGATATAAAAATTGCTGAATTAACTTTGTCGTCCCTTATAGCAACTCATAATGTACCAATTTATATGATTGATACAGTTGTTCGCGTTTTAAAAAAAATTTTTAAAGATTAAAAAATTGCGAACGGAATAAATTTGCAAAGAACAAAATGCACTCAAATTATAAAAAATGTTTTGAGTAAACGTGAAGATGAAAGATTAATAGAGTCATTAAAAAATAAAGATTTTTCAATTTTAGTTGATGAAAGTTCAAATAATAATGAAAAGCTTTTGGGTATTTTAGTTCAGTATTTTTGCCCAAAGGAAAAAAAATGTTAGTAGACATGTTAGATGTAATTCATTTGGATGCGAAAGATTGTTCAGCTGAAAATGTCTTTAAAGACTGTTTGGGTCAGAAAGGCATTCCACTAAAAAATATTATAAGCATTGCTTGCGATACCGCTTCATTTATGGTGGGATGTAAAAACTCTTTTTTTCTAAATTAAAATCAGACGTTCCGTCTGTTGTTTTAATGAATTGCATCTGCCATTCTTCAAATTTGATTGCAAAAGAGAGTTGTAACAGATATTTACCTGATTTTTGTACTAAATTAATAACTTCAATATCTAATTATTTTTCTAAAAGTGCAAAACGTGTTGCTCACCTCTCTGAAATTCAAGAATTTTATACTGATCATGCTCAAACAATTTTAAAATTAGGTGGTACAAGGTGGCTTTCTCACCAACATTGCATAGAAAGATTATTAGACAATTGGACTGCATTGACAGACTTTTTCACTGTAGAAGTTTTCGAGTTAAATTGTAAAAGGAAAAAAGAAAATGACGTTTCTACTGCAGAAAAGATTTTAGAGCTTTTAAAAAATAAATCTGTTCCAGATTATATGCTTTTTTAAAAATATTCTTTAAATTATTTCAATAAATTTAACGCTGAATTTCAGTCAGGAAGCACACTAATTCACGAAATTGCTGAACGAAGTGAGAAATTTTTTTATGAAATTGGTCACAATTTTTTTTAAGCCAGAAATTTTTCTCAAACCTGTTCGTGAGATTAAACCGGATAATGTAGCTTGTCAAGAAGAATTAAAAAATGTTTTTCTCGGATTTGAATGCGAAAAGTTCATGAAAAATATGGATCCTTTTTCTGTGCAAGAAATTCGTAAAAATTGTTTAAATTTTTACATCTCAGCAGCGCTAGATATTCAAAAGTGACTTCTTTTGAATAATGTTTTACTGGCAAAGCTAAGATTTTTACGTCCGGTATTTGCAATGGATCCAATGAGTAGAAATTAAATTTCGGAATTGACAGATGTAGCTTCTTTTCTTGGATGTAAATATGATGAAGATTTAAATAATGAGTGGGCTGTTTTACCAGAACTTTTTACTGACAATATTGAAAATCAAAACAACTGGTTTGAAAATGATGTCGAAAAGTTCTGGTCAAATTTAATAGATTTAAAATTGACTAATGGTGATATAATGTTTCCAAATTTGTGCAAATTGGTCGAAAAAGCTTTTAGCTTACCTCATTCCAATGCAGCTACAGAACGATTGTTTTCAATTGTTACTGATGTTAAATCAAAGAAACGCAATTGCATGAAAAATAAAATTTTAAGTTCCATTTGTAGATTTCGTACCAGTTTGCAAGCGCGAAACCTTGATTGTACATCTTTTGAATTTGATGAGAGACATTTTGAATTAATGAAAAGTAAAAACTTGTATTCAGATCTAAAGAGTAAAGAATAAAAAAATTTCTAGTGATTGCTTATAAAAGTTATTGATGTATATGTATATATTTCAAAGAAATATACCAAAGCAATAAAATTATAATATTTTTTAATTATATATGATTTTTTGTTTTAATTATAGTTACTATTTATTAAATTAAGTTTAATTCAAATTTTATTTTAGTTTCCTTAAACAATTTTTAAAACTGTTTAAGTATGTAAATATTTGTATATAATTATGCTTTTTCTTTAATTTTTATTGTTTTTGCTTTGTATTCTTTTAGTTTGTTTATAGAGTTTATAAAATGTTTAAAACAATTTTTTTATGGGGGCAAGGGTCTGATTTAATTAAATATAATTATAAATCAAGTAACGACCCAGAGTTGATAATAGCGTAAAATATAGCTTCTTATCAACTAAGACCGTAGTATGTTTAATCCTACACGAGGTGCCCCTGTTATTGCCGAAAACTACGGATCTAGAGGAGTAAACCTCGAAAAAATAATAAATTTACATATACAAAAAATATACTTTCCAGAAAATTTCATTAAAATTTAGATACTTCTTTTTACTGTGTAAAATAAATAAAATGTAAAATTATTTATTACTATATTAGTAAGTAAGAATAATTAATTAATTAATTATCATGAATTAATAATTAATACTTATTAATAATTCAAATGTATTAATATATAGACGAGATATTTATATTTTACTTTTTTATTATGTAAAAATGATATTTATGCTTAATTAGTAAAATATATATTTTTTCCAGTCGATTTGTCTTAAAAAACATTTTTTTAAAGATGAAAATATTTATTTTGAAATTTTTCTGTATATAAAGCATTTTGAATAGAGGCGCGAATTTCCGCCAATAGCAGTCGAGGCGTCAGGCGTGCGCAGTTGCGTTTGGTGAGGGTAACTGGCAGCT
The DNA here is from genome assembly GCA_032872475.1 of Leptopilina myrica (nomen nudum). Classification (NCBI taxonomy): domain Eukaryota; kingdom Metazoa; phylum Arthropoda; class Insecta; order Hymenoptera; family Figitidae; genus Leptopilina; species Leptopilina myrica (nomen nudum). The sequence goes on along the minus strand of CM065465.1, from coordinate 20,708,575 downwards.
CTGAAGTCTATGGGCCGGCTTGAGCGAAGGGTCGCTTAATTTCACTTCAATATATATTCCGAATAAGCCGGCAAGGCCTTGCTCAGGTCAAGCCTCGGCAAGATCTGAAATACTCGTTTCCTTTCCTTCGGGGTAGAAAACGGAATATATTTCAAATATGTGCCTTCGGCTTGACCTTCGGAGAGATATTTGGATTCTGCCGGCGTTTACAGCGTACTGTGATCTAAGAATAACCTAATCTATTTAGAGGAAGAATAAAGAAACGAAAATTAATTTAATTATTTATTTTCGACCCAAATCAGTTGTTATAATTCGAATACAAAATGATTCAAAGGAATCGTAACTTTAAATTATAGGAATTTTCCTTAAAGAGTAAGTTGAATGTTACTTAATTTAACAAAATTATGATAAAACAATTTTTAACTTAAACTGTGAAAGTTTTAAATAGGTTCAAAGCTGTTAAATACTGCTAGATATCTTGAAGAAACCGTAGGTTTCTGGACTGATTTATAATAATACTTAAAAAAATTATCTGCTCCTTTCCAGTTTCATCTTTTTAATACTGTATCGAGTGGAACCTCGTTCTCGTAATTGTATGATGCGACTGCTGATCGAAATGAGCCTGGGCTTGCGTTGATTCCCAAGTCTGAGAAAATGGTTTTTACCCAGCCAGCTATTACGGTTCTCGAAGCTTTCTTTACTTTTCGTCTGGTTGTGATGAAAAGACTAGATCACTAGATAATCCAGAGCGTGCTTTCCTTCTATCTTTAGTTACGGTGATTAAGCATTTTGTCTAATTGACTAGATCGTATTCGGCTTGGTAGATTTCAGCAATTTCCATCCTGATTGACGATGCTGTGCCCCATCTGTTTTAGATCCAAATTTCGGCAAGAATGTAATGGTCTCTTCCTCCAAAATACAATTTTCTGGATCCATAGAAAGAAGCGTCAGGTCGTGTAATCTTCTTTCGGAAGCCAACAGAAGTAGGGCAGCTGCGTACCGTGAAACTTGGAAAATGCTTTCTGTGTTCGGAAAGAAGCCACTCAAGAAGCACTTCTATATTCCAAACTTCTAAATTTGCTTTTTTCTTCTTTGCTTCACGAATACTGATTGTTTTTAACATAGATTTTACTAAGGGGTGAGAACTCAGTATTTCTTCGTTCTCTGGATCTGCGAATGAGCTAATGACCGAATTTTTTCCTAAATGGTTCTATATGCTTTCTTCTTTTTTTGACGTAGATAACCTAAGTAAGTTGTGAGTTGTTGAGCTGTGGGTTTATATGGAATCGTGACATTATTGTTACACCAAACCACCCATGGTTTTCAGGCGGATGAATAGGTTTTCCACGTGGAATCTCTCCATGCCGAACAGAGCAAATCGATGTCCTGTTCGTTTAATCCGGCTACTAGTTCGCTCCACCTCGTCCCTCCTAAACGCAAATCCTTAACTCCTGATGGCTGGTATCCTGTCGCCATGTCGACCAGAAATTTGTTTAGGTTTCTCAGCTGAAACAGGGCTGATAGGCTCCTATTCTTCAAATCGGTTTTCCAAAATGTCTTCTCCCACCGAGGTGCCACAACTAGAAATGTCCCTCTTGCCGTCTTCAGGTGTTGAAGAACTCCTGGTATTAAGGAGGGGGGAGGAACCACCCAGACTATTTTTACTTTTTATGTTCTTCGGAAGGCATCTACAAAGTACGCCTCTGGATCGTTGGCATCTATCGAAACATATTTTTGAACCACTCTGGATTAGTTCGTGTAAAATAAGTCTATTTGAGGAGTTCCCCAATTCTGAAAGACTCTCTTTGTTAAGGGATTCAAAAGATGCAAATCCTTTAGAGGCAATCCTCTCGACAGTCTGTCTGCTAGGCAATTGTATTGCCCTGGAAGGTAAAATGAAACTAGACGAATTTGTTACTGATGATCTAGCAATAATAATGTCTTGACTAGATTGTTTAGAATTAAGGATCTCGTTCCGCCCTGTTTGCGTACGTATGCTACTACCGTTTTGTTGTCGGATTGAACCGTGATCGTCCTCCCTAGCATCTGGCTCTTGCAGCTCGATAAGGCTAACCAAATTACGTACATCTCCTTGAGATTCACATGCTATTGTGAATGGGACATGGACCAGGTTCCCGATTGCATCAGGTTGCCCATTTGGACTCCCCATCCATATTCCGACGCGTCCGTTGTCAGAAATTATGTTGGACTCTTTTCGAAAATGGGACTCGTCGATGAAGATTTTTTATCCACCACTGACAGTCTTCCAAGGCAAACGTTGTCAATGGGAATAATTTCTTTGGCTTTTCCTGAGAGAGACTGCGACACGCTCTTTTTAGGTGTCGAGTAAACACGCGTCCTAGCGAATTCACAATTGCTGCGAAATTGAGCCTTCTCAGCAACGATGTGGCTTTCGACCAATTTAAAGGAGTTTTCCATATTATCGGTCGAAGGTCGGCCCGAAATCGTTTTCTTTTGTCCCTCGGTAATAGTTTCAGGTTGGACTCTGTATTCCAGATTATTCCGATTTCTCTCCGATTTCTCTCGATGAGGTAAGGACTGATTTTTTCATATTTATAATCCAACCCAACTCGCGAAAGAAGGTTACCCCCATTTTAACTGTTCTCTTAGTGTTGATTTGTGATGATGGACCAGAAGGAAGTCGTCCAGGTAAACTAGGACTCTCATTTCTCTCTTTCTCAACACGCTTGCCGGATGCCAAGCGTGATATTCTGCAGAATGTTAGAGGTGCTGGTGCCAGACCGAATGGAAGACATGTCCAATTGTAAATCTGATTCTTGTACGCCAAGCAGAGTTACCTCTGATGACTCTCCTTCACGGGAAAATGAAGATATGCTTGTGAAAAATCAATTTTCACCATTAAGTCAGACTCTTGAAGAAATCGTGAAACTTTTTGCTGATTTAATAAACGGAACTTTTTTGGAAGAAGATATCGATTCAGTTGACGTAGATTGAAGATCGGGTGAAACTGTCCGTTTGGTCTTGATACGAGAAACATTGAAGAAATAAATCCAGTTTTTTATTTTGCTTTTCTGAGTATTTTTAAGTTTAGGAAATTTTTTATTTCCAAGGTCATCTGTGATGATTCCTTGGTTCCGAATTTTTTCTTGTTTTTCGCAGAGAAAGGTACTGCTGGGGGCTTCAATAAAAAAGGAATGTTGTATCCTTCTAATGTTTTCAGGATGTGATCCGGTGCTCCTTTTTGACGCCAAAAATGAAGGAAACGATTCAGTTGGCCTCCATGAAATTTTGAGTCACGATCTTCTTTGACGGTGATTTTTCCTGTCATCATTTTCACGTTTTGATTCATTTCTTGAATCCTTGTAGCTCGGTTTTCGAAAGGAGTTAATCGTTGACGTTGAAGGGAATTTAGATTTTTGATTTCGCAAACCTTCAATGGAATTTGTTGCATTGTTAGGTCTGAACTTAAGACCGGAAGAATCTTTTTCTTTAACTGTTTTTTGAGAAAAACATTTTTGCTGGAATACTTTACTGAAACCTCCTCGTTGGTCCAAAAATTTTGACAATGCTTCTTCGTCGAATAAATGAGACTCTGAAAGAGGAATCTCTGCTAATCCTGAAGCATGGTGATATTCTTTAGGCATGAAAGCCTTTCTTCTTGTCTCTATGTTTTCCGCTCTTCTGGCACAAACGAAGGGGAGAAGATTGTCCGAAGTCTCCTTCATTGATGATTTACCTGCGAAGGTTTCTTTGATATCGTTGAACGCATCCGGATATTTCGGCGCTAATTTTCTAATTCCATCTGAGATTTTTTCTCAATGCTTTCATAAACCGTGAATTATTGTGCCGGTTAATTCGCCTACCCTTGTTAATAACGTCTGACTGTAGGATTTTTGTAACAATCCTTCTAGTTGACAGTTTACTTTTAGGGAATTAAACACGGGTGAAGCATGGAGTTTCTTCTGAACATCCTTATAGCGAATTGTGTTCCAGTTTGTCGTTCCTAGCTTTTGACACTCTATACCTTGTGCATTTATCTCCAGTGTTGGTGCAGGTATAAGTGGTTCGCTTTCTTTGACCTGAGGAGCCAATGACAATGATTCCAAGTTTATTTGGAATTCTTTTCCCTGTTTAGGTAGTGGAATTTTTCCTAGTTCGGGGTTTTTCCAGAGTGAAAATCTTTCAGAGCGGTTATCCAAATACGTCGATTCTACGTCACTCAACTCGGAGTCGGAATGCGATTCTTCCGATCTGTTCCCATCAAATTCTGTATTAGGTTGTTTTAATTCATAGAATTTGCTGCACATTATTTGAAGTACGCTTTCCATACGATCTTCGAGAATCGCTATTCTAGATCGTTTTCTAGATTGTGTTGCGTGGTCCGTAGGTGATCCTTGACGTTTCCTTGAATCGCCTTCTTCGCCCGGGTAGTTGTCGGATTCCGAGTCACTTAAGTATTTTTCTAAGATCACGTGCTGCTTGTTTACGGGAAATAAAAAGGTTCTTAGAAGGTTTAATTGCCTCCAAGAATATTTGTGCTTGTCCCACAGATCCTTTTATTTTATTAACGATCGACGGCAGACTGATGATTAAGGCTCTACAAAAATCCCATTCGAGCATTTGCACTTTAAAATCACAATATTGTTTTTCTGGCAAACTTACAATTGCGGGGTGAAATGTCCGCGCAATTTGCACTGTAGGTAAGGCGAATCTTATTTAGTTTAAGATCTGGGGCTTGATACCTTCATTACTTCCGAATAGATACTCTTTAGAGTGATTAATAGTTTTCCAGTTGAGCCATCCTACGGGGAGTGTCTCCTGCGCCACCAACTTCAGCCGTTCTAAAACCTTGTTCATGTCCTCTGAGTCAGCACACTCCTCCAGAAGATCGTTCATGGTGACGAAGTTTGATCCATCTGCGAAAAGAAAATTCCATTAGTTGTTTGGAATTTTGGTGTGCTTGAGATGAATATCTGCAAGCGTAACGATTCGAGATAAATAATCTACGAATCATTTTACTCGAGGTGGAATGCTTGCAAGTAAATTTTCAGTCTTTGAGGAAAGTTGACGCAAGCGCCTTTGCCACGGCTGCATCACCTAAGCCGTCGAATGGGTCGAATCAGAAAACAAATTTTTAATCGAGAATGAAAACTGAAACTTACCTCTGACTAGATATTCCAAATAATCAACAGTTATGGCTGCACTATACAAGCTACTCGAAAAACGACAGCGTACTGAAGTGAAATGAATTGACCCTTCGCTCCAGCCGGCCCATAGACTTCCGTAAAGTGGGGGTAAGCCCCCTAAAGTTTGAAAAGGGAACCAAAATGTTAAGGTTTGGACAAATACATGTAAAAAATACTATAGGTTATTTCCGAAAGGTCAAGCCGAAGGCACAGATTTGAAATACAAATTATTTGATTTAATTAATTTTAGATAATTTTATTTTAACACTATAAAAATCTATTATATAAATAATAAAAATATGTTAAATAAATTAAATAATAATTTTAGTAAGATTCATATTAATTTTAATAATTTTATAAAAATAATGAGAAAGAATAGTATAAAAATCTGAAAATTTTTACACTTGAAATTTATTTAGAAATGTCAAAAATAATATTCCAAGTCACTTTGGTTGTCGATGTCGTTAAGGCTCTTCGGTTATATGTCTTAAGTTAGGTAGGCGTGCATCGGGGTTTCGACCCCCAGTAGGTTTAAGATTTTAATTTAATTAAAAAAGTTTAATGTCTAATACTTCCAACCTTAAGTCCCTCAAAAGGTACAATCGATAGTGCAAAATTTGAATTTTTATTATTTTTATAATCCTTTTTAAGTATTATAAAAGTGGAAAAAGTTACATTTATTTAATAGATATAATATTTTTTTGAATCCAAATCTGCTTTGTTTTGATGCAAGTAAATTTGGTATGTGGACAAAATAATTAATTCTTGGACGGAATTGAAGGGATATTAATCTTAATTAAACACAGAGAACTGAGTGTTATTTTTGATGCGGGTAAATTTTGGAAGAATAATCTTAGTAAGAATACATTTTGTATAATACAAAATTTGCATCATTTTCGGTGTTAAAATAACACTTCCGAGCTAAAATTTTATGCAGGCACTTTTAATACTGAATTCAGTGTTAACATAACACTCAATTTCCTCTATAAAATAATTAATTATAGTGAATAATTGAATATTTGATACAAACAAATATTTGCGTATTTCAAAACATTATTTTATTGATGCAAATAAATATTTATTTCAATTAAAAAACATGCATTATTGAATTAATTAATTTTCATAATTGATTTAAAGCAATATTTATTCGACTTAAGTAATTCACATTCGATGGTACGAAATTTTACTAATTTTAACTAAAATTGTACTACTTTCACAATTTCTGTAAGATATCAAATTAAGACTTGTTTATTTGTTTACATATTCTAAATTTATGTACAAATAGAGTTCATATGCATAACCTATATAATATACTGTTCCATCATAAACCTGTCAAAATCATCTTCATTATGCGGTTTTAAACATTTAAAGAGTAATGAATAATATAAAATAATGATTAATATTTTCAAAACATTATTACTTTACAATTTTTTATATAATTATGATTATGCTTTTAGACGCTTCTTAAATTGTGCGACAATTCTTTTATATACAAGACAATGGAATAAATTAAAACCATACCAAAAAATCTGTTAAAAAATTAAATAATCAATTTTACATTGTTTAAACAATTCATTATTGTTGTCTAAAAAATTCTCAAATTGTGAAATTTTTTATGTGTAATTGTACAACCATAAAAAGAGTTTGCTGATGTACCCAATTCGTTGGACTCTGGAGTGAGATCCGATAAATTGGTTAATACATCCAACTATTGGATACTGTTTGTAAGATAATGAAGAAGGCCTATTTTACGGTTTTTAAAGATGACATTTATTATTTTAATCCCAACTAGTTTCAAGCCATATATGGCTCCTCATCAGGGAATGAATATTTCACAAATACATAATCCAAAAAAACAAAACAGCACACAAAAGATTTCAAAAAGGATTAAATTTTGAAATTATCTGAAATAAAAATTAAAAAATTATTTTAGAATTAAAAATTGAAATATGTATTTTAAGGTTATATTTTAATTAGTGAAAAAGAAAGCAGAAAAAAACTTCTTACCCTTTAGAAAAAAATATAAGCATGTAACAAAAAAATTTTTCAAAAAATTCCTTGTTATTATTATCCATATTATTTTTTTTATATTTAATTAATTCGAAAATAGGCCTTTTTCATTATCTTACAAATGAATATTTAATACGGCCAAACAAACAAAAACTACTATTGGATACTGTATCTATGCGAAAAGACACCTCAGCTATCGCAAAGATAATGCAGCTAAAAAGGTGGATGTATTAACTGAGCATGAAGACTAGAGACAGAAGGTAAAACTTCGGTAGTAGGGATGAGTCACAAGCCTGTCTTTAACCAGGCGTTTCATTTCGAAAAGTCGTCGGCGCGATGTTTCTACACATCACTGACACATTCACATTTTTTTATACCGTGTATTTCACAAATGATATGCTTTAAATTTAAGATTAATTTTTAAGTATAATTGAGACACGACGTGTGTCAAAAAGGAAACATATATTATACATTATTCAAGTGATTAGTAAAGTAAGTGCATTAATTTAGTGTTATTAAAATATTTATAAAATGCAGACAACGTGCTGTGTAAAAAGAATCAAGAAGAAAGATAAACACAACACTCAAACCAACGAAAATTTTTTCATATTGTATTTGCAGGTTAGATGTGCAAAAGTCTATTGCGGCGGAGACTTTTTTGACAGAAAACGCCTGACCATAAAGCAGCTGAGCGACTCAGCATTGCCATACCCCCACTAGCGAAGTTTTACTTCCTGTTTCTATCCTTCATGCAACTGAGAAATAGTTGCTATATCCAATTAATTGGATCGCGTTCCAGCAACTATCTTACTGAATTCGACAGCTAACTATTTTTCTCCGTGTAATAGTGATAAAAAAATGATTTATTAAAACATTCTTTAAACATTTAATTGATAAAATAAATGGTTATTATTTTTGTCATAAACTGTATATAGGGTTAGTTTATACTTTTACCACATTCTACATTTTTTGTAATTAAAATATTCAACTAAAAAGAGAATCTAAATATTAATTATTTAACCATTGTTTAAACAATTATTTTTCTAGCTTTTCAATTGATTATATTTAGAAAAATCTAAAATTTCTAATCCAAATAAAATTTATAAAAAAATGACAACAGTACATTGTTTAAACAGTTTTAAAATTAATCCTTTTTTTGCTATCAATAGATGATTTATTTATAAAAAATTGCATAATTTAGAAAAAATATAAATTACTAACCCTAAGCACAATTTATAAAAAAAGCATCAATTAATTGCTTTAACAATGTTTCAATAAATAATTTTTATCATCATTTATATTACACATAAAAAATTTCACAATTTGTGAATTTTTTTTAGACAACAGTAATTAATTATTTAAACAATGTAAAATTAATTAATTAATTTTTTAACACATTTTTTGATTAATTTTCATAATTAATAAATATGACAACAATACAGTTTACGATTTTATGATTCATTAAAACTTATTTTTATTTAAGAAATGTTTAATAACAAAAATTTAAAAATAGGGCTCGAGATATCGACTGAGAATTTGATAACAAAGATTTCACAAGAAGAAAAAGCATTTTGGTAAAGAATAGTTATACCTGTAGAGTAATTTGAAACAAATCTTGCGCAGCCATAAGTGAATACTGCACGAGTCCGGCAGGCCGCGCTGGCCATTTTATTTTTCTTTCTAGCAAAGCTATTGCTGTCCCATAATTAAATTTACAGGAAATATTCTCTACATTATTGACAATATCTACAAAAAAAAATTTTGAAATCGAAGGTATATTTTTTTCAAAATTTAAATTCAAAAAATTTTGTTGAACTTTTTTCGGGCAAAAATAATTTTTTTTCTAGGACATCCGGAAGTCTTTTAAATTATTTTTAAAAATTTTATAATTTTACTTATGCAAAGTAAATTGTTTATAACCTTTACAGGATTGTTTGAACAATTATTTAACCATGAAAATCGGATTCAGCATACAAAAATACATAAAAAATACTCACCATGTTAATTTAAAATAAAAAATGTTTCAAGAAATCTAATTTATTTGTACAGAAAACTTTAAACGCGTTTTTCTCGAAAAGTTGATTTTGGTAAGCAGGTCCCTTTTCTCAGTCCCGGTCACATATGGGTTATACAGCAATACTGTATGATTGTATCATGTATACCAGTACAATATTACTGTTTAAAGTGTTCATTTCTCTGGTTGATAGGATTTATTCAAAATCTAAAATAAAGTAGGGTTGTTTGTAAGGGTGAATATGCCAGTTCATAAATAAAATAAACGTTAATTCATGTATAAAAATATTTGTGTAAAGAATAGTAAAAGGAAATTAAGATATCATTTAGTTGATTAAAAAAAGGGGGGGTTGACAAAATTTAGAGTTATTTGTTTCTTCTATTGTAATAAATTTTGTAAGGTTTACATATATATAAATATATATAATTGTGTGTATGTTGGTATGGACGTGTAGTTGAAGAAACATTACAATTTGTAATATTAAAAATATTGGAGAATATTAAAGACGAAGAAACTATTGAATAAATTATTGAATAGAAAAACAGTTCCAAAATGTAATAAAATATTACCTGGAAAAAAGGTCTGTAAATAGTGGCAGATGGAAATATAAGGGAAATGTCCCATGAGAGAAAAAGGGAAAGGTCCCATGACGAAGAAGGAGATAGTTTTCTTTGTTACAGGTAATAAAAATGGGACGGACCAGGGCGCCACGAATCCAAAAGGAGAGACCAGTTTTTCCTCGACTGGCATCACGTTTATAAAGAAAAAGAGAGAAATAAAAAAAAAAAAGTTTTCTTGAATTGTTTATATTTATCGTAGCTAGAGTTTTTTTGTTATTATTATTAATTATTTAGAAATTAAAAAATTAATTCGTTTTGTTTACAATTTGCGATGTTTAAAATAGTTCTTTTGCTTCCTCTTAAAGGAAGCCTTATAGTGATCTCGATTTTCGACTTTCTTAGAATTAATTATTTTTACATATTTCCAAGTGTAGTATATATATTTCGTCGAGAGGAACAAATGTCCGGATGTATGTGTGTATGTATGGATGTGTGTATGTGTGTGTGTATGTCACCCGATTCTTGTGAACAAATTTTCTCTTACACGTTTTGACGGATTTTGATAAAATTTTGTAGGTGTATTACGGTCACGAATATCTTGTATGTATATAAAGTATATATTTCATCAAAATTTATAGAATTAATAAATATTTTAATTTTTCACAAAAATTAAAATTTTGTATTTTTTGACATTTTATCATAACACTTTAAAATAATTATTCTATAATAAAAAATTGAATAATTAATATTTATTCAGGGTACTTTACCCGGTTTATAAATTATATTTAATAAACTATTATAATTATTTAACTTTTAAAATTATATATAATAATATATATTGAGGAAGCTAAATGGTTATAAAATGAACAACTTGTTTTTCTTATATGGTATTAATTGTAGATGGGGAAGTTTTTAAGGGTTGATATTTTACATTTTTATTTATTTAACATTAGGAGTTCTATCTTTGAACATTTTTTATGTCATTAGACATTAAACTTACGAAAAATAATGGTTTGTTTAGCCAAAATCACAAAAATGTTGATTTTTGACCTTACTCTCTAAATCGGATACAGCGATAAGTATACAACTGATTCCAATTAGCCTAAATTCGCTGTGAAATAGTGAAATTTCGCTAAACAATCTGTGAAATTTCACGAATTAATTAGCGTATATACGCTTTTTGGAATTATTTTCGGTTTTGACGGCGCATACAAAAGTCGTGACATATCTATCAAAACTTTGTTACTTTGTGACATTTAAGTTTGTTCATATGTACGTCATGAACTAACAAAATTTTGATAGATATGTCACGACTTTTAAAAACGCCGTCAAAACCGGAGGGAAGGCATTAAAGTATCAGGGTGTACAAACGGGGATCTATAAACATGAGGTGAATAACCCACCAGTTAACAAAAAGCCAAAAAAAAATCAAAAACAAGAGAAATGTAAAGGTAACCCTAGATAAGAATAGTTAAAAGTTTAATTGAAGAAAGGTCACAGTTAAATATTTTAGTGAAAAAATTTGAAAATTTAAATTTAAATGCTAAAAATGAATTTCGATAAATTAAGCAAAGTCTTGGTCACCAAAAAAAGGAATTAACGATTGATGCTTTCTTTAAACTAACAGACATTCGAAAAATTGGTACAAAATTTGGTCTAAAAATTATTGCTGAAATGAATAATGAATTTAACATTTTTCTACCACCAAGAGTGCTAAAAATATTTGAAGAAGATGCAAATTTTTCAACAGTCTGATAGCAAAAGCTGTAAGAGGTGGTGTATATTTCAATAATCGTGAAGGACCTTACAATCAAATAGAGTTTGTTCTTGAGGGAGTTAACCAATAGTTAACAAAAAAATGTCGTATTTATCATGTGGAGAAATGTTATTTTCAAACATTTTCAACTTGAATCCATTATTTACAAAGCAAGTTGTTGTTGGAGCAAAACTGGATGTAAATATAAAGTTAATACCAAAAATTCAACTAAAAAGCAGCCATCTACGAGTATAATTGTTTTTGGACATTCAAGAATGGCGCCTTTTGTATTATATTAATTGAGCGTTTAGGTTAATCATTTACATTTAGTAAAACGTCATTTGCAGTTTTTAATGAACTTATTCCTTGTGTTGAACAAAAATATGTAGTACTATCAAAATTCAATTTGCAGTATAGTAAAGATATAATTGTAAAGTCTATTGCAGAATTAATCTTTAAAAATAATGTAAGGTCTACAAAACATGCCATAGATTTTATTAAAAAACATTACAGTAGAATTCTTTAAAAAGTGATTGGAAGAACTACTGTTTTAAATTTAGAGATATTATTCTTGGAACTTGTCACATTTCACTGCAAGCAAATATCAAATGTCAAATATTCAATGTATAAATGGTAAATTATTGTAAAGAGAGGATAAATAAATACAAAAATGCATACAATTCAATTTATTTTAACCTTTCTCAAATACATTATAATTCAGATTCGTTTATCCATCTGTTATGAGAATGATCAAAACCAAACCATTTTACAAATACATTAGATCCACGTTTTCTTAATACTTTTTCAAGTAAATATACATCTGGATATTTAACTTTAGAATGATCTTTATCGTAAAAGCATCCACTTATTGGATTATCCTGAAAATCCTTCCGGATACATGTTATTTGATAAATATTTTTTACATTGCGTATAGTAAATATTTCTGTAGTCTAATTTATTGTATAACCTTTCTCAAAAACATGTTTAACTTTACCTTTACATACTCTATCTCGAACTTTAAATTTCTTATTATACTGCCTGTTTACTAAAACTTTTTTTAACTACATTTAACAACAAATTATTTTTATTTTGAGCATTTACATCTATTGGCTTTATTTTTATTGTCCGATGTTTACTATTATTATACACATTGACTAAATCACTTAATATGTCTGTCCATTTGTAATTGCCGCGTAAACTGAATTGCATCCACATTTTATTCTTTAAAGTACGATTAAATCGTTCACAAATTGACGCTTTCAAATTACTATGAGAAGAATACAAGTTAATATTATAATTTTTAATGAGATTTACAAACTGTGAATTATAAAATTTGTTTCCTTTATCTGCTTGCAAATTTTTCGGTACGCGTTTTTTAATTAAAATAGATTTCATTACCGCAGTTACATCTTCACCATTTTTAGACTTCAGTGAAACAGCCCAGACAAACTTTGAAAATGTATCAATGACGGTTAAGTGGTAACACCACTCTAGAGCCCTAAAAAAAGTCCTAACTTTGACAATTTACTTTAGGAGTATGGAAAAAATAATCGAATTTCTCTCTTTTAGGCTTTATTGTACCTGTATCGTACTACATAAAAAATTTTTTTTTCACATTTTGATACAAAATGGCGGCTACTCGGTGAATTTTTGGAACCACCTTTTTTAATAGGGTCTCTACGGGCGACCATGGTTCCAGGAACTCGTGATATCTGAAATAAAATAAAAAACGGGATCTTAATCTACATAAGATTTGCTAGTACAGTACGTACGATTTAAGCTTTACATCAATTTTTCGCAAAATGGCGGACTTTTAAAAAAAGTGTTCACTTTTTGACCCAAAAAATTAGCATTAAATTGTTTATAAAAAAAAAAGTTGCAATGATAAAAAAATCGTACGTATTGTACTAGATAATGTTACTGTGAAGCTACAGTTAAAATTTCAGGTGGATATGTGCTATGGTCTCCGAGTTACATGGTCGCCCGATTTGAAAAATGCAGTTTCGAGAAAAACGTGTTTAAAGTTTTAAGTATAGAAAATTTTGTTATACCTTCAGTCAGCGATGCCTGCGTACATTTCACCTTCCATAGACAAGTGGTACTCTTCCTCTTCCTTTCTGGATGCCTTCTGCTCAATTCTCAGGCCCTGTTGGTACATTAGTGGAGAGGGTAAGAGTCGTAGAAAAGAGACAGAAGGAAGCCGACCGCGGCAGGTAGAAAATGCGCTTATCTCCCGCTGCGAACCCTCCTATATTACAGCGAAATAGAAATGGAAAAAATTTCTTTTTCACCATTCTATCAATCGAATTATGTTTTTAGGACCCCAAAGTGTACTTTAAGCAAAAAAAAAATTTTTCGATTTTTTGAAAATCCTAGAGTGGTGTTACCCCTTAATAGATACTTGTAACCTCTATTTTCTCTCGCATAAGTTTGCATTTCAACAAGATCAGCTTGCCAGGTCTCATCAATACCTCGAATGTCAACATTTCTTCTCTTATAATTTTTTCTCGCTGATTTATGTATCTCTTTTACCAACTGTAGTTTTTGATTCTCAATGGTTAATTACCTTTAAGAGTGCGCTGTCTGCTGTCTAATTGTAAAATAATCTCTTTGCTGGTAGACATCATCTCTATTTTTCTTTCAATACAGATTTTTAGATTTTTAAAATATTTTTTATTGAATCTTCTAAGCCTGAAATCTTTACAACATTGTCATTTAGATCGTTTCTCACAGATCCAATTTCATCATAGATGGCGTTTGCTTCAGATTTAAAAACTTTGTTTACAATATTTAAGTTTACTGCATCACCGTTGCCTGGTGGACCTCGATTTGAAGTTTATGTGCTTTCAAACTGACGTCCAATATGTCGATACTCATTATGAAAATGATAAAAATTTCAAAAACTGTTAATTAATAAACAATTCCAGCTTCTCTCAACCCTTCAATTATTGATATAATCTCATATTATGACTGTCATTTACAGCTGCTTGAGATGCCAAGAGCAATCTTAAACGATCCACCAATTCATTAGGATCATCCCAATAAACAGCAATTTTTGTTTCTCCTTGTTAAGTCATACATTCTGGAATTAATTTCTCACTAGAATTACCAATCATTAATTGCTCTTTAGATAATTTACGAACTCTGTAGGAAAAATCTAAATCTTTTCCCTTTTCATCCAACAGTTGAAGATATGAAATAGTACCATCTTTCTCTGATTTATCTCCATCTCCATTATCATTTCTATCATCATAATTATCACCATCATCTTTATCACCGATATCATCATCATCAGCAGCTGTTCTAAAGGTGTTACTTAATGTCTGTTCAATTTCTTTCTTGCACAATTTTATCGGTCTATGCTTTAGTCGAATAGCATCACTCGCTTTCGCAATTTGACCAAGAATTTCTTTTTTGTTTTCGCAAATGTTTCACGTGTGTAGAAGACATGTTGATAGACCAATGTCTTAAATGAACCTTTTTATAAAGTATATAATTTCTATAAAGTTGTGCTTATTTTTCAACAAGAATGGCAGAGTTTTTTAAATTTCATAAATGTCATATCGGTATAATCATAAATGTGCCTAAGATTCCTTTCATCTTGTTGAAATAAAACTAGTAAATTAACATTTTCACGTATAAAATGTTTTGGAATGCGCGCATATGTTTAACATAAATAAAAGCAATCTACAGCTTTGTGTCCTCCCATAGCAAAAACATGTT
The DNA here is from genome assembly GCA_032872475.1 of Leptopilina myrica (nomen nudum). Taxonomy (NCBI): domain Eukaryota; kingdom Metazoa; phylum Arthropoda; class Insecta; order Hymenoptera; family Figitidae; genus Leptopilina; species Leptopilina myrica (nomen nudum). The sequence goes on along the minus strand of CM065465.1, from coordinate 20,693,344 downwards.
TTGTTATCAAATATAAATATTGAGTTTGGTAACGCATTGTTTGGTTCTTCAACCATCACATGTTCATTAAATAAAAAGTAGCCAACACCGTATACTGGTTACAAAACGTTTTCTAAAAATTTGTATTTTGGTTGATATAACGATTTTGAGTACGCATTAACATTTTCAAATCTTAATCCATTGGGATGTATTAAAAGAGCAAGTAAAGCATTTGTCTTTTCACAATTTGACGGTCCACAAAATATTGCTCGTACACTATTTGTCAATAAATTGTAGACTGTCAATTTATTTGATTGTTTCTTAAACTCCATTCTTACGTTAACTGAGGTTAAAACTATAAATACAAGGTTTTTAATAGTTTGTATGTCAGTTCACTTTAGACGCTTATAACGTTTGCATGCAAATCTAATAATGACGTCCATGGTACTTTATGGCATTTGATTGCTGGGTCTAGTTTCTTAGGAGAGGTTTGTGACCTTTGTGTCCTTCATGCTTTGGGTACAATCCACGTTTGATTTTGGCCTCGGTGGACTTTCTTTAGACCCCTACTGTAGAAGACAACTGAGATAATTGACTATTGTTGTCATAATTTTTTGTTAGACCATTAAGGTCATGTTATTCAGTGAGAAGTTTTTCCATAGTAAAGTAAATGGGGCACGTGACCACTGAATAACATAACCTTAAAGGTCGACTGTTTGTAATCAACTGACAAAAACTATAAATACATTGGTTATATAGATTTCGACTTTAGTCTTGAAAAAGTATTCTTACCGAAAAGAATATAAATATGAGTGTAAATAAAAAACAAATTAGTTTAAAGAAAACTTCGAAAAAAGTAAGACGAGCTAGAGCTATTATGAATAAAATTATCAACAAATTACCTTTCGAACTTCATATACCTGGCTATCAATACTGCGGTCCAGGAACAAAATTAGCAAAACGATTAGCACGAGTGATTCAGGAATCAACTCTCTTGACGCTGTTTGTACAGAGCACGACATTTCTTATTTGAAAAATAGAGAAAGTGTAAATGCGAGAAATGCAGCTGATAGAGTACTTGCTGATAAAGCTTGACAACGTGTGTTTGCTCCAGACGCAAATTATAGTGAAAGAGCTGCAGCTTACGCAATATCAAATGCAATAAAGGTCAAATCAAAATTTGCTATGGGAATCAAGGAAAATATGAAAAAGAAGAGGGAAAATAAAACATCAACTTTGAGGAAGATTGTAACGGCAGCTAAAAAATCTATGAAATTATATACAAATGCACAATCTACAATTAAATCAGCACTTCAAGGTGCACGTTTAGAAGTAAAAAATGATGGTGGAAGGCGAAAAATCAATAAACCGCAAGTTTTACCAATACCCTCTAAAGTTGGAGGAATTTTAACTTTTCTTATCCCTTTGTTTGCGGGTTTAAGTGCAACAGGGGCTCTAGCAGGAGGAGCAGCTGGCATAGCAAAAGCTGTAAATGAAGCAAATTCTGCAAAACGCCAAGTAGAGGAAAGTAAGCGAAATAATGAAACAATGGAATCTATTGCCTTAGGAAAAGGTCTTTTTCTAAAACCATATAAAGCAGGACTGGGTGTTCATCTCAAACCCTACAAAGTAGGACAAGGATGCAAATAAAAAATTTTGAAGTAAAGCTACCTCGCTGTGCACTAACCAACTTCGATTTACTAAAATTTGCAAAAAGTTTAAAAATTCCATATTTTCGAGGAGTGTTTATGCGAAATGAACTGCCTATGTGTGGTCCTAAAGAAAATGAATTGTAATTATTAATCTAGATGATAAAGATGGCCCTGGTACACATTGGTGTGCATATAAAAAGAATAAAAATAAAATTGTATATTTTGATAGCTTTGGTAATCTTCGACCACCTTAGGATCTTGTTTAATATTTTATTGTTGGCAGCATAAAATATAATCATAAACGATATCAAAACTAAAATATATATATATGTATGCGGACATTTATGTCTTAAATTTTTATGTAATCAATTGAATCTTCCTGATTTGTATACTTTGCATATAAATAAATGATATTTTTAGTTTAAATGACAGTTATAAACAAGTTGTTCATTTCATGACCATTTAGCTTCCTCAATATATATTATTATATATAATTTTAAAAGTTAAATAATTATAATAGTTTATTAAATATAATTAATAAACCGGGTAAAGTACCCTGAATAAATATTAATTATTCAATTTTTTATTATAGAATAATTATTTTAAAGTGTTACGATAAAATGTCAAAAAATACAAAATTTTAATTTTTTGTGAAAAATTAAAATATTTATTAATTCTATAAATTTTGATGAAATATATACTTTATATACATGAATCGATTCGTTTTTATGTCAGGAATGCAATTTTGACAAGAATTATTAAAAATTTTAATATAGAAAAAAGTTATTTCAAAAAACCAAAAAATTAATTTTTTCAAAAATTAAAAAAATTTTGAAAAAAAAATTTTTTTAATATATTTTTGAAAATCCTTCTGTCTGATTCTTGGTATTCATGACCGTAATACACCTACAAAATCTTATCAAAATCCATCAAGATGTGCTAGAGAAAATTTGTCCACAAGAATCGGTGACATACACACACACACACATACACACACACATACATACACACATACATCCGGACATTTGTTCCTCTCGACGAATTATGTATACTACACTTGAAAATTTGTAAAAATAATTGATTTTAAAAAATTCGAAAATCGACATCACTATAAGGCTTCCTTTATGAGGAAGCAAAATTGACCTCATCATGGACGATTCACTTATTTCAACGTTGTCTGGAAATTCTTTCATCTTGGAATCTCAATTTTTCCCCCAATAGAGTTGTCTAATTTTAAAAATTATGCTCTTGGTCTTGTTGAATTTTTAACTTTTAATTCTATTCCTAATATAGATGTTGGAAAGAATAAATTTTACGTAGGAAATGAGGAAATTATTATACCTACAGGAAGTTATGAAGTTAGTGATATTGATCAAGTATTGCATTTAATTTTAAAAAATGAAGGAATTAATTTTAGAATCAAACCAAACAATAACACATTAAACTGTACAGTTTATTGTGATGAAGAAATTAATTTTAAACCCAATGATTCTATAGGTAGTTTGTTAGGATATTCTTCTCGCAAATTAGAAGCTCAAGAATACCATGAGTCTGATCAACCAGTATCAATCATTAAAATAAATTCATTAAGATTAGAATGTAATATAACAAGCGGAGCATAAATCAACGTATTATTATTTGCTATGGAAGGGTGTTAGTTTTCCATGGTATGATAATTATTTTATCATCCTGATATTCTAAATCTACTTCAAAAATGTATCCTTCTGGAGAATCATCTGGAATATTTAAGAAAAAGTCGTTACTATAAACGTTTTCCATACATTACAAGCATGCTCGTAGTCTTCGTCTGAAATATGTGAGTCATGTAATTTATAGTAAAAAGAATCTTTTGTAGGCAATTAATCTTCTTTTAATTTTACCCAGATACTAACATATTCGTAAGGAAATACTCCTTTTCTTGTTAATAAATTAAATTCATCGACATTTTTACAATACTTTTTAGTAATTTTTTTCTCATCATTTTCAAGATAGGAGGATAATTTGTCTAAACTGCTGGGCATGAACCTAAATGAATCAAGAAATCTTAATACTATTTTTGTGCCTTTGACATACTTTAAAAATGAAATGAACTTTTCCTTGTTTATTGGTAACAGTTTCATTGCACTTTTAAAAAACGTTCCTAAAGCTTTAATAATAAAATGTGCATCATATCCTGTCAAGTTGTGAAAAATTATGGGAACAACATGTGAATCTTTATAATTTACATTCCAACCTTGATGTGCCGGACCACGACATTTTCCTGTGAAATGTCAATGATCGCGGTGTTTAATGTTATCTATTTCAAAAGTTTTTTCACAAATATGACAAACTGTTACTGTATTAAATTGAATTTGTTGTAAAATACTTAAATTTTCCATAGGAATAATATTTGTAAAATAAAAGTTTGCTTTTTTAGCTAATTGTTTTAATTCTGTCATGAACCAATCAACACAATCTGGACCTCAATATGATTTAAATTCTGAAAGAGATTCGTTGAATTTACAAAGTACATAGAAAGCAAAACTTGTCGGGATATTTTGTAATTTTTGAAGCAGAAGGGTCGATAAGGCCTGTTTTCAGACCCCTTTAAATTTTTATTTAAATGCTTGAAATTTCCTTTTCTAGAGCACTAAAATATGCCGCAAGAATAACATTAACTTTCATGTTTTCCGTCTTTTTAACAGCATTTTTTAATCGAAAAAGAATCATTTTCTTTGCATCACTAAGAAAACTGTCTATATTTCTATGTTTTAAATTTATAACTACACATATGTTCTAATTCGATTCTCAAAAGCATTTTCTAATTCGCCCCACCTGATCCATCTTTCATCCTTTTTAAATAAGCCCGTTCCTGTTTTTCTGAATTTCTTAAACTTTCTGCTGTTTGTTTTCAGTAGTCTAATAGTTGACATGGGGAAAATTCCTTAGTTAAGAATCTAATAAACAAGATATTAAATTACATGAAAATAATAGCTTAAATAAAGGAAATAATTCCAAAAAACAAACAGGTATCAAATTACATGTGGAAAAATTCTTTAGATAAATCCTAAACCGGAAGCAATTAATCAAAGATATTATAAACAAGTAGATGGGAAAAATTCGTTAGATAAAAAGATATCAAATTATACAAGCAACAATTCTAGGAAGTGTGACGTCACTTCCGGCTCAGCATCATGGCCTGAAATTACCCCCCTTCCCGGAAATTCTATAAAGCGTGATGTCATATCAGGTGCAGCACAACGGTTTTAATATATCCCCCCATGGTTTAAGTGTGGGCTGAAAGTTTCGGTAACATGTAGGTGCAGGGATTTTGGTCCAGAACCGGCACTGCCTATCTACTAATGGTTACCATTCACAACTTCCCATTGAGCAGTGTTGACATTATCCGATTTTCTGTTTCTATCTTTAGCCTTAATTTATTAATTATTTAATAGCCTTAATCATATCAAAATTCATCTTTTTTATTCTAAACAGTTTTTCCTAAATTCTGTATTTTACGATAAATTTCAAAAATAAAAGAAACCCTCTTATGTAGGAAATTTTTTTATACGACTCGTTTTTCGATATTGTGCTCGGTACAGAAACTCGAACATACCTCCCTTGTTGCATAATGTACTATTACATTATTAGTTTTGACCAAGTTACATGCAAAAAACGAAAATTTTGATTTTGCTTCCAACCAGTGACTTCCAGTAATTAACTTTTTCGTCCTAATGTCCTTCTCGAACTTTCGCCAGCACTTCGGCGAAGGTAGTTCCTTTGGTCACTTTTACGATCAATTTGGCATTCATCTCGATCTTCATTGCAGATGGCAATATCAATCCCAGAAGCATTACTGAAAACAGAAATGCAGCTGCACGGAAAAGTTTTCGGGCGAGCTGCGTTCTCCGCGCGTAGAGAAGGTTTCCTAAAAGAGAGAAGGCATATCGCCTTGTAAATGGGTGAGCTTCTTTCTCTACTGGGAACGCTGCTCACCCAGTGTTGGACGAGCTGCGCTGAAAGTCAGTGGTACATACACGACTGGTAGAGCAGCTCGTCCAATGTTGGCCTGCTGCGTTATCTTTTTGCGACTACTGCTCCACCAGACGTGAAGTTGCGCAGCGTTACTAGAGCAAATAGAGTTGCTCGCCCAAAAACTTTTCCGTGTGACTTAACTTGTAACACTGCTCGTGCTTCCTCGTCTATTCACTGTATCCAAGACAACTCTTGTTTTTGTTCACCTTCTGCATCCTTGGGCCACTGGGTACCGCCCCCCCTCCCGCCAGGAGCTTGACGGTCGGAACCAGTGAGGGATTTAGTCGAAATATTACCCCGCAGGTACTCTTCGTTTTTACAATCGCTCGTCAGTCATGTCTGGAAGCGGATAAGCATCTACTGAACCCAGCACATCAATGACCTCGACGATGTTTAGTAGTGGACAACCATCGGCGGGAAGAATGGAATTATTCATTAGAGAGTTCAATAACTCTATCAAAAGAATGATAAGTTATTGCAATATTCTAAGTAATAATAATATCAATAATAATAATATTGCCTAAATATCTCTAATAGAAGAAAGGTTTAAAGAAAAGTGTACAAGAAGTTTCTAAGTCATCCACAAAGAAAAATGTAAGGTGCACATGCACCTTACATATTATATTTATTAATAAATTTAAAGTAAATATTGTAAAAATGAAAATGGCAAAACGTAAGTAGATTATCCAAAGAAATATTCAAACATTGTGATATAGATGCATAACGTCTGATATGTGAATTACGAACATGATCAAAGACAACATTTGTAAATAAAGAGACAGTATCCAATCTAATTAAAATATGATCAACGATGCACGATGATCTTCTGAAAACTTGTAATGTGAATTAGTGTCTAATCTTATGCATTGAGACGAGGACGTTTCCTCCTTTCTTTTTCTAAATATGTATTTATAGTATATGTTCTTTGCAATTTTTACGATAATAATTTGTTTAATGTTAATTTATTTTATAATTGTAATGAACCTATTGTCTAAATTTATTTAATAAACTTATAGCTTCTAAAGAGGACAGCTTTGATGTTGAAAACGTTAAAGAAAGTTGTTTTAATTTATTCCATTGTCTTAACTAGGAGTGATCGTCAACTTCAACACTTAATTAATTTGAAATCCGAGTGATAGAATCATCATTATTAATTTTTTTACATTTATTACAGGTTTTTCACGTTTATTATATTTTTTATGTAATAAACGTAAAAAACTTCCGAGTTACACTCAACCGTGCAACCCTAGTACTGTACATGCGCATGAACTGACAAACTGAACCGTACAACTTACCCGGTAATATTAGTTCAGATATTAACCCCTTCAGCAAGTAGCTAAAATATAACAAAATGATCCCAAAATGTAAAAGACCTTCTTGTGAATTAATTTTAATGGCACTAGGTACTAAGGTTTTTTCGGGGTCGCTGATTACGATTCCTGTGTTAGTTTTCAAAAATAAAAAATGTCGGATCCAATATGGTGGAACAAAATTCGCACAATTAGTTCCTCTACTTATTATTGTTTACAATATTAGATATACAATACTTTAAATTTTTTTTAATTATTTTTTTTATCAAATGATTTTAATTATATATTTTTTTAATTGTTTATTTTAATTCTACCATTTACCGATGAATGTTGCAAGTATTGTTTTAATATTTGTGTACGGAACCCGCCATTGCAGTGCGAGTTCAACTCGCACTTGTCCAATTTTTTTTTAATTTTATTAAAATTTTTTTTTAGATTTTTTAATATATTTTTTGCGATCAGACTGTAAAAATAAACTAATAAACCCATTTTTAGTTAATTAGATCAAATAATGTAGAAATTAGAAAAAAAAAATTTTTTAATTAAAAAAAAATTTTTTAATTCTATTTTTTTAGATTTTTTTATATATTTTTTGTGATCAGACTGTAAAAATATACTAATAAATTCATTTTCAGTTAATTAGATCAAATAATGTGGAAATTAGAAAAAAAAATTTTTTTAATTTTTTAGTTTTTCCTTGACAACGCTATAGCCATTATTACATAGCAAGTTCTCTATATTTTTCCTGTAATATTCGCGTTAAAATAGGGGAGAGTGGGGCAAAATGGGGTACCTTTTTGTAATTGGCTGTTTACAGAGAACCAAACGAATAAATCGATTCAACTAATCATCAGAATTCTTCTTTGTACTCTTAGGTTTGAGGAAATTATGATAATAGCGGAGAAAAAAATTGTTGAAAGAACTTATATCCTATTTTCTGAGAAGGTGCAAAAACTCCATTTTGCCCCATGGGTGGGGCAAAATGGGGTGGTATCAAATTACCATACAAAACACGGAATATTTTTTCAAAATTTGTTAAATTCTTGTTGTAAGAGATTATAAATACAAACAAAAAGTAAAATTCTTTATTATTATGAAAAAACAAGCAATATTTACTAGAAATTAACAACAAAACATCGATAATGAAAAATATCGATATATCGATAGTGAAACATCGATAGCATAATACCCCGAAACAAAAATTTGACTTTTCTGCGGAAAGTTGTTAAATATGCATAATATAACGTTTTTAAGTAGTTCAATGAATATTAAATATAACCCGGCATGGCCCAACACATAGGTACCCCATTTTGCCCCGCACTGCATAGTACAACAAAATGTAATGTTTACAAATTGTTATAAACAATTTAACAATCTATCCTATTGGAAATTACTCTAGAATAAGTGCTGAAAACGATTCCACACTTGTCAAATTTAATAAATTATCCTAAAAAGTTTTATAAACCAATATGGTGGACACTATTTTGAAAAATTTCTTGGATTCGCTTAAAATTTGTTACACGGGGGTTTTCATGGTCGCTGATTACGAATCCGACATTAGTTTTTTAAAATTAAAAATGGCTAATCAAATATGGCGGATACGATTTTGAAAAATGCATTGGTTTAGCAATTCGGTAGTCGGGAGTTTTTGTGGTCGCTGATTACGAATCTCATATTAGTTTTTGAAACTCAAAATGGCAATTCCAAAACTTTTTAAAAATTTTGGCGGCCCTATTGTACTTAAAATGATGCATTTTGAAAATCTGAGTTGTGAATTGTGATCAGCGAGCTGAAGAACCCCCAAGAAAGAAGTTTTAAAAGAATTTATCCACTTTTAAAATTTTTCAAATTTTTTAATAGCTATTTCGGATAAAAAATTATTTATTTTGAAAATCTGACTTCGAAATCGTGATCAGCCACCCCAAAAACACCGAATAAAAATTTTTTAAAGAATTTATCCAGTTTTGAAATCCTTCAACATTTTTGGCGGTCATTTTGGATGAAAAATTTTGAATTTTGAAAATATTATTTAAGAATCGTAATCAGCGACCCCAAAAACCCCTAATAAGAATTTTTGAAAGAATTTATCCACTTTTAAAATTTTTCAGAATTTCTGGAGGCCATTTTGTATAAAAAATTATTTATTTTGAAAATCTGACTTCAAAATCGTAATCAGCGACCTTAGAAACCCCCGAATAAGAATTTTTAAAAGAATTTATCCACTTTAAAAATTTTTCAGAATTTCTGGCGGCCATTTTGTGTGAAAAATTATTTATTTTGAAAATCTGACTTCAGAATCGTGATCAGCGACCCCGAAAACTCTAGAGTAAGAATTTTTGCGAATATATGTTAAGATATTTTGGCCATGAGGTGTATACACATCATCCACTGTTTGGGCCACTTTTTTCATGACGTGTATACATCGTATATATTATCGATTAGAACCATCATTTTAACAATTGTTCAATATTTTCGTTAATAACAAACTAATTGATACACAATTTCGTATAAACGATAGTTACCTCATAATTAAACATTCTCAAAAAAAATTTTACAAAATACATTATTTTTGTAAAGGGATTATTAAAACGGACTTACCCGACTCTTTCCTAAATAATTTTCTATCTAAATTAGTATACTCAATTTTTTTCCTACCAAAATAGAATTATCCGCGTCTCGTTAATTATTCAAATCATATTTGGTGGCCCTAACAATGTATATTATAAGAAAGTTTTTATTTCGTTTCCTGTCGATAGTTATGCTGCTTGAATGCTTATTCAAATCAGCGGGAACAAATCGATTGGAATCTCAATCATGGCGAGTCACTTTGCGGAACCGATGGTCTCTCAAGTTGCACGACAACGAAGAAGCAACATGGCAATGCTTGTAATAAATCAAATTGCTTTTTCTAAACTGTAATGGCCACAGAAAAATAAAAGGTAATGAAAATACGAAAGAAAGACAGGACACGCGTCCTCTCAATGTATACACTACGTGTATAACGATACTTTTTTCTCCCTATACTTGTATCAGAAAAGAATAACTTTTTTCATTTTTTTTCTCTCTCTCTTACTCGATTTAAATTAAACTCAAGCTTCATTAAATTCTCCAGTACGGAATACCAGTTTTGATAAAAGAAAATAAAAACAGAGAAATGTGTAATTTATTATCTGCTAATATTTCTGTTGTATGTAATAATGTCAGACTATTATTATATGTCATAAGAAATTTGTAATGGGCATAAAATTGCACTTCACGTGCAGTGCTTAATTTGAGAATTGATTATTTAATTTCGAACAAAGTCGAGACGCAAAGACTAATTTTTGTAGTGTTTTAATAAAATTTTTAAAAAGGGTTCGAAAAAATAGTAAAAGTGCAGAAGAGTACAAAACTACACACAAAAAACCCAGTCTCATTTTTGTTGCATCTCAAAATGAGACTATGTTAAATGCCATAGAACGTGGCGCCACCTAAGAGTCTCATTTTTGTTACAACTCAAAATGAGTAGCGCATGCTACTCATTTTGAGACGAGGTTTTTTCAGCGTATAAGGAAATATAAAAAAAGTGCGGAGACAATAAATACAAAGACTATAAAACTATTCTGCTTCCTTTAATTAGGGCTAATTTCACTAACCGCAATTAAAAGTTAATCAATATTTAAAGCCAGTTTAACAGCATATCATTAGTTAATTGAACATTTAAACATTGATTAACTGTTAATCGATATTGGTGAAAATGGCCCTTACTCTACTATCGTCAAATCATTTGGAAAAGGTCGGTATACTTGCAGGAAAAATGTTTGGTATGTGCTATTACTGTTTCAAAATGATGACGTATTTACGAACTTTTCTTTAAACACAAGCCGTACTGGCTAGTACTGCCAGGAAATGTGCGATTTAGTTCGAAATCCTATTGCCTTGAAAGTACCTACTCTTGCGACCATCATATACGCAATAGGCGGCAAAAACAGTGACGTCATTCAGCCGTAAGAACACATACAAACTCTGCGGCAGTATTTCCAAGATTTTAAACTTCATTTTGGGCAGTAATCGAAATTTTCTTTATAAATAATGAAAATTGCTGAAATCTATTAGCGCCATTAAATAGAGCATACCAAAATTAGTTAATATAAATTTTGATTATTTAATAAGATTTAATTAAAAGGCTGCTCCTATAACAAACTCGTTTCTATAAATATCTTGAAATCACTCTGAATGCAAGTACCGAATTTCTTCATCCGGACGGCAGTATTAACAAAAAAATGTAAAGACTGCAAAATAATACAAAAAGTACGAAGACTTGAAAGAATTTAAAGATTGCAAAAAATACAGGAACTACACCGAAATTACAAATATTTCAAAGACTACAAATAATACAAAGACTGCAAGAAGTACAAAGGCTACAAAAAATATTACAACAAAAGTTTAAGGACTTAAATTTAATCAGAATAATCTATTTTATGTAAATTTTGCAACAAATTTACCTCCATAGTATTTATTTTAGTTTTTAGTAACTTCCTGGAAATTTCCAGGAAATACAATAATGTCCGCAGATTAGAAGCGTCCCATGGAAACTTCCTGGAAGCTTCCCATAGAAACTTCCTGGAAACTTCCTGGAAGTTACCAGGAAGTTTCCAAAAATTATTAAAAAAATTTTTTAGCGAAATTATTATTTAACTAAAGTTTTAAAAAATTTAAATGATTCAAATTTAGCATTGTTTTAAAATAAAAAGTGGGTTTAATTAAATAAATGATCTTCACAACTACAGCACACATGGGGGTAAGATGGACTCGAACCACCATAGGTCTCATAAGTGTGCTGCTGGGATAGCGCTTTATGCTCTCAACCAAATCGACACTTGACTTCACAGGGTTAATTTATATATTTTATATTTCATTATACCTTTGAGGATTTTTGGAAACTTCCTGGTAACTTCCAGAAAGTTTCCAGGAAGTTTCTATGGAAAGCTTTCAGGAAGTTACCAGGAAATTTCCAAGGGTAACTTCTGAAGGTTGCCACAGGAAACTTCCTGGAAGTTTCCTGGAAGTTTTTGTGTTGTGTGGGATATTATAACCCTTGAGAAATAAAGCAAAGCAAAATCAATAAAACACACATTATTTTCCTACTGCAATAATGGGTATTTTAATGGTCCTAACACAGAAAAAAACCCGACTCATTTTTGTTGCAAATCATTTGGAAGTCGGTCTCGAAATGAGTAATCGACAACTTCAAGTGACTCGAAATGAGTAACCGGCAACTTCAAGTGACTCAAAATGAGTAAAATAACAATATTCTAGTTACTTTCTTTTGTGTTTCGCACAAGGAAAAAAGGAAATTAGCTCCAGCAGTAAACAGATGCTAGCTGTGAAATTTCTGAAAATTAGCTACCACAGCTAAGAAGTTTGCAGTGGCAGCGAACATGTTAGCTGTGACAGCAAACATTAGTAAAAATTTATGCGAGTTTGCTGTCATAGCGAACTTGTTTGATCTCACAGCGAACTTTTTCGCTGTCCCTATTTCAACGAACAAGGTTTGCTGTGGCAGCAAAATGTTCGCTGCCACAGCAAACCCTTTCTATGCGTGCATGTTTCGTGTTCCATGGTTGCCCATCCCTGTCTGTCAATTAACAAATGTCTAACCTAAAAAATGTTTTCCATTTCTCATAAAAACAATAAATCGACTGCAAATATGAATGTTTTGACAAGTGCAACGTGTTTATTAGTTATAAACAATTATTTTAATTCATATTTTTATAAATTATTCTTAGCTTTTCCAATGTGATTGTAATTTTATCGTAAAGAAAAAATGATACCCCTTTAGACTCATTTTGAGTCTTTTTCCTAGAAACTCAGAATGAGTCGAAGGGGTAACATTTTTGTTGCAGTTCAAAATGAGTCTCATATGCGACTCATTTTGAGTCCGGTTTTTTCTGTTAAGGAAATAATTGTCACTTTATTGACCTGGGGGTCGATTATGTAATTTCACTTTCACTTTCACTTCAATTTTCACTTTAATTAAATTTCATTTAAATTCCACTTCCACTTTCACTTTAATTAATTTTCATTCTACTTCCACTTTCACTTTCACTTAAATTTTCACTTTAATTAATTTTCATTCTACTTCTAATTCCACTTTCACTTTTACTTAAATTTTTACCTTAATTAATTTTCATTCTACTTCCACTTTCACTTTTATTTAAATTTTCACGTTAATTAATTTTTATTCTACTTCCACTTTCACTTAAATTTTCACTTTAATTAATTTTCATTCTACTTCCACTTCTACTTCCACTTTCACTTTCACTTAAATATTCACCTTCATTAATTTTCATTCTACTTCTACTTCCACTTTTACTGTCACTTAAATTTACACCTTAATTAATTTTCATTCTACTTCCACTTCTACTTTCACTTAAGTTTTCACCTTATTTAATTTTCATTCCACTTTCACTTTCACCTAAATTTTTACCTTAATTAATTTTCATTTTACTTCCACTTCCACTTTTACTTAAGTTTTTACCTTATTTAATTTTCATTCTACTTTCACTTTTACTTCAATTTTACCTTAATTTTCATTCATAAGAAGCGTGTACGTCCAGGCTGTGTTGGCAAGGTGCATTGATAGGCGTAGGTCCCGCGACAGGCAGCTATAAGCTGAGGTTCGAGTCCTCACAGATGCACAGTGCATTCGTTCACGCAGCTTATTTTTTCAGATCAAAATTAATTTCAAAAATTGATAATTACTTATCGACAACCATATCGAAATAATTATCATATGTAACACCTAACTCTAAACCAAAGAGTTCAATTGACATCTAATAGATGTCACTCTCTGCTGATATAGTCGAAATCTTCATATTTCAAAATATTCTATCAGCGAATAAATTCTAACATTAATTATTTAATTTCCCTTCTACTTCCACTTTCACTTTAATTTTCACTTTAATTACTTTTCATTCTACTTCCACTTCTACTTCCACTTCCACTTTTACTTAAATTTTTACTTTCATTAATTTTCATTCTACTTTCACTTCCACTTTCATTTAAGTTTCAACGTTAATTAATTTTCATTCTACTTCCACTTCTACTTCCACTTCCACTTTTACTTAAATTTTTACTTTCATTAATTTTCATTCTACTTCCACTTCCACTTTTACTTAAATTTTTACTTTCATTAATTTTCATTCTACTTCCACTCCTACTTTTACTTAAATTGGTACCTTAATTAATTTTCACTTCAATTCTTAAACTTTTTGGTCTCACCTGCGGATATAAAAACAGAGTAGTGAAGACCGGGTGTGATGACTAACTTTTTAATTTTTCTTGTTTTGCTCGGACATTTTTGTTTTAATTAATTGTTTATATCTTAAATCTTAGAAAAGTTACTCTAAAAGGTTGCTCTTTATATATAGCGCATTGCATTCGCCATCACCCTTGAAAGGTACTTGACAAATATTTTGTAATTTTTTATAAATTTAGTAAGTGTAAATTGAAAACTAATTGGCCCTTAAAAACTAATGTTTCAAGCCCAAAAAGTAATTTTAGTTTTCTTTTTAAAACTATTTTTTAAAAAACACAAAGAACATATGAAAATTTTGAAGAGTTACTTTTGTATGTCAAAAATAGTTTTTCTACTATTTTTCTTACAATGCAATAGTGAATGAATATTATTAATAAAACTTTGTACAAAGTTGCAGTATATAAAGTACAATAAGTTGTCTTAAAAGCAAAATTATGTCGATTTATGATTTTTAAATACATTACAATTGGTCATTACGCCTTGGTCTTCCATATACTTAACTCATTTCATTTAAATTGAAATTTTGTGTCTCTTGGTTTAGCAAGCCATTTTTTATCGTTTGTTGTCCACGTAATAGAATTAATATTTATTAATTTAAACTAATTTTAAAAAACTTCTCAGACTAAAAAAATTATAAAAAATTATGTTTTTATAGGAGTCCTTTTGGAGATATGCCAGAAAGACTTTGGAGACAAAATTATTTTAGCCATTGCATAAACTATGTTTAATGAAATTATTTAGTTTCTTTTAATAATAATTAAGTTAAATTTTTACTATGAAAATGATTAATAATTAATAGAGGGTAGATTTTATAAAATTATCAATACATCAAAAATTTTCACATTCGAAAAAATCATTTATTTATAAACAATATATTCTTTATATAGTGTATTTGTATTTTGCAAAATCAATTATAATATTATAGAATGTAAAAGTTGTTAAGCTGTTACCTGTTGTTTTCTTTATAATTATTTGAAATTTATTGTTTTTTGAATGAAAATTTTTCGATTAAAAATATCTTGATTTAAGAGCATTTTGCCAGAGGAATTTTCCTTTCAAAACAAGAACATTTTATTCAGTGATGTGCTATGGCAATGCTTTGGTTAAAGGGATGTTTGGATTTGTAGTTACTAGTGCGTTCAATATAATGAAGAGTTTTTTCCCCAATCAAGTGGAAGTAGAAGTGGAAGTAGAATGAAAATTAATTAAAGTGAAAATTTAATTGAAAGTGGAAATGGAAGTAGAATGAAAATTAATTAAAGTGAAAATTTAAGTAAAAGTGGAAGTGGAAGTAAAATGAAAATTAATTAAAGTGAAAATTTAATTGAAAGTGAAAGTGGAAATGGAAGTAGAATGAAAATTAATTAAAGTGAAAATTTAAGTAAAAGTGGAAGTGGAAGTAGAATGAAAATTAATTAAAGTGAAAATTGAAGTGAAAGTGGAAGTGAAATTACATAATCGACCCCCTGTAGACTATATAAATAGAAACTTAGAATGCAGATAAAATGTGCATAATGGGCCTTAGTTGCAAAAAATATGAATAAAGTAACAATATAAGATTCACACGTAACAAACACAATTAAATCAACCGATTAAAATAAAAGATAAAAACCATAATTATGAAAAAAAATATTCAATATTATTCCCTCAACTTTCAACGCACTAGTATTATAAATTAAAATATATTCATATTATATAAATTAATAGCGAAAGTCTGTTGTTGTGAGTTCGACTGTTATTTCTTAACGATAATATCAAGCCAGGTGGGTCAAGAGAATCGTTGTTTTCTGATTTATGGCACAAGCGGAGAATTTAGCGCGTTTAAAGTGCCGATAATTCTAGACCTGTTGTCGTTATTTAAGAGACTTGTGTTTATAAACCCTACTGAAACAAAACTGTAACTGATCGATCTGCAATCGGGTGTTCAAACTATGTGCGACGTCGCCTCTTAAAAAGAGCCCCGTCACAAAATATATATATCTCACACAAAAAGAAACATAAAAATACTCGTGATATAAAACTAGACTACAATATCGGTCAACTTAATCAACATTAAAGAAGCCATAACATTTACTGTTTGCGGATTATGTACTTATAGTATGCCAATATACTCCTCTCGATATATAACATTTCAACACTATATCCAAAATTTATTTCTTATATTAGACATTTTTTTAAAAACGCCAATTATTTTTTATTCCTTTATACTTTTTTATTTATTTGTATTTATTTTATTAATTTTCAATGTTATTGAAATTTTATTCAACTTCCAAACAGAAAAAAATTTCATTAGCGAATAAAGGCGAAAAAAATATACAGTTGTTTATTCTAAAGAAACTTATCGTTGCTCCAGCTAAATTAGAAATCACTATCTAATATCGAAAGGAAATAAGTATTTTTTATAATTAATAAAAAGTCTCAAAGTCAATTTACATGGATTTTTAGAATAATGATCGATTTTCATTTTCAATTTCTCTACTCGCTGATAATAAATTGTACCTTGATTCTAAATTTAACGGATTTTTTTAGTCAGGTGGACGATTTTATGCATAAGACGCAAGCTGCACCGGCTCTCATTTTATCTACCCTGATCTCATATAATATAAGTATAGGTATAACTCTCATCGTCGATTATCCGAAACATTGTCAGAACGACTGAAGGCTATATAACAACGCGCTATTATGCGGATTTTCAGTTTTAAAATATATTCCACATTATTAATTAATTTTAATTGGATTTTAAAATATTTCATTTGCTTCGAAACTTCCTCTAAAATTAAAGAAAATATAATTCTCTTCGATTTTTCATTTTATTATTTAATTTTAATTGGTTATGAATGTATTAAACATTTTATATTTAATTAATTTTATTTCAGAACCGTTTTTTATATTAGTAGAGGTGTGCAAAAAGCTCGAAAAGCCGAGCTCGAGCTTGGCTCGATGTATAGAGTACTTGAAGTTTTTGAGCACTCGAGTTAATTCGAGGACTCGTTCTTCGTTATAATTAAAAAAATATTAAGTAAAAAATATCGAATTCCCCTTGAATGTCTTACGTTAGTTAGTAAGTTAGTTATTTTAACAACCAACGATTTTCAACGATCAGTAAATCCCTTAAATTCGAATTTTTCTACTTATTAATAGTTTTTTTTATTAATTTAAAAGCTAGAATTCAATCTAGTACTCGAAATAATTCGAGCTTTTTATGAGGCTCGAAAATACTCTATCGAGTTTCGATCTTTTTTTATATCTCTAAATATTAGTAATATTAAGGGGTTACATACCTTTTTGATCACAAAAAAGAGTGATTTTCATAATTATTTTTAGAATTCTCATTAAAATTTTATTGAAATAATGTACATTGTACCTGATAGTACATGTTGTCATGAAATTTTAGCAACTTTAAAACTGAAAAAATATTAACATTTGTGGAAACTATTGCTGTTTTAACAACACTTTTTTTAAGGTGGCTTGCGGTGTGCACGATAAAACGAGAACAACTCAAATCAAAAGCAAAGGAAAATTTGTTAGCTTACTATGTTCTCTGGTTCGTGAACGATGGGATTTGAGAAAATTTTTTTTTCTAGGACTGACAAATGATTTTCACCAAAATTCGAATTTTTAGGTTTTTAAAAACTAGTTTTTTGACAGAGAAAAAAATAAATTTTGGTACAAATTAAAATTCCTTCGTTCACGAACTAGCTATTATATCTATAAAGAAGCCCAGTAAATTTTAAGCTAATCGCTTTAGCGGTTTTGGAGAAATTATGCACACCGTAACAGTAGTTTTAAAAAAATACAATTCAAAGATAGGGGAGAGTGGGGCAAAATGGGGTACCTTTTTGTAATTGGCTGTTTACAGAGAACCAAACGAATAAATCGATTCAACTAATCATCAGAATTCTTCTTTGTACTCTTAGGTTTGAGGAAATTATGATAATAGCGGAGAAAAAAATTTTTGAAAGAACTTATATCCCATTTTCTGAGAAGGTGGGGGAGTGGGGCAAAATGGGGTGGTATCAAATTACCATACAAAACACGGAATATTTTTTCAAAATTTGTTAAATTCTTGTTGTAAGAGATTATAAATACAAACAAAAAGTAAGATTCTTTATTATTATGAAAAAAACAAGCAATATTTACTAGAAATTAACAGAAAAACTTTGATAATGAAAAATATCGATATATCGATAGTGAAACATCGATAGCATAATACCCCGAAACAAAAATTTGACTTTTCTGCGGAAAGTTGTTAAATATGCATAATATAACGTTTTTAAGTAGTTCAATGAATATTAAATACCACCCGGCATGGCCCAACACATAGGTACCCCATTTTGCCCCGCACTGCATAGTACAACAAAATGTAATGTTTACAAATTGTTGTAAACAACTTAACAATCTATCCTATTGGAAATTACTCTAGAATAAGTGCTAAAAACGATTCAACACTTGCCAAATTTAATAAATTATCCCAAAAAGTTTTATAAGCACATTAATTTTGAAAAAAATCGATATTTTTTTCGCTCAAAACTTTAATGTTGTATAACTTTCAAAAAATTTTTTTTTCATATTGCTCTCATAATTAATAACATTTTCTTATCAAAATGAATAATATATATCGAGGATAAAAAAATTAAATGTACCCATCATGGAGAAACAGAGGTACCCCATTTGACCAGCCTACCCCATTTTGCCACACTCTCCCTAATAGCGTTTAAAGTTTCAAGTTCAGTTCTGACCTTTGAGGAGTACCTCGCTAAAAATATCAATAACTTCGATTCTAAATGCACCGATTGCAATGAAAATTTGGGGAAACATTCTAGGAAAAATATACTTTTAAAATAAGCAATTAATTTTTTTCCGATTTTTTGATTGATTTTATAGATGAATTTTTTTTTACCCAGATGAAAAAGTTCTATAGAATTTCACTAAAATTCATATCGAACGATTCTATAGAATGATTCTAGTGAAATTCTATAGAACTTTTTCAGCTGGGTTTGAACCAAATAAAATTTTATTGAAACTAACTAAAATTGAGGCTCCCAATTCAAGAACCGGTAGGACGCTCGGACGACACGCGCTAATACCAGTCGGGTAGCAGTGAGTGGCCCAGGAGCGGGACTCTTAGTTAGCGCCACTATAATAGCGCTCACTATAATA
This sequence comes from Leptopilina myrica (nomen nudum), assembly GCA_032872475.1. Lineage (NCBI taxonomy): Eukaryota > Metazoa > Arthropoda > Insecta > Hymenoptera > Figitidae > Leptopilina > Leptopilina myrica (nomen nudum). Next base: position 20,673,929 of record CM065465.1, on the reverse strand, counting down.
GCGCCATAGTGCTCACTATAATAGCACGCACTATAATAGCGCCACTATAATAGCGCTCACTATAATAGTGCCATAGTGCTCACTATAATAGCGCCACTATAATAGCACTCACTATAATAACGCTGTTTTAATTATTGACATCAATAAAAAACATGACATGAAACCACTATGTCTATACTTATATCTTCCGTGGATCGAAATTTCTACTTACTTCTAATATAATCGAATTTCGGAAGAGAATATTATCATTTTTTAAATAAAATATTATTTAAACAAACTAAAATTTACATGAGCCAACTAAAATTTATTTGATGCAAACAAAAAATCGAGTTAGCTCCGAGTCAAATTTATTCGAACGATCAAACAAATTTACCTAAATATGAAGTTCGATCGCAACTTCTGAGGGTCGATTAAGTAACTTTATCCGATTCCACTTTAAATGTGGAATCGGAATATTGAAAACGGAATTGGTATTAGAAAGTGGAATCGGAATAAGAAAGTGGAATCTGAGTCGGAAAGTGAAATCAAAATCTGAAAGTAGTATCTGAATCGGAATGTCGAATCGGAAAAGTTACATAATAGTAATTTCTTGATGACACATGTTTAATTAATTTACAACGACGTATATTGAATTATTTTCTTCTTTATTCTTTTATCTCTATAGTTAAAAGTAAATACGATTTTAATGACAATGATTTGAATTGAATATTGAACAGAATGTGTATTGGCATTACTCTCCATGTCAGGCATTTGTCACTTGGTTAATCCCTATTAGATCATGCTACCCCGTTCTCCAACTCGTGCTCTTTATGCACCAAAGAGTAATCTTGTTTGAAAAGTGAGCATTCACATGGGGTTGAAACCCTGATGTGTTAGGATGAGAAAGGGACAACTGCATGCTTTATAGCAAGAGAAAACATAAATTTTCTTCTAATCCATTATATAATCGTATTCATATATATATATACATATACACAAAATTTTATCAATTGGAATTATAACCAAAGAAAATGAAATTCTATCACAAAATATAAGAGAGGAAAATATTTTGTTCTCCTATATTAAATTACTCTATTCTTATTTATTTTCCTATTAATTATTACTGAATTATTATTTCTAATAATAAATATTGGTATTTTTTTCTCTTTATTTTCTTTTTGAGAATTTAAAGAACTATATTGGTGCGAAATTCTAAAAGGAAACATTTATCCAACAGTGGGTTACTATCAATAACGTATAGTCTTTCTAAGGATATAAAATTGAGAGAAATTAAATTTTAAAAATGAAATTTGATATCTTTAGAAAAACCGTTCAACTGCTGAATCGTGAAAGAAATAAAAGGAAAGACAGATCATTTTTGATGAAACAAAGAGAAAACAAATTATCGAATTCAACTAATAAAATCAGTCAAAGTGGAGATGTTCATGATATGCGAATCAACAGCAAGAGATGTGATATATACTAATCCCTTAAACGGATTACCAATAAACGTGTCGCTTCCAGAGGATAGTAAGGAGATGGTGAGTTCTGAATTTGATAGGTGGAAGGAGATACAGAGATTGAAGGGGTACACAACAGATTCCATTGCCCTTAGGTGTCTGTTTCCTTTTAAAAATCTTTCCACAACTGGTGTAACGTTTCAAGTGATGCATCAAAAAGTGAGACATGTATAAAATGTATTGCATTCTTTGGGAATTAACTTTTTCTTTTTTATTATCCATCTGCCACTTCGATCTACTCCACACCATACTCAAGGGATCGTGTGCGACGTTTTGACAATGAGGGCCGCATGTCACATGTACATTTACAGTACATGTATACATACCATTCACATTTTTGCATTTTATAAGTCTTGACAATTTTCTCCGAAATAAAAAATCTGCATTCTTAAACCAATAATTACCATTTTTATTGTTTTTTATTTCTAATCAAAAATCTGCATTTTTGGAACAATAATTATCACTTTTATTGTTTCTAGTTCGTTATCATATAGTACGTTCCTTTGCTTGTTTGTAACAATTCGGTTTGTTTAAGTTTTCCAAAAATTGTGTGCATTATTATTTATTTCTATTTCACAAATGCATGAAACCACAATCTTGTATTTACATTTCTTTCTAAAGTGGAATTAAAAATACTTTTATAACTTATTGTAAAGAATCATTAACTTTAAGCAGAAAGGATTTGTAGTTTACTGTGATCCTACTAATAAATTGAATTCCAGAAAACATTTAATTTACTGTAAAAATATTTTAATTCTTGCGAAGAATTTAGTAAAAAATGTTAAACAATTGTTTTTTACGACTAATTTTATGCAAATTATAATTTAAATTATTAAATTCCTGAGATATTTAAGGTAAATGCACCAGTTATCGGCACCTTAAGGAAAAATCTAAATTTGAAATGATTAAAAATATAGCTAAACATTAAAAAAATGGTGAGGAAATGAGTTTATCTGGAAGAGAGAACATTTTGTAACATTATTATAATATTCTTTGCAATGTATATTATAATTAAAAATATTATAGTAGGTTTAAGGTTGAAAAAACGTCAATGCATGGGTTATCAGCACTTTGATAATCTAGTTGCTCTAGAAATCGGCACATGCTTGTGTCAGTTTTCGACACCATGGTATCTACAGAAAAAGTAAAAAATTTTTGATACTTTTTTTCGTAATACAAAATTTTAAAGGTGTTTTTTTCGAAATATAATAATATTATGAAATTTTTATTTTAAATAATTGAATTCTCTTGGAAAATTAATTTGATTTGTGAAAATAATTGAATTATTTGATTAATTAATTTAAAATAGTATTGAAAATTATTAAAATTCTTCGATGAGTTTTATTATTTATGAAAATACTTAAATTCTTACTTAGAATTTTATTAAACATTTTTCCATGAATGAATTTTCCTGAAAAATGTTATTATTAGTGAAAGTAAGTGAATTATTGTGAAGAATTGTACATAAATTTGGTTAAATAATTGATTTTTTTGAAATTTCTTTTGAAAATGCTATACTAAATTAATTGGATTCCTGTAAAAATTATATTATTTACAAAAATCTTTGGATTTTAGATGAATTTTATTAACCTTTCATAAGTAAACACTGTACAAAATTTAAAGAGTTGATAGTCATTGGAGTTGGGAGTAAAATTTTTCGAGTTAAAAGACAACTACACAAGGAAGTTAATTTAATAAATGTCTCCCTTTTGAAAAAACTGTATAAATTTTAACTCCCTTCTTTCAACTCTCTTAGTTTTTAAATTATTATATAATATTATCACTCGATTGTTTTAAATATTAAACATTGAATTTAACGATCATTCTGAGAAGGTGTATAAAATAAAACAACAACAGTTGTTTAACATTTCGACAGCGCGGCTGCCCTCTTCTGAAACTATAATTTATTTAACAAAAGAAAAAATAATAATAAAATTAAAATACATTCTTAAAAAAATAAAATTAATTATAAAATTATTTTTAAACAATTTTTACCGAAAAATAAAACAAAATTTAAAAACGTTTTAAAAGAACGTCTTAGTCGTGGCGATTACAATTGGACACTGGTGAATAAAATGTATATAATTTTCGAAGTATAAGTAACTGACGTGAGGTGAATGACCGTGTCAGTAAACAAAATTCAGGAAATGTCAAGGAAAATCAAATTAGATTAAAAATATTTCATTTCATTTATAAAGTGATTATAGCAATTATTAAGATTTTGTACATCTTCCTTTTTATTAACCGGATTTTTTTGTAATTTAATATAAATCATTTCTGATATTAAACTTTTTTGTAGTTTGCTTCTTTGTCTAATATAAGAAAATTGTTTCAATCAAATTTGTGTCTATAAAAATCATTGTGAGTAGCAATTACATTAGAAATTGAATTTTTATGTTCTTTAATACGAACACCTACCATTCTTTTTGATTGGCCCACCTAACATGCAGAGGCATTTTAACAATTAATTTTATAAACAGTATTAGTATTTTCAGATTTTACATTTTTATCCTTGCCTTTTTTAACAAAATTATAATTCATATTTTTATTTTTGCAACGAATTGATAAAATGGCATAATTATTCAGAATTGAGGCAGTTTCTTCAAAAACGTTCGGAACATAGGGAAGGAGAACTTTTAATGACCTCATGTAAAATATGACGTTTTTGTCAATAGAATATTGAGAATTAGAATCTATAAAAGAAATATAATTCATTTTATGCTTGTTTATAAATTCTAATAGATAATTATTTTTTAATAACATTTATTTTACATACTCTATATTTTTTGAGTGAAATTACTTGTCAGATAGTCTTATAGCTCTATCAATTAAGTTAAAAATTATAGCAATTAAAAATATTAATCATTTCGTCAACTTTATCTTTTGCTTCCTCATAAAGGAAGCCTTATAGTGATGTCGATTTCCGAATTTTTTAAAATCAATTATTTTTACAAATTTTCAAGTGTAGTATATATAATTCGTCGAGAGGAACAAATGTCCGGATGTATGTGTGTGTATGTGTGTCTGTGTGTGTATGTGTGTCTGTGTGTGTATGTCACCGATTCTTGTGGACAAATTTTCTCTTGCACATCTTGATGGATTTTGATAAGATTTTGTAGGTGTATTATGGTCATGAATACCAAGAATCAGACAGAAGGATTTTTAAAAATATATAAAAAAATTTTTTTCCAACATTTTTTTAATTTTTGAAAAAATTAATTTTTTGGTTTTTTGAAATAACTTTTTTCTATATTAAAATTTTTAATAATTCTTGTCAAAATTGCATTCCTGACATAAAAACGAATCGATTCATGTATATAAAGTATATATTTTATCAAAATTTATAGAATTAATAAATATTTTAATTTTTCACAAAAAATTAAAATTTCGTATTTTTTGACATTTTATCATAACTTTAAAAATAATTATTCTATAATAAAAAATTGAATAATTAATATTTATTCAGGGTACTTTACCGGGTTAATTAATTATATTTAATAAACTATTATAATTATTTAACTTTTGAAATTATATATAATAATATATATTGAGGAATCTAAATGGTCATGAAATGAACAACTTGTTTATATGCAAGTAATTATATCATCGACGTATCTATAGAAAAAAGTGGTTTAAAAGATAATTGAGCCTTACAATGAGTCTCAAGATCTTCCATTACAATATCAACAAAAAGACCAGAAATTGATGATCCCATGGGCGTACCATAAATTTGCTGGTAGTATTTATCATTGAATTTAAAAAAGTATTATCAAAAAGAAATTGACATATATTGAGCAATTCATATAAATCAATATTAAAATTTTTAAATATTATGTTCCATAACGTTTGAAGATAGAATCACGTACATGTGTTTAATTTTTTCAATAAAATTAAAACCGTTTCGTACATAAGATTTTGGTTTTATCATAGATTTATCAAGTATTTCGAACAATTCTTTGGATAAAAAGGACGCTGGAGAACCAATAGTTGACACGACATGTCTTAAAGGATTATCCTTTTTCTGGATTTTCAGTAATCCGCTAAACCGTGGAAGGGTTGTGTTAGTTAAGGCCAATTCGATATTATATTTTCTGTTTAAAAGTCCATTGTTATTTAAATGTTTTAAAATATTAGTATTGTATTTTTGTAAGAGTTATGGAGGGGGTTTGGTCTTATTTTGAAAATACTACTTTGGAATTTTTAAAGAAAATTCTCCTATATGTGTACTTTTGAGAAATATTTTTGTCGAATTTTTTTATTGGGTACCACATAGTTAAAAAAAAATTTAATATTACATTCGTACTGAGTGACCCCAGAAACGCATAATTACTAAATTTCAAGGAAATTTAAAAATAATCAGTTACTGGACACATTTTGCTTCAGCCGGAATGATGCGCCACCTAGCATTTCATTTCATTTCTGTAAAAAATTCGGGCAAAATTTTTTGAATTTTTTTTTAAATTCCTCTTATTAATTTATAAAACACATAAATTTCATTAAAATCGATCCGGTTAATACCCAGTGTGCAAAGTTACAGAATAATTCTGTAACTATTCCAGAACAAAAAAAACAAGTTCTGTAACTAGTGAGGAACAGGCAGGTCAAAATGTCGTCCCCCTGGAGGCACAAAATAGGAACAAAAGTCTGTAACAATTCTAGAACAAAACTAGAACATTGTTTTAGAACAAATATATAACAATTCTATAACAAAAACGATTTAACATAAATAATACCCAAGCAGAAATTTAATAGTTGCATAGAACAAATAAATGTTTATAAGTAGAAATAAAAATATGAATAATTAATAGAATATCTTTTTTTGCAATAAGTTTTAAAAAAAAATTTATTTTCTTTAATAATTTAAACAGACTATCTTATTTATTTAAATTAATGACTAAATTATTATTATAATTGTTAATAATTATTTGAACTTATACTTTATATAACAATATTCAGAATTATACACAGAACACTTAAAATTAAATAAAATTATTTTGCTTTTGCATCAAAAATTGATCAAATTGGACGTTTTTATAATGAAAAGTTTTGTTTTCACACGTAGTTTTTAATAAAAATATTTTTTAAAATTTTTTAAATAAAATTTCATTTTCAACAATGTATGTTTCAATGAATTTTTTTCAAATTTTTTGTAAGAATATTGCATTAAATTAACATGTTTTAAGCCTTGTCCGATAAAAAATATATATATATTTTATTTTTTTTTATTTCAAAGAATAATATATAATTATGCTACAAATAATAACAAATTTTAATTAATTAGTTAATATTAATAATTTATTATTGTATTTTTATGATATACCTATTAATTAATAATTGATAATAAATTAACTAAATATTTGATGTTATTCTTGGTGAATAATGTTTTTAAAAATTTTGAAAATTTATGCAAGCTGACAGTGAAAAATTATTTAATTTTTCACGAATTATCGATACGAGTCTTTCTAAGTATCTAAATTCAAAAGATTTTTTGTAATTCATGCAAAAACGCGGCTGCACTATAGACGGAAAGAAAGTTATTATATTAGAAGTATTAGACTTTAATAAAAATTATACTTTATTTAGTAAAGTTATATGAAATATCGAAAACTTTTAACAAATTTTAATATAACTTTACTAAATTTTATATAGTTACGTTTTGTTAAAATTTTACAGTAAAAATAAAGTCTTATTTTAAAGCAGGAAAGCAGCCTTAAATTAAGATACAACATTTTTGTATCCTTTAACATTATAGCAGACAGTGCTGAATTTAAGACCGATCTTAAAATAAGATTTACTGTGTAAGTTTTGTTGATAACAAAATTTTCCTTTGTCGCATTTTGTCCTACACTTGTAAAATACTTTTATAAAATTTAATAATAACATTTTTCCGTGTAGTGAAAATAAACACGAGTTTATAGTGAAAGAACAGTTATATTAAATTTTTGTAACAGTGTTCTAGAACACTGTAGGAACAATGTTACATCAAAATTCTATAACTAATTTGGAACAAATGTTACATGTCTGTTATAGAACAAATACAGAACAATTGTTCCAGAACAAATTTAGAACAAAGCTCTAGAACTGTTCTATAATAAAATTGTAACACTTATTCTAGAACACTGTTCTTTTTTTGGTCTAGAACAGTTATAGTACGTGCACACTGGGTAAAAAGGAAGATGTACAAAATCTTAATAATTGCTATAATCACTTTATAAATGAAATGAAATATTCTTAATCTAATTTGATTTTCCTTGACATTTCCTGAATTTTGTTTACTGACACGGTCATTCACCTCACGTCAGTTACTTATACTTCGAAAATTATATACATTTTATTCACCAGTGTCCAATTGTAATCGCCACAACTAAGACGTTCTTTTGGAACGTTTTTAAATTTTGTTTTATTTTTCGGTAAAAATTGTTTAAAAATAAGTTTATAATTAATTTTATTTTCTTAAGAATGTATTTTAATTTTATTATTATTTTTTTCTTTTATTAAATAAATTATAGTTTCAGAAGAGAGCAGCCGCGCTGTCGAAACGTTAAACAACTGTTGTTGTTTTATTTTATACACCTGACTCGGAATGATCGTTAAATTCAATGTTTAATATCTCTTAGTTTTAATTCTGAAATGTATGTTTCAGTATGTAGCACTTAGAAATGGTACATATATAGTAACACTACTAACATATTAAAATTAAAATAGAGTATGGTGTATGTTATAATGTAGTAGGTATATGATATGGTAAAATTAGTACATGATAAGTAAAATACTAATAAGTTTAAAATTAATATATGCGGTATAAAATTTATAATATGCTTTATTCGATACATATTGTATATTGTACAGGATCATGAGTGGATAGAAATGTAGGGATCCAAAAAAAGGGATTGACTTTAACATTCGATGCGTACCGAATGGCGCGAGATTTTGAATGAATCCACTGCGGAAAATGTGTCAATCAAGAATCACAAGGAGACCCTCTACACGCTCCGATTGCTACCGGCGCATCTGTTACTCTCTGATTCCGTTAACAAGATGTGTCATGTCACATGTGTTGCGACCAATTTTCGCAGAGCATAGAATATTAATGATAATGTGCGTCGCATTTTTAAGAACAACAACAATCTCTAAAATCATTTATTACATAGAAATTCATCCTATAGTAATAAACAGTTAAAAACATATGACCAAAAATGTTCACCGAAAACGCAGAATAAGAAAAACCAAACAACAACTAGAAGTAGATTCGTTTCAATTATTATTTTCACATATACAGTATGTATTAAAGAATAAAGGGGTGAGTTTTTTTCTGATTTTGTATCCGACAAAACATATACATAATCGGCTTATGTGAAGGTAAAGTTATCAGAAGTACTTTTTCAAACCAGACGCCCGCCCTAGAGAGTGTCAGAAAGAAATGTTTTAACGAACTGGTTACCACGGACGGATTCGGTTGACTAACCATTTCTTTTATCGTCGAGCATTCATTGTTTTGTGTCTGGTTTGAGGGTTTATTCGAAGCTAACGTTTTTTTAGATGTGAACGCGAGAAAAGGAGAAAACGAGAAACGACTCTAATGCCAACAGGACTTTAATTAACTCTCTATGTCCTTGTATTGTCTCTTTGCCTGCGGTTTTCAACCTCCTCGCGCAATTTCTCCAATTTTCTTTCCTCCAATACTTTTTAACAAAAGCAAGTAACAATTACTCTTAATTTTTAGTAATAATAATACTATTTCTAAAAATCAAGCGTAGAAGAATTGATTGTCGATTTACTTTTAGACAGACAAAATATAGTGACTCATTTTGAGCAGCAAAAGAATTTAAACCTAATTTTTTGTGTGTAGAAAATTGCGTTTGTTTTGGTTTGTCGAAAAGAAGAAGACTTTTTAAATGAAACACAAACCGAAGCAATTATTACAATTTACCCAAGCACAAGCTTTCTTATTCCTCGAGAATCACTTTTTTTGGGTGAAAAGTAGTAGCAGCAGGCGGGAAATTCGTCCAATCTTTCCGGGTACAGCTTTCAGTGAGCTGTATACAAGGATTCTCAAGGAGGTTCTTTGGAATGAGTGTGATGTTGGGGGGGGGGGGATGAGAATAAGGAAGCGGTTGGAAAAGCGAAATCTGCAAGCCAAAACGAATCAGAGTAATCCTACTACGGGCGCGTTCCTAAAACCTCCTGCGGGTGGTTAAAGGTGGAGCAGTAGCGGTCGATGAGCATTTCGTAAATGGATCGTTCCCCACTCTTTATCTCTCTCTCTTTCTGCTTTTTTAGAGTCACTCTTCCATCTCCCACTCTACAAGCTCTATCACGACTCGCTAACCCCCTTTACGCAAAAGCCACCACCGCCTGCCACTCTTTTACTCTGCTACTGCTGCTGCAATTCCTCTTTACTTTACTTTTCATCCTTCCCCCCTTGCTACACTTTCGGCAACCATCTTCCTGTCGTCCTTCTAAATTGCTGATGAGCATTTTTAGATTGCTTCCCGGGGAGGAAATCGTCACTTTGAATCTATGCAAAAATTCTAGAGTTTCTGTGTGCTTAATTTCTGCAAAAGTGTTTTAAAATTTCACTTCTAGAAGTGGAGAAGACAAAGTTTACTGAGAGAAATTTCACACTATTATCGGGTCAAAAAGTATAGAGCCCTCACTCTAAAATCTTATAACTCGGTTAAAAAAATCGTATAGTATTAAAACAACTAAGACGTGATAGGTACACTATCTCCACGTTTCTACACAAAAAACCAAAGCCTAAAAATATTTTTTGTTTGTTAAGAATTTTTGAAGATGCAAAAAACACGTGGTTTTTCTCATGATTTTCACAAGTGTCAATTTTGCAGACATGTATCTCAAGAAATACAGCAACTATTACTTTGCTCATTTTTTTCTATATTGTTAACACTCGTCTAACATATAATGTTTTAAAAAATAATTAATATTTCATTAAATTAAAGAGATTATTTACATAAAGAATTATCTTCGTTGCAAATAATGGCTCAAATTTAAGACAAACTAAATTGACACAACGTTAACTTTTGATGATAAGAATAAAAAGAAAATTAAAAAAAATTTATTTAAAGATTTATTTATTGAAAATTTAGATTCCGGTACTTGCAGCTTTAACAATAAATCTAATCTGACATAAATTTTGACATAAATTAAGGGCCATTATATGAACGTTTATGACATGTAGGTAAAAGAAGAATGTAAAATTATATGTAGATTTCAACGTAATGTAACAGACGTTTGTGGGCCTCTTTTTACCCGTAGGTCAAAACTGCCCTAAAATTGTCCTAAATTTTGAGGGTAGCAGAAATTATTTAACAATTTTTGACATTTAGGTCAAACTTCCCTAAAACTGACCTAAATTTATAGGGTAGCGGAAATTGTTTGTCAAATTTTGACGTCTAGGTCAAAACTGCCCTCAAAATTTACCTAAATTTTGATAGTAGCAGAAATTGTTTGTCAAATTTTGACGTTTAGGTCAATACTGCTCTTTTGAGGCGATAGGTCCCTTTTCTTGTGTTGCGTCACATATACAATATTAAAGGCTTCACAGTCTAGTTTTGGTTACTATTTTAAAACCGACATTTTCGATTTTGAATTTTCGACCACGGATTTGGATTCAGCGGCCCAGAAAACCTCCAAGTAAGCATTTTTAACCAGATTCGTTAACTTTTAAATATCTATTTTTTCAATGCTGCTATAGCTGTCACAGGCATACAGGGCAAGACAGTTTTGTGCCGCTATAGAGGTCAGTGACAGTGAATGGGTTAAACAATTTCCAAACAATTAAAATTTGGTAAAATCTATTAAAACTTATTAATTTTTTTAAAAATATAAAAAATAATCCATTTTTAGAGAATCTATTTTAATAAAATCAGACTTTTGTCTGCACATTGCACGAAATTAATTTTTTCTAGCATAATTTATTTACACAGGAAAAAAGAAGTGTTATTTTAACACTAAAAGTAGTGTTAAAACGACACGCAACATTTTTAATTGACGCTGTGTGGTTTTAACACTACATTGGTGTTAAAATAACAATAGAGATTGTTAAATTAACACTAGTGGGTGTTAAATTAATATACATTTTAAATGAGGTTAAAATAACACTAAAATTGTGTTAAAACAACATAATCTGAAAACTACACGCAACACATTTAACACTTATTTTTTTCTGTGTATTTGAACAACGGAGAATCCAAAAATGGTAATAAAAAATTTCCTGTCTTTATGTATGTATGTATATGTACCCAATGGGAAAAAAACCATTGTCGCATTAAGGAGGTTCTCCGGCAAATCAATTTTCTTCGAAATTTTACCAAATTTTGAGAGAATATTTATTTTTGTATACTTTATAAGTGGCAAAAACCTCAACACCCCTTACCATGCTAAAAACGTAAATATTCAGGTTTGAAGTTTTAACATTTGCATAGGATTCCACATAAAGCATTTGAAAATGTGACATTTTATTTAATTGCTGACAAACTTTTCTTACAATTTTTTCAAGAAACTAGTATATTGTAGAGTTAAATTAATAGAATAATATGAAACAGTTTCAGAAGGGTTAACCATGCTTAATTTTTTAATAGAGCACTTTTAAGTAGAAAAGTCAGGTTGATTTTCCATTACGCGTCAAGCGGTAAGAGAGACAACTGCTGTCACGCGCTTGAGAAAGAGAGAGAAAGCACAAAATCGTTCTCAACTAATACTTAGGTGGCGGGAGTGGTCGATTCGTATAAAATGTGTCGCGCGCAACTGAGCACCACTGGAGCCGGAGAACCTCTTTAATGGTCCAATAATGGGAGCCACCATTCCATTATTGTCCCATTATTGGCACCCAATAGTGGACCACTAATGGTAAAATCGTGGGATGTCCACGCCGGTGCCAATAATTGGCAACCACTATTGGCACATTATTGGCTGCCATTAAAAAACCAATAATAAAAAAAAAATTTTTACTAAATTTTATTAAATAATAAATTTATTTATTTAATAATAATTATTTCATTTATTATTATTATTTATTATTAATAATAAACCTAGAGAAAACCAATGGCTCCCAATATTGGACCATTAATGCACCAATGGTAGACTAATGGCTATTTCCCATTGGGTATGTATGTCTGCAAAATTTTTTTCGCGCATACAACTTGAAAACGTCTTGACCACGATGGATGTAAAATTTGGCAACCTTTTAGGTACACAGAAAAAACTTATGACTCATTTTTGTTGCAACTCAAAATGAGTCCATGTTAAATGACATAGAAAGTGGCGCCATCTGTGAGGTTCATTTTTGTTGCAGCTCATAATGAGTCACTTTTTCAACTCATTTTGAGTTCAGTTTTTCTCTGTGTATTGGTCAAACTTAAAATATTAACTATATTTGATGAAAAAATATTGTGCTGAACTAAAGTTATCAATTTTTTAAACAATTAAAAAAAACATTTTTTTTCAATTTTTTCAGATTGAGATACATTTTTTAATTGATTAATAATGTAAATAATTTTAAAGATATATAATAATAAATAAATTTTTAAATTAAAAAATAATACACGGAGAGAAGTGTGTTACGAATAATGCTAGAGACATGTTGATTCCCTTTTTGCATAGACGTCTGTACCTAATTTTGCAAAGGCCGGTGCTAACTTTGCACAGCTTGTTACCCACTTGTGAAACAGTTGCTCAAGTCCGAAAATTGGTGGGGCTAAACCGGACACCCCATGGGGCTAAATCGGACACGGCTAATTAATTAAAGAATGAGATACAAATTTTCTTTTTTTTTGTAAAAAAGTCAAATCAAATCTTCTTTTATTTATTTGTAGATAGTTCTATACAAAGAATATACGGGAGAGTGGGGCAAAATGGGGTTCCTTTTTGTAATTGGCTGTTTACAGAGAACCAAACGAATAAATCGATTCAACTAATCATCAGAATTCTTCTTTGTATACTTTTAGGTTTGAGGAAATTATGATATTAGCGGAGAAAAAAATTTTTGAAAGAACTTATATCCCATTTTCTGAGAAGGTGCAAAAACCCCATTTTGCCCCATGGGTGGGGCAAAATGGGGTAGTATCAAATTACCATACAAAACATGGAATATTTTTTCAAAATTTGTTAAATTCTTGTTGCAAAAGATTATAAATACAAACAAAAAGTAAGATTCTTTATTATTGTGAAAAAAACAAGCAATATTTACTAGAAATTAACAGAAAAACATCGATAATGAAAAATATCGATATATCGATAGTGAAACATCGGTAGCATAATACCCCGAAACAAAAATTTGACTTTTCTGCGGAAAGTTGTTAAATATGCATAATATAACGTTTTTAAGTAGTTCAATGAATATTAAATACCACCCGGCATGGCCCAACACATAGGTACCCCATTTTGCCCCGCACTGCATAGTACAACAAAATGTAATGTTTACAAATTGTTGTAAACAATTTAACAATCTATCCTATTGAGCCTTGAAAATTGAAAATCCGTTCAGTAGTTTTTGAAATATCTAAAAAAAATGTCCAAGCATGTTGTTTTATAATTTAGGCGGTGATACACACTTATTGCACTCTCGCTGATCACCTGGTTCGTTGCAGCAGGGCCGAATAAGCGGAATATAGAGTGGGGGTCATATTTGGCGCCCTTTTTAAGTTTTTTGTCATTTTAGATTTAATATTCATTAAAAATCTAATAATTAACCTGGAATATATTTTTTCTTCTTAATTTTTTCCATTAAACTTTTTTTCTACTAAACTCAGTACACCTTGAGCTAAATGAAAAATGGCCGTATGATATTTGCACTTTAATTTTAACGATAAAAACCCAAAAAAATGAAGAAAAAATTTTTTTACTTTTACCTCAAGAAATGACACTTTCACATATTAACGGCAACTATTATTACAAGAAAAATGACACGTCCCTAAAACCTCATGCAGCATATGCATCACGAAATTGCGTATTCATATAGGTTATTTACACGATTTGAAATTCTTCACGTTTTCGGAAATATTTGACTTGTCCGGTTTAGCCCCGGTCTCCCCTAAATGATATTAAAAAATATTAATTCATATAGCATTAAAATTATTTTTCAATTATTAAAAATTGAGATTTTTTATGATAAAACTAATACTATAGAAATTCAAGAATACCTTTGATATACGATACTTGCATTATGCTACTGGAAAAAACTCCGATAGTAAAATGTTTTGTTATTTCAATTCTAAATTTAACTTCTAGGGATGTTTTGAGCATTGTAAAGGCAAAAGTTAAACAGGGTGTCTATTATTATTTTTGTTTAACAAACCATCCGGTTTTTCCAAGCTTTGTCAACATTTTTCCAGGTCTATCTTTTCTTATCAAATATAAGTTTTCTTGATAAGTATTAACGATAAATAAAACTACAAATGGCTACAAAAATTCACTTATTTTATGAAAATACTCTTCGATAGGTTTTTGTTTTTACTAATACTTTTAACCCCTTTGCAGTCCAGCTAAAAATCGCTTGTGGTCCAAAAACGGTCCAAGAAAAAAAAGTTTCTAAAAAATGTGATTTTATTGTAATTAAGGTTTTTGGAGTCGCAAAATTCGAATTTGAAGTCAGTTTTTCAAAATTTAAAATGGCGGATCCAAAATGGCGAATTCAAAAATTTTAAATTTTATCAGATTTGCTTGAAACTTGTTACTCGGGAGTTTTTGGGGTCTCTGATTAGGAATCTAATGTCAGATTTTCAAAATTCAAAATGTCGGATCCAATATGGTGGTCGAGAAAATAAAAAATCCAACGGATTTGTTCAAAACTTGTTACTCGGGGATTTTCGGGGTCGCTGATTACGAATCCGATGTCAGATTTTGAAATCCAAAATAGCGGACCTAAAATTCGATCTAATTTTATGAATCTTGAAATTATCCGCCATATTGGATTCACCATTTTTATTTTGTAAACCTGACATCATATTCGTAATCAGCAACCCCGAAAACCCCCATGTAACGAGTTTCAAGCGTATTTGATAAATTTTTAAATCTTCATAGTCGCCATTTTAGGTCCACCATTTTGAATTTTGAAAATCTGATTTAAAATTCGGATTCAGCGACCCCAAAAACCTTAGTATGCACTTGGTCATTGAAATCGAATTATGTTTAGTATTTTATTTTTGAGATGGGCGTATATGGCCACAGACGTAAAGGTGGCACGACTTTTTGTGGCCACATATGGGCCATGGACTGTCAAGGGGTTAACAGGGGTTCTATCAACTGGAAAAAACAGGAAATATGCAGGAATTTAATTTAATCAGGAAAAACTGTGAATTTAGCTTGCAATATAGGTCTTATTTTAGATTTTAGCAATTGAAACGTTGGGTGGAAGAAGGGCGTTAGGCGGATAACGCCCGTTTTGATATTATTCAATGAGAATCATTACAATATCCTTTAGTTCATATTACCAAAAATTTATTTCGATTTGAGACTTCTTGACGATGCTATGAATAAAAATCTGCTTGAATGTTACATAATTTTATAATTTAAAATGTTTTTTAATACAATTTCATGTAAAAACATGTGAAAATCGACACTCCATTAAAAAAATTTGGTTAAAAAATTTTCATTAAAAATGTACATTTTTTAGAATTAGAAATGATTTAAGGCGTAATTATATTTCAAAAATAATAATAATCAAAAAATATATTTATAAACATTTAAAAGTTAAAGTTATCGTGAGTTTAAACTTCAAATTTCACAAACGCCTAAAACATTGTGTGGTTAGGCGAGTGGCTGGGTGCAAGAAGGGCGTATAAATTAGTTTTGAAAAACATTATTATTAAATAGTTATGTGAAACTTTCTCTTAATTTTAAAATTGCATTTAATAGGTTAATAAAAGACTAATTAAATAGAAAGAAGTTACAGTTTTTGGGCAATTAAAGTTTAAATTTTTAACTTGAAATATCTCCGTTCATCGTTTTTTGTTATACGCCCTTCTTGCACCCAACACAGAGAAAAATGGAAAAATGATTTATGCAGTCAGTGTAGTACTCCTTTATAGAATAACATGTGACAGGTACACACTATAGTATTAGAAGTTTCATAGCTGAACAGTTTAGGACTCAACACAATTTATCCCATTCATCAGCTTAAACAAGATTGTTTATATAGTCGAAGAGGGAATAAGAGTATAAAAAATTGGAAAGAGAAATTACTTTCTCATGTAATTGTTAAAAGAACGCGGCAGTGTACAAAAAACAAGTCAATAATAGAAGAGAATATTGAATAAATAGTACTCAGTCCAGTTCTTTCTAAAAATGAACGCTGTGCACATAAAGTAGATACCTACTCGAAAACCACAATAAGTTATTCTCTCTCTCTCACATTAATGGTCGTTCACTTATCTTACCGTTTCACTTACTCTTACTACTCTCAACTATTATGCAGTGCAGTTAAGTAAATTAAAGTATTAAATATTGCTTTGAGAATAATTAATTATACATTTCATTTAAGGTCAATTCACTATTTTGTACACGAAAAAAAATTAAATAATAATTTCATTTTTACAAATGAATATAAAATTACAATTTCTTTATGAAAATGGTAACTTGTAACAACAATATACCCTTACTTAATTTTGATATAGTATTAATCATATTATATTTTAAAACATTTTATTTAAAATTAATAAATAAATTATATTAAAATTTAATGGTCTTAACAATGTTTGTTAAATATTAAAACTTAAGTATATACAACAGTATCGGTGTTGTCAAGTCAACTTCATTGTTATTAGAGAAAACTACTTTGTCTGGTTGACTCAAAAATTATAAAGGTTTTGATAGCAATACTATATAGTTAGCATAAAAATATAGACCGACTCTGACAACATTATGAGTTGCCTCAACCATGTAAAATGATTCTAACAACAACACTATGTAGTTTCATCTACCATTTATCATGTTTCTGACAACAACACTATTTAGTTGCCTCAACCACTCAGAACGATACTGACAACTACACTCTGTGGTTGGGTCAACCTTACGAAACGATGTTGACAGCAAGACTGTGTGGTTGTCCCAACAACACGTTTTGACTCCGACAACAAAAATGGTTTATAAAGTTCAATGTTGTTGTGACAACCACAAATGTAGTTGTCCCGTATTTTACAATTTTTTGTGGTTGTGGCAACCATATTTATTGATACCACAAACATAGAGTTTTTTCCGTGTGTATTTAGTTTGTATGGTTACACAGAAAAAAACCCGACTCATTTTTGTTGCAACTCATTTGGAAGTCGGTCTCGAAATGAGTAATCGACAACTTCAAGTGACTCAAAATAAGTAAAATAACAATATTCTAGTTACTTTCTTTTGCGTTTCGCATGTTTCGTGTTCCATGGTTATGCCCATCCCTATCTGTCAATTGACAAATGTCTAACCTGCAAAATATTTTCCATTCCTCATAAAAACAATAAATCGACTGCAAGTATTAATGTTTTGACAAGTGCAATGTGTTTATTAGTTATAAAAAATTATTTTAATTCATATTTTTATAAATTATTCGAGTCGGTATCAAAACTACACAAGAAATTTAAAAAAAATGTTATATTTTACAAAAAATAAATGTTGATATTTTAACATTTGATTTTTTTAAGTAAGTTTTTTTAAACAATTAATTTTTTATGAAAAATAATTTTTTACAATTGCAAAAAAAATGTAATTTTTTATTGATATTTTTTACATAAAAGATTTCGTGTCTTTATGTGTTATTTTGTACAAATTTTTATTTTGTCATTTTGTACATAATGAAAAAATTGTTTGTTATTTTATACATAATTTTTCTGTTTTTCGTATATTCTTCTTTCTTTGGTTTTAATAATCATATATACTCAAAAATTGTTTAAAATTTTAGGAGAAAAATAAGTTAACTACTTATTGATACCTAATCTTTATCTGTAAAAGCGAATAATAAGTTAATTAGTTTTTACAACAAAAACCTGAAAAAGTCTCCGGAAATTTAACGAAAGTGATTTTAAGAAACTTTTATAAATTGCTAAATTTGCTATTTCGTGATTATTGATCCTTAAATAACAATATTCTATGATTTTTTAATCATCATGTATTATTAAATTTGATGAAGATGCATATTAGCAGTTGATGTCTAAAGATTGATGCTGAGTACGACTGCTTGCTTTAACTGAATAATTATATTATTTATAATTAATAATTAAATTTTATAGCTAATTTTTTTATCTGAAATTATTGCAAGTAATGAGACCAAAAAATCCTCGACAATTTTTTTGCAGTGGAAAACATATAAATATAAAAATTTGTTTAAACCACTTTCGGTAAATTTCCGGAGACTTTTTCAGGTTTTTGTTGTAAAAACTAATTAACTTATTATTCGCTTTTACAGATAAAGATTAGGTATCAATAAGTAGTTAACTTATTTTTCTCCTAAAATTTTAAACAATTTTTGAGTATATATGATTATTAAAACCAAAGAAAGAAGAATATACGAAAAACAGAAAAATTATGTATAAAATAACAAACAATTTTTTCATTATGTACAAAATGACAAAATAAAAATTTGTACAAAATAACACATAAAGACACGAAATCTTTTATGTAAAAAATATCAATAAAAAATTACATTTTTTTTGCAATTGTAAAAAATTATTTTTCATAAAAAATTAATTGTTTAAAAAAACTTACTTAACAAAATCAAATGTTAAAATATCAACATTTATTTTTTGTAAAATATAACATTTTTTTTAAATTTCTTGTGTAGTTTTGATACCGACTCAATTATTCTTAGCTTTTCCAATGTGATTGTAATTTTATCTTAAAGAAAAAATGATACCCCTTAAGACTCATTTTGAGTCTTTTCCCTAGAAACTCAGAATGAGTCGAAGGGGTATCATTTTTGTTGCAGTTCAAAATGAGTCTAATATGCGACTCATTTTGAGTCCGGTTTTTTTCTGTGTAGGTAGGTGTTTCAATCCCGTATGATTGTAAGATTTTCCGATATTATAAGTTGTTAATTGTTAGTATGAAGATGTGGGAAGAATAAAACTTGTGAATTAATGAATATGAATATATGAAGAGTGCATTTAACATATTTTTCTTTTTTTTAATGATTGGTTATTTTTTTTATATAAAATTGACGAACTGAATACAAGAAAACACTCGTTGCGCGTCGCGTCGGCCATTAATTTTGACAGGTTCCGGGCCTGCGTTCCTTTATTGTGAAAATTTCGAAGTATCCGACTGAGTCCAGTTTATCTACTATGCACACTGCAGCGCGTCTTATAATCTTCGCCTGTGTTTCAATGCTCTTTACAGTGACATTTGGAACTAAGGCCCTCTATACACTATACGCAATACCCTAAGATGCTTGATGGAAATGAATTAATGTACTTTTACTGGACTGAGTCCAGTTTTTTCAATATTAACTCCCAGTTTTTCAAACTCTAGTTTTCTCAGTGAACGCTTCAATTATGATACAATCCTGCTTTTTAATTAATTAAAAATAAATTATTTGATGATAAAAAGTCAATCACTGATTTAAAATAGTAATATTTTTCTAATGAAATAGTTAATGGTAGCTAATTATTATTTTTTCCGGTCAAATTAAATTCCTTACTATTTCCCATTTTTGGAGACTGGTTATCACATTATTGAATGTATTTGAAGAAACTAAAATTCGTCGAAGACGGGTACGACAGGTAGTAAATAACAAAATTCAACATGATAGTTTTTCCCAACATTGTAAAAAGAAGGCATCTTATTTTAAGATACTTTGGTATAGTCACTTTTAAGTTGTTTCCAAAAAATTATTCAAAGTATCTTAAAATGCATTAGTTTCTAAGATAGAAGATGGAAAAATAAGATGTTTTAATCGTTTTAAAAGTAATTATAATGTATTTTAAGATGCTTGTTCTTGCAGTGTATTTACAGTGAAAATGTTAAAAACTATGATAAAAAATTTGAATGTTATTATTTATTGACTTGAATTTTCTAAAATATGTACCTAATTGAAAATATCAAAAATTAATAGATTTTTAAAAATTAGAGTGAATTCAATTATTTTCAAAATTTTCAATTAAATTTTAAAAAATTTCAATTACGTTAAATATGTTTAAAATTTAATTATCGAAAAAAATTATTCAAAAATACAGTTTTGGAAAATTGTGTTTATGGGTCAAAATCAAAAAATCTACAATATGTGCCTAACTTTTTAAAAGGAAATAAAACCTTTGAAATGTTGAAGAAAATTGTCTGTTTTGTTTGTTATGTTCTAAAATATGTCAAAAATCATAAAATGCAAGATCAAGGATTACTTATTAGCTTATTAATATTTTTTTTAGTAATCACATATTTAACCTATTTCAATTTGATGAAATTACAAAAAAAAGTTTCTAGTAATAATTAATTTTGCTTCCTCGTGAGGAAGCTTTGTAGTCGTTTAATTTACAAAATTTTAAAAAATCCCTTTGACAAATTTTCTTCTACATGGGACTATGTTATATAAGACCCTGAACAATTGTCCGGATGTATGTATGTGTATGTGTGTGTGTGTGTGTGTGTGTGTGTGTGGATCCCGATTTTTGTGAACACGATAACTCGAATAGGTTTCAACGAATTCAGCTGAAAATTGCTAGGCATATTTATCATAAAAATATCTCGAACTGTATTGATGGTCATTAAAAATTCTATAAAAAAATTTTTTTTTTACTTTTTTAAAAAAAAATTTTTTTTTAAAAATTGAATATTGATTTTAATATATAATAAAATCTTATTCTTTGCATCAAGACGAATCGTATACAATATATTGTATTTAAATTTATAGAATTAAACTTAATTAAAACCAAAAATTCGTTTTTTTATTAGAAATGTATTTCCTTCTTAAAAATCATGTTGCTTTATAATAAAATGTTACTCTTGACTTAAAAACAAACTAAAAATATTTATTTCATCAAGACGAATCGATTGATGTATAAAAAGAATATATTTTATTAACATTAATAGAATTAAATAAATTGAAAAAAATTCACTTTAAAGCAAATTTTTTGCTTATCGTAAAGAGGAAGCAAAATGTTCATGTAATGAACATTTTAATTCACAACTTGTTTTATTTTTAGTTAGTATAGTTATTTAATTACTGAATTTACCTGTTAAATAATAATAACATATTATTTAGCGTGTTAATTGTTTTAATATGAATTTCTGAAACTATTTTTTGATATCTAACCAAACAGATTTTAGAAATTTTCTTTCTATCTATGTAACGTCTGACTTCACTCTTAAAAAAAGATATGTCGGACGGGACACGATGACAAAAAATAATAAACATGAATTTTTATTTTTGTTATTATTCGAAAACTTGAATTTAGTTTTAATTGTGTATTTACACAAATAATATAAATATACTAGAAATTTTTTTTATATATTAATTACCATTTAAAAATGTTCACCTTTAAAAAAAACATGTGGACACGATGACAAAAAGAAGATGTACTCTTTTCTTATTATTATCATCAAAATATCATTTTACTGATTTTTAAATTGATTTTGACATTTCTTTATGCTCACGTATTATCAAATTTATATCGCACTTCATTTATTTCATAGTTTTACAACTTTTAATTGTGATCCCAATTTTAAAACCGGTAAATATGTGTGTGAGGACACGATGACATTAAAAAATTTCAAATCTGGGGACACGTTAAAAATTCTTTAAATTTCGCATTTCGTGTTATAAACATTCTCACCACTTTCCTATATTACACTTTATACATTGGAGAATACGTACACGAAGAGAAATTTTATTTTATATAATAAAAAATTGAATTAAAAATTTTTTTATATAGTAAAATGTATATAGGGACACGGGACACGATGACATTTTCGACATATTTTTACTATTTTGTACCTTTTGTGTCAATAAAAAATTAAATTAAATAACCAGATATTGTAGATAAAACTATACTCTGTGAGATCTATAAAAGTACAAAAGATAAACAAAAACAGCAAAATTCCCCCGTAAAGAAAATTAAAACATTCTTTTCTAAAATGTTGACACACGATGTATCGTTAATAATCTTGTTTTGAGAGGGTATTCATTTAAGAGTTAGCTTAAAGCATGGTCTAATCCTGGTTTTATATAAAAAGGAGAAAGGCAATCACACGATAGTATAGCTTTTTCTCCCCCTCAGAGCAATGAATACGAATAGGTTTCGCGATAAGATCCAGAGATCCAGAGGAGCTGAAATAGTGGGGGCTAAATTAAATAATTTCCATAAGTAGGTGGGTGGTGACACATGCAAACATTGACAAGCGCTCTACTTTCCCCCTTATGGAGCTCTAAAGGTTATAAAAAGAATTATTATTGAAACAGTCGACACGTGCCTCAAGTGCCTGACGAACACTGATACAGCTACTACCAATTATTAAACACACTCGCCTACAACAACCTTTTACAGTGCGAGCCAAAGTGAGAGAATGGAAAAAAACTTCAAGTACTTCACTTCGTCTTTGGACAACAAAAACTCTTTTTGTAAATTATAATTTCGTATACAATACAATACAAAAGAACTGGTAGCAAAAAAATAAATTAGACAAAAGTTTTATTCAATTCAATTGGAAAGAAAGTTATTTCTGAATGGAAAAAAGTTCTAAAGATAAAAAGGTCTAAATCAATTTATTATTAGAATTTATTATTATCCTTTTATTACATACATAAATCTTAGAATTTAAGAAGAATAATTGAAAAAAAACAACTAAAGAAAAATAATTCAAGAAAAATAATAAAAATCGAAAACATTATTAAATAAAAAAATAATATTTTATTTACTTTTGTAAAGGAAAAGAATAAATAATTTAACAAAAGAAGAAAAATAAAATGGAAAATAATAATTACAAAAGGAAAAATTATTAAAGAATAACTAAAGAAAAAGAAAGAATCATTCAATAAAAAAACTGATCAAAAAATAGAAAAGAGAAAATGATAAAAAACTAAAAATTAAAGAAGAAAAAATAATTAAAGAATAATAAACAAGGAAAAAAAGGAATGGAAAAAAATAACAACGATGAAAGAAAAATATATTTAAATAAAAATAACTAAAGGAGTAGTAGAAGGCGAAGAAATAATACTTCAAGCAGAATAATTAAAGAAGTAAATAATTGAAAATAAGTTGAAAAATATACACAACCGTCAGAAATTGTTGGTACGAACGATGGGCATGCTAAGAAAAGTTGCTGCCGAAATTAAATTAACAAATTTTTTTATTGAAAAATGGTTACTGTAACCAGAAAAAATGTGACAGAAACAATTTTAAGTTAGTCCAGTAACTGCATTTCATAAACCACATTTTTCTGGTTGTATTAACCTGGGTCCGTTTCTCTCAGTGTGTCATATATATTTCATAAGACTTTTTTTTCTTAAAGTTTCTATGACTTTAAGGATTACATTCTCATTACATATTTTTGATTGCTGTTGATAAAGAGGTTAATTTGACTATTTAAGTCCAAAGACATACATTTAATCAATTTTTGGGATTTGTAGAAACATAGGAAGTTTCTATGGGAAGCTTCCAGCAAGTTACCAGGAAGTTTCCATGGGAAGCTTCTAACCTGCGGACATTATTGTATTTCCTGGAAATTTCCAGGAAGTTACCAAGGGTAACTTCCTGAAAGTTTCCTGAAAGTTGTTGTACTATGTGGGTAGATTTGTATACATGAATAAAAATCGAGATAATAATAAAATTTGTTTAAGTTTTTATTTTTTTATCCAAATTGTGGCCTTTAAGAATTCTTTGGGGTATTGGGAGAATTAGTGTCCGCCCAGAGAATTTTCTTTACTATCTTACTGCTATTCTTATTTCTTTGAAAATTGTAAAAGATATCACCTTATGAAAAAACTTTCAATTAAAAAATAATTTTTTGTAAAAAAAGGAATATCTAAAATTTTTACATTTTTATCACATAAGAAGATATTTGTTTTGGTCAAAAATTGACTTTTGCTAATTCCATGAAATCTTTACGTTTTGTGGTCTTCTGAACCCGACAAACATGGTCCGGCGATGGTGTCTGTCTGTTCGTCTGTCTGTACCTGTAGACACAAAATGTTGTTCCCACGATAACTCTTGAAAAACTTATCGGATTGTTTTTAAATTTAACACACTGTAAAATGATGTAAAAATGAAGGCTAAAGTTCGTTATACAGCAATTTCAAAAACCCCCGATTAAAAAAACAGGAACTAATTTTGAAAATTTTGTTCCTCTACTTATTATTGTTTACAATATTAGATATACAACACTTTAATTTTTTAAGTTCTTTTTTATCAAATGATTTTAATGCATTTTTAAATTTTTTTTTTAATTCTACCAATTATCGATAAATGTTGCAAGTATTGTTTTAATATTTGTGTACGGAACCCGCCATTGCAGTGCGAGTACAACCCTCACTTTTCCAATTTTTTAATCATTTTTCTTAAGAAGTTTCAATTCCCACAAGTTGCCTTAATTATTTTGAAGTAAATTTTTTAAAATTTCAAAAAATACAAAATTTAAATTAAAAAAAAAAAATTTCGAAAAATTGTATAAAAATGAATTTTGTTTCTGTAGATACACGAAGCTGGGGTGGAACTCGGGTACCTTAGGCTTAAAGCACTGCGCCTTAAGCACCTTTTTCGTTCATTTATTTTAACAAACATAAAATTACAAAAATTTGGCGGATAAACAATAAAAAATACTCGCCATAAATATAACAATTTATAATTTCTTATTCTTTTTTTTCGATTGGACGTAAGATCACTGGTCGAATACATTTTTTTCCATTTAATTTCACCATACAATTATCATTTTAGTTTCATAAATATGTATATGTATTCAACCATTAATACATTAAGCACCTTAGCCGTTCAATACACACAGAGAAAAAGTAATTGTTACATGTACTAGCGGATTGTTAATATAGAACTAAAAGAAACAATATAGAAGAATATATATATATATATATATATATATATATATATATGTATAGAAAAATGTTGTAAATGAAAAATTGAAATATTAATAGTGATTAAAAAGAAAATAACTCAGGAAAAAATATAATTAAGGGAGAAAATCAAATTAGAAGAAAATAATTAAAAAAGAATAATAAAAGATGGAATAATAATTGAAAGAAAAATAGCTGAACAAAGAAAAAATAATTCAAAAAAATTAAAAAATAAAAGTAACTAAGGAGGGATAAATATAATTGAAAAGAAAACAAACAGTTCAAGAACATTAACTAATGAAAAAACATTAATAATAATTGAAAGAAATAAAAGTGGAAAATTAAGTAAAGCAGAAACAATCATTTTAAAAAAACTAGAGAAAAATTAAATGGAGAAGAAAAAGATATAATTGAAGAAAAGTAGCTTTGTGAGAAAAAATAATTGAAGAAAAAACAATAATTGAAAAAAATAAAGTAACTTTGGGAGAAACAATTATTGAAGAAGAATGTAACTAAAGAAGTCAGACTGATGATACAAGAATAACACAAGCCTGCATAAAAAATAAAAATTGCTGTTGTCAGAGGTCAAAAAGCGATTTCCCGCAGTATTTGGTGCGCTGAATCCGAATGTGGCAACGAAAATCTTCGATCACGTCATGATTTTGAGAAAAGTGGGGGTAAATTTCCAAAAATCATGTTTTTCGGTGTCTTTGAAAATTTCTACCGGGTAAATGTAACGTGCTAGAAACTTGTCATAAAAGTCAAATTAAAGCCTGAACCCTGTACTTTAAGAAAATAAAGCGATATTGCTGACAACAAACTAAATTATCCGTCAAAAACAATTTTTTTAACAGTTAGCAAGCATAAAAAATTGAACCACACAGTTCGTGAATACAACTGTTTTAAACAAGTTGTGAATTAAGATCTTCATTACATGAAGATCATCATCCTCTTTACGATAAGCAAACAATTTGCTTTAAAGTGAATTTTTTTCATTTTATTTAATTCTATTAATGTTAATAAAATATATTCTTTTTATACATCAATCGATTCGTCTTGATGAAATAAATATTTTTAGTTTGTTTTTAAGTCAAGAGTAACATTTTATTATAAAGCAACATGATTTTTAAGAAGGAAATACATTTCTAATAAAAAAACGAATTTTTGGTTTTAATTAAGTTTAATTCTATAAATTTAAATACAATATATTGTATACGATTCGTCTTGATGCAAAGAATAAGATTTTATTATATATTAAAATCAATATTCAATTTTTAAAAAAAAATTTTTTTTGAAAAAAGTAAAAAAAAAATTTTTTTATAGAATTTTTAATGACCATCAATACAGTTCGAGATATTTTTATGATAAATATGCCTAGCAATTTTCAGCTGAATTCGTTGAAACCTATTCGAGTTATCGTGTTCACAAAAAAGGGATCACACAAACACACACACACACGCACACACACATACGCACATACATACATCCGGACAATTGTTCAGGGTCTTAAATAACATAGTCCTATATAAAAGAAAATTTATTTGAAGGATTTTTATAAATTAAACGACTACAAAGCTTCCTCACGAGAAAGCAGAAATGATTGGATTTGCTTAGAATTTATTACTTTGGGGTTTTCGGGGTCGTAGATTACAATTATGATGTAAAAATAAAAAATCTGTTGTTCGATTTATGATCAACGACCCTAAAAACCCCTTAGTAACAAGTTTCAATTGAATTTGATCAATTTTGACCAATAAGTTCGCCATGTTGAATCCGACATTTTGAATTTTTTAAATCTGACAACATATTCGTAATCGGCGACCCCAAAAGCCTCTCAGTAATAAATTTTAAGCGTATCCAATCATTTTTCAAAATAGTTTAATTTACGGACAGTGTTTGTCAATTTTTATGCTTGACAACTGTTAAAAAAATCATTTTTTAAGGCTAATTTAGTTTGTTGTTAGCAATATCGCTTTAGTTTCTTAAAGTATAGGGTTCAGGTTTTAATTTGACTCCTATGACAAGTCTCTAGCACGTTACATTTACCCGGTAGAAATTTTCAAAGACACCGAAAAACATGATTTTTGGAAATTTACCCCCACTTTTCTCAAAATCATGACGTGATCGAAGATTTTCGTTGCCAGATTCGGATTCAGCGTACCAAATACTGCGGGAAATCGCTTCTCGACCCCTGACAACAGCAATTTTTATTTTTTATGCAGGCTTGTGTAATTAGAGAAGATAAAAAGTAAGTAAAAAAAAACAATTTAAAAGAAAAAATAATTAAAGAAGAAGAAATAATTAAACAAAAATGAAGAAAGAATAAATAATAATAAAGAAGCCTAAAACATTCTCCCCGTTACTGCTTCAAGTATTGCGTTAATAAGTTAAGAAATATATATGAGCAATAGTTGACACAATAGAATTGAGAGACAGCCCTCTTGTTTTTAGGGGATGTTGGGACAGCTTCGTCACGTGTCAATTCGCATTATTACTATTTACCAAAGAGAGCCCGAGAAGATCGATGACGGGTGGAGGTTATTCGTGGGAAAAGACTAAGTCAAACAAAATAAAATAGAGATAGATAAAGTGTATCTCTGGTTTTAGTTCGGGAACTTTTGTTGACCCTATAACACACCACTTTAATCCCGGATTGACTCGTATTACTTATTAATATTTTATGCAAACACCGTGATTTAGAACACGAATAAGGCATTATGGCCACGCTCTCTTTGCAAAAGACGATAAGAACTCGTGAAACAACCATCTTATCGGTCACAATCATTATGGAATTGTATATATTAGCATGTATGTCTTTATTCTTCCATTTCTATGTCATTCTAACTCCATAATAATCTGATCAATTCTTGTATATAATTTATTTCTAATCTTGATAAATTTATATAATCTATAAATTTATTTAATTTATGTTAACGTAACCTGATATTATTCGCTTATTCTCAAATTTTAATTAGTGAAAAGTCCACTAGTTTTTAATACTAAAACCTTTTGTTGTCATTTCTAAAAAAATCTTACAAAAACAATTGAAATATTTTGCAGAAAACTTCAAATTCTAGTTAGGTTATTGCACAAAAAAAAATAATTAAAGATTTTAAAAAAGTACTTCACAATTTTAGGAATATGATAAAAAGTGGAATTTTCTTATAAACATTATAAATTTTATTAAATATTAATCGACATTAGAAACAAGTACTTGTGCATAAAAATACATAATTTTATGTTAATTTTCAAGAAGAAAAAACTACATTATTGATATTCAAATGGAAAAACTTGACGTATATATAAAAAAGGAATTTAAAATTCCTCAGGATTTTAATCTTGTCAAACTTTGGAAGTTAATATCGCCTTTGGTAATTGAACAACTAGCACCGGATTTTTTGTCAATTCCGAATTTAATGGACACGAATGCTTTTGAAATCGGTAACATATTCATACAAACTCAACAGCAGGTACAATATTTTCTATATTTAACTAATAAATTAATAAATTAATAAAATAATAAATTTTTAAAGTATTAAGATAATAAATTAATTTAAATAATTAACATTTCTTTTATCAATCTGAGTAGTCAAGTTGTTTCGGTAATTCACCTTTTCTTCGAGTTCTCGGACCAATAGAAAATTATGTCAAGAAAAGAGAAACATATCGCAAGTGGCTTACAAAGGATTTTCAAACAATCAAACATACTCCAGAAAATACGAATTTTAAAGTATTATTTTTAATTGGATTTTAGAAATTTTCTATTAATTTTCGATATTTTTTAGTATTTAATTTTTAATAGTTATTTTTTTTAAACCTAAATTTGTTAAAAATCATCGTTTAACTGAAAATCAATGACTGACTTTTTGCTTCTGCAATAAAAAAATACTTAACTTTTTCACTGAAAAAATTATATTTTCTTTAATTTAAGGTGACCTTAAGGAACAACAATGAAGAATTACTATTCGAGGGACAAAATTCTTATTTTCTCGCTAAGCCAGAGTGTAAGATTGTAGAAAAAAATATAATAATTAACAGAAGGAGCGATGAAGGTAATATCCTACAATCTTGGAATTTTATTTTAAATTTTCAAAGTTCATATTCATTTTTATTTCATTTCAGATTTATATTACGCCGATTGGTTTGGCCTAATTTACAGTGTTCTTGTAACTGAAAATTTCCAACTTAAAGCAGAAACTAATGATTCGAATAGAACTATTTATATTGGCGATAAAGACCACGTTATTCTATTTGATTACGAACTCTATAAAATTGACTCAAAAGGAAAACCACAATATTCGGTAATGATCTTTCAAACTTTTCCGTCTTATTATGTTTCCAAAGTTCCTAACATTCAATTGAACGAAATTTATTTATTTAATTTTCAAAAACAAATTTTATTATATAATAGTCCCATTGAGAAAAGCCAGTGTAATGCCGATGTTGACCACTGGCTTAGTACTAAGCCGATTGTTTAGCAGTAGTTCAGCCGAGCCCCCACAATCAGTACTGACGCAGTACAGAATTTTTGTTCCTCCAAAGCTCAGACAAGCTTCGGCGGCAAGTGCTGCCTGAGTATAGAAAAATTGTTAACAACGCTCTTTTCCAACATTGCTTTTTATTACATAATCTTAAAATAAATGATAAAAGAAGGTTATGAATGTTTATAAACATTGAAAAAAATTAATATTTTACTTTTCATTTATTCATTTTTTATTAAATTTAATCATAATAATAATTTAACATAAGTGTCTAATTTTGTGAATAATAAATTAATTAAACAAATTAAAATTTTAAACAAAATTTAAATTTTAATCTCAATATAATTTGGTTCTTATTAAAATAGTATCATCCAGCGAAAATGATATTTCCTGCGTTACCTTTTGAAAACAACACAACCTCAAAATAACACTTGAAAGAAAACATTCTATAATAAATAATAAAATTTAAAATTAGTAAATTAATACGTATTTAGAGGTAAAAAATATAAATTTGACATTTGTGATTTTAGAGAAATTTCTATGAGAATGGTAAAATGTCAAATATTTCCAATATGACTGACCAGTTATATTCATTTTCCGTACTTATTTACCATGAATAAAATATTTAAAATATATCACTGGTAAATTGTTGAATGCAATAAGTGAAGTTATTTAATTTCATAATTAAAAATTTAGTTCAATATATTTTATGTTTCAATTTACCATTTCTAAAGCATAGTGTAAGTTATCTTTTAATACAAAAAAAATTGAAAATCAAAGTTTTACTGTTTTAGTATTTTGTCTCGCATTTGCATAAAAGAAATTAAAAAATCAAACTAAAATTTTTCATTCATCCTTATTAATGCCCTAACAAAAATTGACTTTGATTTTTGATTTTCGTCAATTTACTTAATAAATAATTAAGTGTATACATTTACCCCGAGAATTCGAAAACTCGGGGTGAATGTAAACAGAACTTAAACTACCTTTAAACAAAAAATAATTGAATTAATTATTGGATCCGCCATTTTGAAATTTAAAAATTCGATTTTAGATTCTTATTCAGCAACCTTAAAAACTTCCTTTTATCAACTTTACGCAGGATGCACCTAGAAAGTTGCAGTTTTTTCCCAATTTTGCAATTTACTAAATCTTATATGGTTACAAATAAAGAATAAAAGTTGAATAAAAATTTAACTATTTTTTAAACAATTTTTAAACAAATTATTGTTGTTATTTACCAACTTTTTCCAGAATGCACCTGGAAAGTTGCAGTTTTTTCCTAATTATTGGTAGCGCGAAGGTTTACCAAGTTGAATAAAAATCTATTAAAATTTGTTCAAGTTATTCAAATTTTTATATTACTAATTTTGTAACGGTTGATTGTTTATTTTATATGAGACCTTATGTAAATAGCCAGTTTTAGGCGATTCAGGTTCATCAACATTTTTTTGTACATCATACAATTTTTCTAGAGAAGTAAAGTAACAAGTTCATGCAAAAAAAATCCGTCCGTTTTACCTTTTAACAAAAAAACTAATGTTTTTGGTAAAAAATAGATATTCCGTTTACATTTACCGCAAATGACCCTATAAACTTTCAAAATGTTTAATTGATCGTTTTTACTTTTATCTAATTTTTTTCTATTCCCTTTATATATTTTTCAAGAAAAAAATCACATTTTATTCCGTGTAGGAAATACGTGTC
The DNA here is from genome assembly GCA_032872475.1 of Leptopilina myrica (nomen nudum). Classification (NCBI taxonomy): domain Eukaryota; kingdom Metazoa; phylum Arthropoda; class Insecta; order Hymenoptera; family Figitidae; genus Leptopilina; species Leptopilina myrica (nomen nudum). The sequence goes on along the minus strand of CM065465.1, from coordinate 20,642,253 downwards.
TTAGTTTTAATCATTTGTTAAAATATAAAACATAAATAATTATATACGTTATAAATTATCATTTACAATTGATATAACTAATATAATTTATAATGCATATCATTTATGATAAATATCAAATAGTTAACAAATAAATACATTTTAATCGAACAGTCATGCAGTTTGCCAAACATACCATGGGAAAGTCTGCAATGTCAGTGTCAAGATGGACTACCAGTGCCACCTTTCTACTAATTTCTAATCTCTCATTCAAATAAGGGAAAAAGAAATGAAAAATTACATATACCAGAAAGGAAATAAATTTAGAGACACGATAATATCTCATAAATAACGTATGTATATATAAAAAGTAATTGGATTTTTGAAATATTTTTTCTTCTGCTTTTATATGCATACGAAAGAAAAGCTTTGCAGATAAATAAATAGTTATGAGATGTTTACACACACGTCATAGATGATGATGGAGCAGGAACTTCTTTTTTTCTGATGACGAGACATTTCTCATTTAATATAGTGACAAGTGCTTGCATTAATCCTCTTGTAGACTCTCTTTTTCTATTTTTCCTTTATGCATAATATTCAATCGAAACTGCATTTTAATTTTTGTTCACTTCTACTGGTATCTATATCCTGATAAAGACTAATATTTACATATAGAAACTACAGATAAACCAACTTCTTTTTTATAAATCACTACTGTAAAATAATTGTCTTTGCTGTGGCAGCGAAAATTTTGCTGCCACAGCAAACCTTGTTCATTGAAATAGGGACAGCGAAAAAGTTCGCTGTGAGATCAAACAAGTTCGCTATCACAGCAAACTCGCATAAATTTTTACTAATGTTTGCTGTCACAGCTAACATGTTCGCTGCCACTACAAACTTCTTAGCTGTGGTAGCTAATTTTCAGAAATTTCACAGCTGGCATCTGTTTACTGCTGGAGCTAATTTATTTTTTTCTGTGAAGAATATATCGAATTCCCCTTAAATGTCTTACGTTAGTTAATAAGTTAGTTATTTTAACACTTAATGATTTTCTACGTAAATCCCTTAAATTCGAAATTTTCTACTTATTAATAGTTTTTTTTATTAATTTAAAAGCTTAAATCCAATCGAGTACTCGAAAGCTTCCGAGTTCTTGGAAAATTCGGGTACTCGAATCCAACCGAGTATATTCGAAATTATTCGAGCTTTTTATGAGGCTCGACTCGGCTCGAAAAATAAAACCTCGTAAATACGCGATCCAGCTTCGAATTTTTTGCACACCTCTAGTTATAGGGAAGAAAATAGTGAAAAATAAAGAAATATTGCTAACGACGCACCAAAGTCCTTTTCTTAAATAAATTTCTTAATTAAATTAAATTTCTTCTTAAACGACTTTTTTAGTATACTAAAAAAGTCGTTTTTAATACTGAAGAATGGTAATTCTCTCTTTCTTCACTATTAGAAACTACTTAAAAATCGCTCTTGCCTATTTGTTAAATATTTGTTGTCTTCTATAATGAAAATCAGTGTTATAGGAGACCAAAAAGTTAAAAAGAAGAAAGTCATCTTTAATACTAAAAAATCAGGCAGAGAAGCAAGCACAATGCGCCTACATCATAGGGTTTCGTGGCCTAAATTGACAAAAGTGATGATAATGAATGAATGAATAAAAATAAACAACCATTACCATAGTAACGGTTGCCATGGCAAAGGTTGTTATGAAAAACATTAACATTTCAACGGTTGCCATGGTAACGGTTGTTACGGAAAACATTAACATAGCAACGGTTGCCATGGCAACGGCTATTATGACAAACATTAACATTGCAACGGTTGCCATGGCAATGGTTGTTAAGACGTAAGACATAAAACGTAAGACTTAGGACTTAAGACTTAGGATCTTCTTATACCGAAGTCTCACTTTAGGACTTAAAACTTAATACATAAGACTTACACAGAAAAAAACCGGACTCAAAATGAGTCGCATATGAGACTCATTTTGAACTGCAACAAAAATGATAGCCCTTCGACTCATTCTGAGTTTCTAGGGAAAAGGCTCAAAATGAGTCTTAAGGGGTATCATTTTTTCTTTACGATAAAATTACAATCACATTGGAAAAGCTAAGAATAATTTATAAAAATATGAATTAAAATAATTGTTTATAACTAATAAACACGTTGCACTTGTCAAAACATTAATACTTGCAGTCGATTTATTGTTTTTATGAGGAATGGAAAATATTTTGCAGGTTAGACATTTGTCAATTGACAGACAGGGATGGGCAACCATGGAACACGAAACATGCGAAACACAAAAGAAAGTAACTAGAATATTGTTATTTTACTCATTTTGAGTCACTTGAAGTTGTCGATTACTCATTTCGAGACCGACATCCAAATGAGTTGCAACAAAAATGAGTCGGGTTTTTTTCTGTGTAAGACTATAATGAAGGACACCGAAGTCTCGCTATAAGGGTTTTGGCCCTTGGCCACGAAACCCTAAAAAAGGAAGAACTCTTCCTTGTAGAGTGTTTTTAATTTGTACAATAAAAGTCCATGTTGTAAAAGGGGAAAAGTAAGATTGTTAACCTCCTAGGCTGCTGTCCAAAGTAAAAACTTAGTAAATCGCAGTTGCCGTAAGGTTTAAAGTCGCTTACTATGTACGCGACTTTCGTCTTAACGGCAAATGCAACTTACTAGGTTTTTACTTTGGGCAGTAGTTGGTCCCTTTCTTTAGCCAACTAAAAACAATTGAAAACAAGCTTTCAAATGTTCACCAAACGTTTTTTGTGCTCTATAATAGAAATTTATCTTATATAAAGAAAAAAAAGAAACAAAAGAGATCGAAAGCTTCTAAGGTCTTTTTCCAAAGACAAAAAGAAAAAAAGTTCTCTTCAACACTGAAGAAAAGTATTTATTCCTTTCTTCACCATCAAAAACGACTTAAAACAAACTCTTGAATATGTCCAGAAACATTTTACGTGTTCTACAATAAAAATCAGTGTTTATGGAAAGAGAAAAAAAACCTAAAAAAGTAGAGAAAAAGAGAGAGGGTTATCACCAGCAAATGACGTATATGCGGTCTTTTAATCGCTTTCACAGTGGTGGAAACTGGTGTTGGCAGCCATGTCGAACGCTTCGCGTAACGAACTGCATCGATTTCAATATATAGTCGAAATGAAAAGGCCGGGGGCTTTTTCGAGCTTTAGAGGTTTGCCAGAGAGATTGGTAGAAGTGAATTACTATCATTGTTTATCGTAATCGAGTGTTTCATCGTTCGATGATTCCACCGGGATGAAGAGGGAGCGCTGATGACGAGAGGGAACACAAGTGCATGTGTTTGTCATTTCACACTTGATCAATGTTTTTCCATTTAATTATTTTCATTTTAACTTGCACTAATTAATTGTATGCACGCTTTTAAACTGTACCAATTCTCTCTTATTTTCCCAAATTGATATAGTAGTCTATCCTTTTTGTTTTACTTGTGTAAAAACGATGCCTGATTATTTTTCATTTGCTCTTCATAATTTTATTTCGATTCTTTCTTTTCCTTTTGGTAATTTTTATTTCTTTTCTATTTTCTATTCAGTTTTTTCTTCTTCGTGAGAGACAAAAATTTTCAAAAGTTTTACGAAATATTATGTATATACGCATGAAGAGAGTTGAATTGATATTCCGACAGGTAAAATAGAGAAAAATAATAATTCAAAAAAAGAGTTTTAATCCAGGCAACAATGTTATCTGCTGTCTCTCTCTCTCTCTCTCTCTGTGTCTCCCTCTCTTGAAAAAGTGGACGTGCGAAATTAATATTCACACAGATACAAAGTTCTCTCCCGACAAGTAGTTGACAGACGCGAAGGACAGAAAAAATAAATCACAGGAGGAAAAAAATCCACTTTTCGACCTAAAGCGCATAACCACCTGGTGGCATAAAATTGAACGACGTCACTTTTACGCTTTTGAATACAGTGCACGACGACTGCGGCAATAAAGAGTTTTAAAAAACGGTGAACACGTTCTGTCGTGTACAGCCAATTCGTAATTGCAAAAAACAACTAAAAATCCACTACTCGACGAATTTATTGTCACTTTTTTGCTTTTATTCTGCATTTTCAATATCTCTATATGTTTTTTAAATGATCCCTAAAAAAAAATTTCGGATATTAATAATTAACAAAGAGAAAAAAAGAAAATCTTTTAGTTTTCAATTTATAAAAATATTTGCTATTTCAGGCCTCGGACACAACTTATTTAAATCCTGTATTATAAAAAAAAATTATTAACATTATTACAATATTGTTTTTTCTTTTTTTACAATATAGTTTACCTTTTTTTAACTGATTTTGTCTATTATCAAATCAATTTTGATTTGAGTAAATTAATTCTCATCTTTTATTTTCATGCAATTAATCGCTTTTAACCATTTCTGTTAGCAACATCGGATTTAAATATAATTTTCTTTTGAATAAACAGCTTTTTGCTACAATGAATTCAAAAAACTGTAGACACTTTATTTAAAATTCTAAATATAAATATATTTTAGTAAAATATTTCTCTTTATTTTAATACGAACATAAAAATTACTTCAAAGATTTTGCTGATTGAAAAATAAAATTATTCTTAAAATAACAGTTTTTAATGGAAAAAATTTCTTGAGAGATAAAATAATAGTTTAATTTCTCCATATAAGAACGCCAAGGAGAAATCCCAAGAAGAAAGTGAACTGCCATCTAGCGGTGGCTCGATTTACGTTCGCAGGTAGAGAATAGCGTCTCCATATATTGAACCTTAGGGTAGAGTGGGGTAAAAAAGCCAATTTTTTACTTTTGGTACTATAAAATCGAAATTTGAATTTCTTTTTTCAAATTTCCAATTGTTACTGGAAGTTTAGTTATTAAGCTTCAAAATCCTTGTAGAACATTTTTTTGTATTCCGTGAAAGGACAAAGTTATAAGAGTTTTACGAAAGTTCTGCATATGGCTTTTTTGCGTCACCTGGTGGGGTGAAAAAGCCATTTGGTGATTTTGTTAAAATATTTTGTTATAAAATTTTGTAATATTATATTTTTCTTTTATCTGTATAACAAATAAACAATTTAGAAAAGTTTGTAGCTTCCAAAATTGTATTTTATATTAAGTTTACCTGCTTTCAATTTACAGTCATCGAAACAATTCGAAACAAGCAGTTAAAAAATACAAATTACAATAACAACTATAATATTATCGATACGACAGTTAAACTAGAATCAAAAGTTGAGTTTTACTTAATTAAACTTATATTTCAAACGGCTGATAAAATAGTTCAATAGTTTCAAAATAAAAGCCAAATGGCTTTTTTGCACCACTGCATTTTTACCCCACTCTACCCTACAATATATTTGTAATTTTACAATTATTTATGATCAGAATCTAGAGAGTTAATAATGGATTTAAATTTTAAATTCAGTTTAATTTGCTATTTTCATCTTTTAATTTTATTTATCTTTACCTTTAGTTTCTTCTATTTCTAGTTAAAAATTATTTTTTATAAAAAATAAACAGCAAATTTTTCTATAAATAGAAAATGTTTTTGTAAATAGAAAATGTTTTTTTTACATTTTCTCCTATATATTATACATATTTTTGGTCAAATTAGATGGCTTGTGAAAATGTATGAAGCTGGAAATGTTTTGTCCCTCAATTTCCGGCTCTCTGAAAAAGGGGGACATTGAGAGTGTCTGACATAAATTAGGCGCCAATATCGAAGATTCGGTCCACGAATAAATATTATTGTTAGCGGTAAGTGGAAGGAAGAAAGGATGGTTGGACAGGAATTGAATTGCGAACGCCACGTTGACACTTGATAATAAAAATGGTCCCTTTGTCGTTGAAACTTTCACTTTGTCATTTCTTCCCTGTCGATTTCCTCATAGAAATTCGAATGACGAATTGTTTCCTTTACTGTAGCAATTTCAGTATAAGCATCCCTTTTTCTCTCTCCTTTTTTCTGTACCAAATCTTGTACATTAAAAAAAATGTGCAAACAAAATTGAATTTTCTCTCTCTCTCTTGGATTGAAATTTTTTTTCTTGCTTTAATAACGGATGGAAGAAGGAAGCACTTGCATATAATGGACCTCTAGATTCGTTTGCACAGTGTCAAATAATCTCTATTCTCTCCCGGGCAAGTCTCTCATCGAAAAAGGGAGATGAATTGAGTTGAGAAGGGATTGGTTCTTGTTTGCTGGCACCTCAACATTTGTTTTTATACACTAGTCAGTGTGAAGTTATTGGCTAAATTTACGACAGTGTGAGTATCGAAAGAGGTAATATGTGTGTGGGCAAGTTTTTTTTGCGTGTGCAAAGCACGTAGGAACACATTATTTATGAGATTACTGCAGATTATAGGAAACGTGATTCTGATGCGATGGAGCTTTCCAGAGACTTGTACATTCTTTTTCACATCTATATATATATTCGCAAATGTGTTTGTATATGTATTTTATATGCGCCAAGTTTAATTTTCAACTCAAATTCTGAATCACTTTATCACACGCGATTATAAATTATTTATGGACTTATAAGCCGTTTCTCAAATTGCACGTATGAATTTACCAAATATGCGTCTATTTCTCCAGCATGCGATTCAAAGCCTCAAAATTTTTAAATAAAATTCCATGGTGACAAGTTTCCTTCCTTTGTTTACTTATTTTTTCCATTATTTCCTTACTTCTCCTATTTTATTATTTTTTCTACTACTTCAGTTGTTACTATATTACTACTACTGCGCTACTATAAATAATAATAATAATAATAATAATAAAATTTAAAAAAGAAATAAATGATTTATTGCTTCCAGCAGTAATAATAGAAAACACTAAAAAATAATACCATTTGATTAATGCATACGGATATAATTTTCGCAAGTGGAACTGAGAATTTGTCATGCCCACGTAAAACCTCCATTACACATAGGAACATCGGATTTTGATATGCTAGTTGCATTCACAACTTGGACCCTTGGAGTGTGTAATATACTTACGGATTTATTTATCTGCTTTGGCAATAGTATGACGAATCAGCCCCGAAAGGCAATTCCAGTTTATACGACCCCTTATAAATGTATCTTTTTCACTCAAGCACAATCTGTGTCTCCGAAAAAAACATGTTTTTATTATTGCTTTGAAAACTAAAATTTAAATAATTATTTATTCATTAAATATGTGTTAAACTTTCTCTCAACTCTCCCAGTTTTAAGTTTTTAACGTTGCCTATCTGTACACAAAATCACAGATTTTTCTCTCATTTCCTTCATACTTTTTTTCTAAGATTTATCTAAGCTCCCATAAGAGCCCATGTTAAATTGCAAATTTATTTTATGTTTTCAGGAAAAAACTATGTGGTGAAAAATCCTGAAAAAATCATATGTTTCTAAAACAATGTAAAGAATAAACTGTCAAATTTTTTTTAAGTTTCTCTCATTTCCTTAATTTACAGGTAACAATCTTTAAAGATTTTTTTCTCAAATACTAATTTTTTTCTTGTCAAACAGCAATTGGAAAGCATTTTTTTCCATAATATCAAGTTCCCTTCTATGTATTCTACGATGATAAATCTTTTGCGAAACCATTATGACATACGACTTGGGAGCTTCAACTTGGTGACTTAGTTGGGTTAATCAAGTGTGAAATTTCGTCTCCCTCTTCTTCATTGTACTTCGCATCAATAACGTATAATTTGTATGACATGTACATTTTTTCTAAAAATAACAAAATTTCCCAAACATAAATATAAACAAACAGCACAAATATTTTTAGAAAGTTGAAAAGAATCCTACTCTAATGTGTACAGATACATTATTTATAATAGCATTGTCATGTCTACTTAATTATATTACATTTGCTATGCATTTCTTCTCCTGAAAAGAAACTACTAATTCAACTTTACAGAATAATTAAGTAAATGATTGTAACTTTCAAAAAACTGTAGTGATAACTTTCTTTTATCACATGTTCAAAACAAAAAACTGGTTTTTGGTTTTATCAATCAAGAATAAAAAATATATGTTTTGGAGAAATGTTTCAAATGTTGCGGTTGCGTCACATTTAACAAATCTGCTAGGCTCTTAGTAGAGGCACGTTCCTCTTGCCGTAAAAAAAAGAAGAAACCATGAAGGGGGATACTGAAGAAGAGTATAATCCGACATCATTATACACTTTGAAAAGCGCGTGACGCGACACTCTCAGGCTATTCCCGTGTATTTTTTGCTGCTAGATATTATTATCCTAGTTTTTCTATCCCATCAATTTTTCTCTCAAACTTATTCTGCTTTTACAGTCCTTTTTCATTTTCCATAATCTGTGTATACTTGTCCGAACAATATTTCAATCGATCTCTTCTTTTAAAAGTCAACAAACTTAAAAAAATTTCAAATATAAATATGAGGGAATATTTTCAGGATTGCACCACCCTTTAAACTTTTTTTATAAACTAAAAAATTAAAATAAATTTAGATATCGTTACCACAAAAATTTAATTTTGTTTTTTCTTAATCTCCAAACAAAATTTTGTCTTTTTGCCTCAACCATAAGACAAAAAATTTTTTAAAAATGAAATCAATAATTTTTAATGATTTCTAAAAAGTTCTTTGATAATTTTCAAAATTCATTTGTTTACAATTCAATTTTCCGAAAATTCGATTATTCGGGAAATCGTCAATTATGTGTTACAAATAAAATCATCAAATAATTTTAATAATTACTCAAATAAACTTTTTAAAAGAAATTAATTCTACAAATGCAAAAATTATGTAAAATAACTTACTTCCTAAGTAGGTTTAAATTTTAACACACTTCTAAAATAATCTTTTTGTTGTTTTTATTTGAATAAGTTTTTTATAATTTTTTTCTTGAAAAAGAATTTCATATTATCATTCTTCAGTATGACAATCAATAATAATAATTCTTACCAAACGAATTAAATAAAACGTATTTTATTTAAAAGTATATCGTTTATTTACAACATTAATTATTATAATTTTATATAAAATTTTATTATCTTACTTTCAGCAAGTTTTCCTTCTTCCAATGATATCACAAATTGATTAATTGAATAAATTAAATTTTAATTCATAAAATTACATTAAATTAAATAAATTTTAATTTTTTAAACAATTTTAGGACTTTACTCTAAGGTTGTCACGAAAAGAATGAAAATCTTTTCCTCTTGTTTATTATTTTGCTTGGTTACCATACGTTTTAAAATTTAGTAACAATAAAAAAAAGAACTCTACATTTTCAAACAATCGAAATTACAAATCGGAATAATTCAAAATTAAATACAATTAATAAATTATCTTTTCTGCTTTTTCTTTTTTGTATACTTTTTTTACGTTAAATTTTAAAGAAAGTCTCTAATTAAATCTTGATTTTAACCAATTTCTTCTAAATTAAATAATTTTCTTATAAATTCGGTCCAATTGATGGTAAATCACCACATTCTCTTCCAAAATTAGGATTATAAAACATAATGACGACTGAAATCCACAGAACTTGGTCCAATTATAAAATCCAACCATTCCAAAAAGATATAGTCTCAATTGTATAAATAATTCGAAATATGGGCCCATGAGCAATAAGAGTTCCATAGGAAAATGGTGAAGCCTTCCAAGGTTAATTAATTCTTAGATATCACTCCAGGTGACGAAGTCGATATTTAACACAGGACAGAACGGAAACAGGGATAAATTCGGCATTCCATAGAACTAATTGAATTCTCGGGTTCGACCAGAAGAAATTTAAATCAGGAAAAGTAATTTTGTAATAATTGAAACAGGAAAATCTAAAAGTATTCTTCTGAATGGAATTTCAGTTTGGTAATTTCAAGACACAGGAAAAATCTTCAGCAATATTCATACTTCTTCAAATTCGTAAAATGTTGACTCGACGTACAATTACATAAAAAAAATTAATTTCTTAACAGTTTAATTTCTTAAATGTTAAGTTTACATAATTTTGACCAAGTCTTGGAATGTCGTGTTAACTTAGAGATTAATTAATAATATATATTAAATTCTATTTATTTATTTATTATTATTATTATTTTTTTTAAATAATTTAAAAATTTGAAACAATTAAACAATTTGTGAGTTAAAAAATTAAATATTAAATTTTATAACGTCACAACACTCCTTTCCCTAAGAAGGACCAAAACTGTCTAAAAATTAAAAATATTTGAAATTAAAATTAAATAATTTAATTTTACTTGATTTAGACAACCAAAATTGAATGATTCCTCATATATCCCTTAACAAAATAGAATAATTCACGATATTTCAAGACTGGATCTCTTATGATAACTATTTATCAAAAATAAAGAATGAATGTATCTTCAAAATCTTTATAGAATATAATGAAAAAGTAATTTATTTTAAATATACTTTATAGAGAAACAATCTTTATATATATATATATATATATATATATATATATATATATATATATATATAAAAAATTTAATTTAAAACAATCTAATTAATAATTGACTATATTATAAAATTAACAAAAACAATTTTTTTTGTTTTTTTTTATTTTATTAATAAAATTTCTAATTTAAGTAATATACGATTTTAAATCTTGGATATGGACTTTAGATTGTTTTGTGTTATCAAAATTTGACACTTGATAAACAATGGGAGACAATATTTTTGAAATTCTAAAAGGACCTATATTTTTCGGAGTTAGTTTAGCAGAAATGTGCTTTTCTTTGGAAGATAGTTCTCTATTTCTTATAAGGACTAGATCTCCCATAGAAAATTGTAATTGACGACGTTTATTATTATAATATTGGGATTGTTTTTCAAAGGCCTTGTCTAGATTACTTATTACCCAATTTTTCATGATCTGAATTTTACTCATTCTTTGCTTCCAAGATTCGATTGGGGTTGGAACTACATTTAAATCATTTAAATCGATGTTATCTTTAGATTTACCTGAGGAATTAATCGGCTTCGGATCTCGGCCTAAGTTAAGAAACGCTGGACTAGTTTTAATTGTCGAATGGCAAGCCGTATTATAAGCAAATCTAAATTCCGAAATGTGTTCATCCCAAGTTCTTTGATCGTTAGTTATAAATGATACTATCATGGTTTTTAATATTCTATTTACGCGTTCCACGGGGTTTGCCTAAGGAAGGTAAGGAGGTGACGTTGTGTGGACAATATTAAATTCGTGGGCTAATAATTTTAAAATACTATTTATGAATTCCGTACCATTATCGGTGTGTAGTACTTGGGGAGTTCTCCATTTATTTATTATTAATTCTTTGAAAGATTCTTTTACCTTTTTACCCGTCGCTGAACGTAATGGTATACATTCAATCCACTTCGAAAACAAATCTTGCATCACGAGAACGTACAGAAAACCGGATTTACTTCGCGGAAATGGACCTATGATATCTGCTGCTACTATTTGCCATGGTTCATCGACAATCCTATTTTCCATCATGCCTGGAGGAGACTTTTGTTCAACTTTACATCGCTGACATATGTCACACCTCCTAATGTATTTCTGAACATCGATATAACTATTAGGCCAACAATAATCGAGTGAAATCCTTTTATAGGTCTTTTCTGTGCCCAAATGTCCTGATTGAGGGGAATCGTGAGCTTTGGAAATGATGGCATCTTGCTTCTTGTCATTCGGGACCAGTTTCCAAGAGTTTAAATCAGTAACTACAGTCGAAATCAAAGGGCCTGGTTTGTAATGATATAATTTATTTTCTATAATTTTCCTGGTGGGAAAGCGTTCAGGATAAACAAAAACCGAAAGAAAACGTCTAGTATACCACGAGGACATCTTTTGCACAATATTTAAGGAATCTCTATTTTCATAAGCGCGTGACAAGGCATCAGGAACACAGTGGAATTTCCCTTTTCTATGAATAATCTCAAAATCGTGTTCCTGAAGAGACAATGCCCATCTGGATAACCTACCTGTAGGATTTTTGAGATTATTTAACCACCTTAAACTACTGTGATCTGAAATAACAGTAAAATGATATCCCTCTAAATAGGCACGAAACTTTTCAATCCGCCACACTACAGCGAGACATTCCTGCTCTGTAGTAGTGTAGTTTCTTTCACTTTCTGATAATGATCTACTCGCGTAGGATATAACATTTTCTTTATTATCGATCATCTGGGTTAGGACAACTCTAATACCTGTACCACTGGCATCGGTTTGTAGAACGAAAGGGACACTGAAATTTGGAAGAGACAAAATAGGAGCTTCAACTAAATATTTCTTAATTTGATCAAAGGACGATTGCTGTTCTTCTTGCCATGACCAACGTTCCTTTTTCTTTAAAAGTTTATTCAATGGAGCCGAAATGGTAGCAAAATTATCAATGAACTTTCTATACCATGACGACATACCGATTAACCGACGCAACTCTTTGACATTTTTAGGGGTTGGGAAATCAACAATTGGAGCAATTTTGTCAGGATCAATCAGTAAGCCATCTTCATTAACCAAGAATCCAAGATATTTCACTTACGAACAGCAAAACTTGCATTTAGATATATTCAAAGATAAATTAGCTTTTTAATTTTAGAGAGGACCACATTCAACCATTTTAGATGATCAGCGAAAGATTCTGTAACAACGATTATATCATCTAAATAAGCAAAAACAAATGGTTCCATCTCGGGACCAATAATTGAATCAACCAATCGTTCGAACGTTGCCGGAGCATTCGTTAGGCCAAACGGCATTCGCTTAAAATGGAACAAACCACGACCAGGAACGGCAAAAGCTGTCTTCTCTCGACTGTTCTTTTCCAAGGGAATATTTAAGAAACCTTTCTGAATATCTAGGGTCGAAATATATCTTGCACTACGTAATTTTTGTAATATCAATTCCATTTTTGGAAGAGGATACGCATCTGATTTAGTAACCTTATTTAATTTCCAAAAATCAAGACAAAATCGATAACTTCTATCAGGTTTTCTCACCATAACGATTGGGTTAGACCAACCGCTTTCCGAAGGTTCGACTATATTGTCAGCTATCATTTCATCTAAATCTTGATAAATGGCTTCTTGAACTTTAGGAGAAACCATGTAATGTCTCTGTTTTATCGGGGGGTGATTTTCTACATTAATGACATGCTTTGTTAAATTAGTCAGGCCTGGTTTACCAGTATTTTCCGGTAAGTTTTCGCTAAGAAATTTTTGAAGAGCGTCTGTCTGTTCAATTGATAATTCGCATAGACCATTACACAAATCAGGATCACCGTCTTTTAAATCAAATTCACATATTTCGAAAGGATTGTCAGAAAAACTCCAATTTTTATTACCATAATCAATATTAATTTTAAAACTTCGAAGAAAATCTAAGCCGACAATAAACGGAACTGATAAGGATGGTAAAATTCTAAAATTTATTGACCTGCCTTTCTTTTTCAGAGTAACAGGGATATTAACTTCTTGTGAGACTAATTCAATATTTCCATTAGCGACTTGTATAAAACTATTATTATTTTTAATATCAAGATTCAATTTCTTAATCAATTCTAATCCTTCTGCTCCAATAAAGGATCTAGACGCACCACTATCGACTAACGCTTGAACTGTATTACCCAAAATATTAATTTTCACGAATAATAACGACTCAGGTTTAGAATCACTTGTTTGTTTGTAATTTATTTCAGAAACATTAAAGATAGGAATCAAATTATTATTAGGATTCTTTTTAAATTCAATATTCTGAGTAGATTTAGCTGAGTCTATAATTTCATAATTTGGAATATTAGTTATTTTAGAAACTTCTTCTTTTTTAATATAATATTTACCACATTTACAAAAATAGTTATATCTAAATCTTTGGGCATATAAACTCCTTTAAATTCGGATAGGTCATTTTCGGAATCTAAGTATTTAATTTCGACTAAATTTGGAAGTTTAGGATTATTTATAATTAAATGAGGACTATCAGGTTTGACAATATTAGAGGGCTTATTGGGGTTAATCAGAGACGTATTTGCCCTAATCGACGTCTCTTTATTCAGTTTCCCGAACATTTAGGGCAATTTGGACGAGTAACATCCTTTTTCCCACATTTGAAGCAAAATATAACTCGAGGTTCCGGGCATTCATCATATCTATGACCTGGACCGTCACAATTCCAACAGATGAGTGTTGTAGGTGGATTTTTATTCAAATTTTGATCTGATTTAGTAACAAAAGGATTAGTTGAAGCTTTATTTTTATCGGATTTATTTGGATTGTTTAAATTTTTAGATTTATTACTTACATTTGAGTTTGACTAAGAATTTTGATGATTAGCCTTTTGTTGATTAGTCTCTTTAATTGAAAGAACATTCTCAATCAAATCTTTGGAATTTGTATTGACATTTAGATCACATTCGTCGAGTAAAGAGATTTATTCTCTAGCCCCTCTGTGTCTGGAACAAGCTGGTTTCTTATATGCCAGATCTGGCAATAGTGATCTTTCTGGAATAGGTGGGGGTTTAAAAGTTTTGCTAAAAAGGTAACTTTTCTCCACTGAAATAGCAATTTTCTCAAACTGAGACATGTTCTGAATATTATGTCGGGGAATAACCAACTGAAACCTGGGAAGGAGATTACGATGTAAGAAACTAATTTTCTCATTAGGAGACAACCTAGGGACAACTCGATCAAACAGAGATATTAAGCAAGTAAAGAAATCAGCCACCGGTTCAAATTCTCCTTGGGTTCTTTTATTAATTTTTTGCCGGAGTTCAAACTGAAAGTCGGCGTCACCGAAGCGTGATCTAAAAGATTCGGAAAATTCATGAAAATTTCTCCAATTACCTCGCATCCCATGATACCATTTAAGGGCAATCCCAGACAAAAAGAAAGGAAGGACTTGAATAATTATAGAATCATGAACTGGAACTATTGATCGACCATCTTCAATTTTAAAATAAATGCCTCAGGATCCTCTGATTTTGTGCCAGAAAACCTTAAACCCCATTTTCTCATGGTTTCAAAAGCTTGGAATGCTGTTGAAGAAAAATCCTGCCTACTACAATTATAACAATTAAATCTTCTAGAATCATTATAGTTTCGAAATTGATTGCTGTCTCGAAATTGATTGTCCCCGAATGGATTTAAATCTCGAAATTAGTTAGAATCTCGAAATTGATAAGAGTCTCGAAGTTGATTGTAGTCTCGAAATTGACTATAATCTCGTAATTGACTATTATCTCGAAATTGATTGTCTCTGAACAGACTATTATTTCGAAATTCATTATCTCGGAATTGACTATTATTTAGAAATTGACTATTTTCTCGAAACTGATTATCTTGGAATCGTCTATTGTGTCGAAATTGATTATTTTCTCGAAATTGATTGTTTTCTCGTAATTGATTATTGTCTCGAAAGTTATTATCACGGAATTCATAATCTCGAAATTGATTGTCATAAAATTTTTTGTCTCGAAATTGATTATTATCTCGAAATTCATTGCCTCGAATTTGATTCTCACGGAATTGATTATTATCTTGAAATTGATTGCCACGAAATTTATTATCACGTAATTGATTGTTATCTCGGAATTCATTTTTATCTCGAAATTTATTGTCTCGGAATTCAGTGTCACGAAATTTATTATTATCTCGAAATTCATTTTCTCGAATTTGATTCTCACGGAATTGGTTACCACGGAATTGATTATTATCTCGAAATTGATTTTTACGTAATTGATTGTTATCTCGATATTCATTATTATCTCAAAATTTATTGTCTCGAAATTTATTGTTGTCTCGAATTTGATGGTTATCTCGAAATTCATTGTCACGAAATTGATGGTCTCGGAATTCATTATGGTCTCGAATTTGATGGTTATCTCGAAATTCATTATCACGAAATTCTTTGTCTCGAGTTTCATTGTCACGGAATTGATAGTCTCGGTATTCATTATTATCTCGAATTTGATATGAAGAAAAATCATTTGATTGTTGTTGATTTACAGGAGGGTCAACAATTCTAACATTGCTAGGATCTGGATTGGGGTTAGGAATATTATTAGTGAATTCCGAATTCAAATTTTGCCCTACTAAATTATCTTGAAATTCGTGATGCATTTCTAGATTTTGTAATAAACCTCCATCCTGATGATCATTAGAAAAATTAACGATTGAATTTTCTAAATGGGAATTGACTAAATTAGGGTCAAAATTTGAAGCTATATTATTTTCAGGACTTCTATCAGAATCGTCTTGTATTTGATCGCACAAAAATTTTAATAATCGATTACGTTTAGCTGCAATTCCACCAACTGCTGTTAACTCACGATTTCTTAATTCATCAGCAAGTTGGACATTATCTAAAGTATAAATTCAAGCAAATGGATCATTCATTTCATTAGCTTCTGCCATTATGAAATCAAAGTTTACTAAATTTAAAAAAATTTATGGAACAAAAGTAAATAATAGTTTTTGATTAGAATCGTTGATAAAAAAATCAAGCAATTTTTTCTTTTAGGTTACTCATTATTAATTCAAATTATTGTTATTAATTTTATAATTAATAAATATAATAATTTAATTTTACATAAATTTTTTTTATATAACCTCAAAAAAAATTAATAATAATTGTAAATTAATCTTTTCAAATATTTAGATGTTAATTAGTTTATTTTGTGCCCCCACGTTGGGCGCCAAATTGTAACCGCTTATTTAATTCTAGAATTAGAATAGTTACAAATGGAAGATTTTGTTTTTATTTAAACAGATTAATATGAATAGTTCGGCGCCAGATCCTCTTAGATCAAATAAAAATTGGAATTATAAAACTTGATAAAAAAATATGTTTGATTGACAACTGAAAACAATCAGGAGCTCAATCAGGCCTAAATTAATAGCAAAAAAATGACAAATAACAATTAAATTAATTAGTCTTCCAATAATTAAATTTAGCTAGCTCTGTCCAGAACTGGATAATAGTAGAGGGGGTAGTTCTTGATTTATTTGAAAAGATTAATAGACGATTAATTTATAAAAAAATTAATATTTATTTAAACAATTAAATAAATTCTTGAGGTTATTTTACAATTTTTAAACAATCTTTTATAATTAATCAATTTAATAATTAATAAGATTCTTTCATTCCAAGACTTATCATAAAAAAATAAATTTGAATATTTAAGAGGAAAAGATTCTAAATATTTTAATCGAAATAATTAATGGAAATCCAATTTTGAAATTTATGAAATTAATTTAAAAAATATATTTTTAATATTTCGAATTTAAATTATCGAAAAGGAATTATGAAAAGATTTTGAAATGTCACTCAAGTTTAGCTGCTCAAAATCAAGGAAAATCCTCATGAAATCATCACGAATTCTTCATCCAATGATATCACAAATTGATTAATTGAATAAATTAAATTTTAATTCATAAAATTACATTAAATTAAATAAATTTTAATTTTTTAAACAATTTTAGGACTTTACTCTAAGTTTGTCACGAAAAGAATGAAAATCTTTTCCTCTTGTTTATTATTTTGCTTGGTTACCATACGTTTTAAAATTTAGTAACAATAAAAAAAAGAACTCTACATTTTCAAACAATCGAAATTACAAATCGGAATAATTCAAAATTAAATACAATTAATAAATTATCTTTTCTGCTTTTTCCTTTTTGTATACTTTTTTTACGTTAAATTTTAAAGAAAGTCTCTAATTAAATCTTGATTTTAACCAATTTCTTCTAAATTAAATAATTTTCTTATAAATTCGGTCCAATTGATGGTAAATCACCACATTCTCTTCCAAAATTAGGATTATAAAACATAATGACGACTGAAATCCACAGAACTTGGTCCAATAATAAAATCCAACCATTCCAAAAAGATATAGTCTCAATTGTATAAATAATTCGAAATATGGGCCCATGAGCAATAAGAGTTCCATAGGAAAATGGTGAAGCCTTCCAAGGTTAATTAATTCTTAGATATCACTCCAGGTGACGAAGTCGATATTTAACACATGACAGAACGGCAACAGGGATAAATTCGGCATTCTATAGAACTAATTGAATCCTCGGGTTCGACCAGAAGATATTTAAATCAGGAAAAGTAATTTTGTAATAATTGAAACAGGAAAATCCAAAAGTATTCTTCTGAATGGAATTTCAGTTTGGTAATTTCAAGACACAGGAAAAATCTTCAGCAATATTCATACTTCTTCAAATTCGTAAAATGTTGACTCGACGTACAATTACATAAAAAAAATAAATGATTACAGTTTAATTTCTTAAATGTTAAGTTTACATAATTTTGACCAAGTCTTGGAATGTCGTGTTAACTTAGAGATTAATTAATAATATATATTAAATTCTATTTATTTATTATTATTATTTTTTTTAATAATTTGAACGTTTGAAACAAATTAACAATTTGTGAGTTAAAAAATTAAATATTAACCCTTAAACCGCACCCTGGGTGTGCGCCACCCATATTCTAGCTTTTCATTCTAATATTTCGGTTAAACTCGTAAAAATGGAACATGTGTTGATATTAGACAGTACATTTTGTACTTGACATTATGTTTCGTCAGTGACATTAGTCTGCCGAGTGTCTTTGTGTATTTAATAATTTTATGAAATTGACGGCGAAAAATTTCTGCTTGTCTGACACCCAATTTTTGGTTTAAGGTAATTTCAGTAGTTTTAAAAAACCTTTTTTTAATTATTTAAATTAAATAAATCAGTATGAAACCTATTTTTCTTCAAAATAGATGTATTGCGCTATATAAGATAATTTTTCCAAAAGATAATATCCTATTCCAACTTGGAGAACACACTTAAAAGACCCCGGGTGTCGCACACCCAGTGTGCGGTTTAAGGATGGATTCGGCAGTGTGCGGTTTAAGAGTTAAATTTTATAACGTCACAACTTATAAGTTATATCTCAAATTGTTTATATATTGTATGTAGAATTACAAAAAAGTGTATCTTGAAATAGGTAACAAGATGTAAAAGAGAATAATATATAATATATAATATATATATATATATTATATAAGATTTATTTAAATCTATAGTGCAGTAATCAATAGCACATGGTATTAAACCAACAGTATTTATATTCGAACGATATGGAATATGCCGTTTATTGCGACAAACAAATATTTCATTGATTCAATAGCTTTTTTTTCTCAGTGTAAAAATATTTTTGAGTAGTTTAAACATAATTCAAAATTATAAGAATAACATGTTGTGAATGAAGAAATATCAAACCATAGTATCAAAAAGTATTTTACTTAATAAATAAATAAATTTTCTTCTGCTTGACTTAAAACTTTTAATATTTCTTAAATTAGCTCATATTATAAAAATTGTTGTAAGTAATTAATTTATTTGCAGAAGTTGACAATGGCAAAAATAAGAGACTGAACCTTCGAGCCTGGTTCCTTTCTTCTTTTATTATTTCTGCCCCGTTTATATCCTTCAGCAGGATTTATTCCTAGCAACATCCTGTATAAATATATTAAGTTGTTGAAATGTTTTAAAATTTTTTAAATGTTTAAATAAATGTTATCTAATTACATATGAGTAAATTCTAAAGAAGATGATCTACTTGCTTCATACTTATATTGGTCTAGAGAAATCTATTGCAGTTCCTATTTTCTCATTTGTTGCTTCATGATCCTGAAATTAAAACAATTCATTGTATTATAAATCAAATAACTTCCTTTCCTTTTTGTAGAAAAGGAATTTTATTCTTTTAATACTTTTAATATAATTTTAATACAATTTCACAAATGAATATTTATAATTATTTTCTAAAATTTTAATATTTTGATAATATGGAATCTATATTCTTTAAGTACCTAGTAACATCTATGGAAACATTAAATTATTTTCAAACAAATTTACGAAAGAATTCCATCTTTTTCTCAATTTGTTATAAAATATTTCAAAAGAATTTACTTGTTTTCTAAAATTTTAGGAAATCTTTACTAACAGTTTCAATTTTATTTATAAATAGCAAAGTTCTTTGTTAAAAATCAATTGCTTTTAATACAATTTTAATGAAATTTTATTATAAAATTTTAATTCCTTATTTGTTAATAGAATAATAGAAAAAATTCAATTTTTTTCAAAATGTTTAATTAAAACTATTAGAGAAAATAGAGTAAACTAGGGTCATTTAGGGTAAATGTAAACGGAATATCTATGTTTCACCAAAAACATTAGTTTTTTTTGTTAAAAGGTAAAACGGACGGTTTTCTTTTGCATGAACTTGTTACTTTACTTCCCTAGAAACATTTTATGAGGTACAAAAAAATATTGATGCACCTGAATCGCCTAAAACTGACTGTTTACGTTTACCCCGAGATTTTGCAATTTTTCTAAAATTCGGGGTAAATGTAAAAACCACGCAAGGTTTAAGAAACAAGTTATTTCAAGTATTTTACTGTTTTAAGGGATAAAAAAACTGAAAAAAAGTTCTTCGTAGACGTATAGAAAAATTAACCAGTTGACTTATCATGTATCATATAAAATAAACAATCAACCATTACAAAATTAGTTATGTAAAACTTGAATAACTTGAACAAATTTTAATAGATTTTCATTCAACTTTATAAAAAAAAGTTTTTAAGGTTGCTGAATAAAAATTTAAAATCAAATTTTTAAATTTAAAAATGGCAGATCCAATAATTTATTAAATTTTTTTTTTAATGTAGTTTAAGTTCTGTTTACATTCACCCCGAGTTTTCTAATTCTCGGGGTAAATGTAAACACCTAATTATTTATTAACTAAATTGACGAAAATAAAAAATCATAATCAACTTTTGTTAAGGCATTAATAATAAAGAAAAAAAATTTTTGTTTGATTTTCTAATTTATTTTTTTTTGCAAATGCGCGACAAAATACTGAAACAGTAAAATTTTGATTTTCAATCTTTTTTGCATTAAAAGATAACTTGTACTAGGCCTATAGCAATTATATTATTATATTATATATAATAATAATAATAATATTAATATGAATATTAATATGAAGGAACAAGCAATTTAAATCGGTACTATCCTATTTTCACGACTTTTAAAAGTAAATAACTTTTTTATAGGAAAGAATGAAAATTTACAATTCTTGAACAATATCTAATTCATCACTAAATAGATATGTTACCGGCAAAGTATGTAATCAAGCATTTTATAAAATGCCCACTAGAATTTAGGCGAAGTAGGGTCAGTTGGGGTAAATCAGAACAGATTTGCTATGTTTCACTAAAAACATAAGTTTTTTCTTTTAAATCGGAATACTTTCGGTTTTTTTGTGTTTTGAGTTGTTATTTCACTTCCGTGGAACAATTGTATGGAGTAGTAAAAAATATGGTTATCATTGAATCGTAATAATCAATTGTTCCTATTTCTTACGAAATTTGAGAAAAAATCAATTTCACGTCTGGAAATGTTAAGAGATATAAAGAATTAGATAAAAAATGGTGTTAGTCATAAAAGAATTCAAAATAAGAAATAATAACGCATTATATAATTTTAAAAGTATTCCATACCAAAAATTCTAACACATTACACAATTATAAAGGTTTCAACAGCTTTAATAATTTTTAACAGATTGGTTTAACAAAACTATCGGTCTCTCTTAAACTCTCTCATCCTCTCTTATTCTCTCTCAATCTCTCTCATTCTTTCTCGGTCTCACTTATGCTCTCTCATTCTCTCTTATTTTCACTACTTCTCTCTCATTCTCCCTTATTCTCTCTCATCCTCTCTTATACTCTCTCATACTCTCTTATTATCTCTTGTTTCAATACACTTACCGGTTTTATGGTCACAAGTCCTAATGAAATCTGAAATGTTACACACTTTGTGCACGGAAAAAACTGCATTGTTGTGTCAACCATATATGTATATTGAAAAATACAGGATATCCATTTTTAAAGATACCACATCCATTTATTAATTTAACACATCCATTTCTATGGATGTGTCAACTAAATAAATGGATGTAGTATCCATAGAAATGGATGTGGTAACCTTAAAAATGGATATCCCGTATTTTTCAATATATATGGTTTTCCCAACCATGTAGTTTTTTCCGTGTGCTATGCAAGGAACTAGCGTCTATTTGCTATAAAGTACCTATATAACAATTCTGTACTTGTTAAGTACTATGTACCGATGCGATTATACACGAATACTATTTTCAATGCATTTTTATAATGCTGAAAATAGTGTTGAGGTTGATAGAACCAATTTTCTCTCTTTCTATTATAAGAAATACTGTTGTAATTTCTGTTCCTATTTACCCCGAATTTCCAGTTTTAAGGGGTAAATAGAAACAGTCTCTTATTTTTAAGAAAAATTTTCAAAATGAAAAAATCAAAGTTGTTTTTTGTTGTAGTATTAATAAGAGATAATTATATGTTTTTATATGAATTTTTAGCTTATTTTTTTCAAATGCAATTCAAAAAAGTAAAAAGGTGTCTTCTTTGATTTTCAATTTTTTATGCAATAGAAAATATTTTTGTATATACTGCTGCTAATTGACAAACTGAAAATGGGTATATAAACAGCGAAATTGAAGGTCTCATGGCGTGATTGGCGTGATACCAGGATCACATCCTGTCACCATCAACATATTAATTACTTATTGTTCATTACCGGCACTACCAGGACCTCAATTCAAATTTTAGAATATGTACTTACATATACCAAGGAAGTACGGATTGAACCCCTTCCTTGTATCAGGATATTCTCGTGAATTCTTCTGCTTCGATTTATTGTCCTGATTGTTCACTCACTTTTCTCAAATACCCTCGCACACTAGTTCTACCGCGTCTAACTAACAACTTCCTAAACTATTTCCCTTCCCTGCATGAAACTCGACCGAGCAAAATTAATAACGACGACTAGAGTTTTAAAGTTTCATGAAACTTTCGCAAATGAAATGTTTCATGAAACATTTCAAAAATTTAAATATTGCTGCGGGAAAATTCAAATTGATTGCAAAAAAAATCATATTTATATTAAATTTTATTACAAAGTAATTAAATTCACTTTTTTTTCGCTTCGGTATTTTATAATTAATTTTTCTGTTAATTAAATAATTTTTCTCAAAAATAAACTTAATTGCGAATAAAGAAAACTGTTTTCAAAACAAAATTATGCATCAAGTGGGTAATAATAATTATCTTTCAGAGTTTAACAAAAATAAATATGTAAAATAAAAATATATATATATATAAACACTTAAATTAAACATTGCTTAAATTTAATCCTCAGAAGAATCTTCTTCATCTTCCATTCCTAGTTCTATTAACTCATTGTCGTAATCATTATGATCATATTTTGTTTAATATAAGCAAGTTGTCCCGCTCTCTCCGTGAAAAGACGGTTTGTTGTACTATTGTGAACGTTTTTATACGTGCTATTTGTCCTTTCGCAGGCAGCAAATGTAGGCAGCAAAATTAAAATTTTTGAAGCTCTTCGAGCAATGGCTCGAAGAGATTTGCCACTGCACTAACATTTCCACCATAGATATGGTGTCATATTGTTAACAGTAAGATTAAGCGAAGCTTTTTGACACATTCCTTCCTTCAGCCTGAACTTATTTAAATCTGTCAGCACTTCCTCGACAGAAATGCCTCCACCATCCGAGTAGAATTGTGCTAAAGTCGTCAAAAAGTCTTGGGCTTCGAGAAGTTTTTGTGGAATAAGATCTTGACCGCGTCTAGAAGGATCAAGTAAATTTGCTGCGTAGTGGACAGGTTTCACGCAAAACTGGTATCTGTCATCTAATATTTTATTTAGTTTATTGAATTCTCCTTTTAAAAAGTTGAGTTAACTATATTTTGCATTTTTTGTTCAATTTGAGTGTTAATGTGTTAAATAAAATAGAGTGATTTGTCTATGTTTAGCCCTAAATATTTTACAATGGTTTTATTTGGTACTGGTTCACCATAATCTTTTTTTCTTCTATCTGGAAGTTTTTCCAGCACTTTCTTACGTTACTATTGGCTTCTGAGAGAGGACCTCTAAACAGGATAGTTTTTCATTTTCAAAGAGTTGTTATAATGCTAATTGTACTTCTGTTACTTTTTTGCTAACGTCGTATATATTATCATATCGTCTGCAAATGCGATACCTTTTTTATTTTTATCTATATTTATATAATACAATTTTAGTATTTCATAAATAAAGATGTTAAATAATATCAGAGATAGAACTGTTCCTTGTTGAAAGCCGTTTTTAACTAAAAACTCTTTGTTTAGTGTTGTGGTGCCGTTCGTTACTATCTGTCTAAGCAGTGTCAAAGGCTTTTTCAAGATCGAATAAACAAGCTCATACGCATCTTTTATTGTTAAGAGCTTGGAAAATATCTGACGTTAATTTGTTAATAGCGTGGATTGTGGATTGTTTGAGCCTAAATCCATATTGTTGTTCAGGGATAATGTTTTTTTCTTTACATATTTGTATTAACGGGTCTTTAATAATTTTTTCAAATACTTTACTGATATTCGGAAGAAGGGTTATAGGTCGAAAGTCACAAGGTTGTTTGCTGTTATTTCCTTTCTTCGGGATAGTAATAATTCTTTACTTTTTCCAGTCATTTGACTAGTTAATTTATTTAAGTTTACTTGTAGGTTTTGTGCATTGTTTAGTGTTTGTTGGTTATTTTTTATTTGTTGTTCTATATGTGGGTAGTTATTTTCTGTATTGTGTAGTGTGCTTTTTGTAAAATGTTTTAGTAACTTGTCTTTTTTGTTGTAAAATTGTACATTCTGTCTTTTGCAATTCTATTTTTTCTAATTACTTCTAATTGCCACAATGAATCACTGTATTATAATGAAATACAACTGCCAATACAATTTGGTTAATCCAGCCATACGAATGATAGAAACAGAGAATAGTAAGTGTGAATCAGCCTTTACACATTTAATATAATCTAACTTATCTGCTAATCTGACAGATTTTATGACTAGTTCAACCAAAATCATTAACCAGAAGTTTATGGCTGAATTCTCGAAAACATTTCTTTCAGTGTGTTTGTTTTTCGCATCCTCTATATGAAGCTGGATGGCCATATTTTTTACATGATACGCTATATACTT
The DNA here is from genome assembly GCA_032872475.1 of Leptopilina myrica (nomen nudum). NCBI lineage: Eukaryota > Metazoa > Arthropoda > Insecta > Hymenoptera > Figitidae > Leptopilina > Leptopilina myrica (nomen nudum). The sequence continues at coordinate 20,617,160 of CM065465.1, read as the reverse complement.
TCTCTCCTGATCTGGGGCGGTTTACCTGATGGTAAATCCTTGCTGCTGCTGGTTAAAACTGTTTTATTGGATGTATTGTCCAGAGGGTTATTGATCTTCTTATTGTTGCTGGTCACAGCGGCGTTGGTTGACGATGATGGGAAAATGTTATTTCCATTTTTTCATTTTATGATTTTTATGATGCTAGGGAAAACCCGTTACCGGATCATTTGTTGATTTTATTGGTACAACATCTATTTCCATCTCAGGGGGTCGATTCCGTAACTTCATTTTCACTTACACACCTATTTTCACTTTCACTTCCACTTACAAAAACATTTTCACTCACATTTTCATTTTTAACTTTCACTTCACTTTCACTCATATTTTCACTTACACTCACATCTTCTTTTTCACTTTCAGTTGACTCACATTTTCAGTTTCACTTGACTCTCATTTACTCACATTTTCACTTTCACTTAACTCTCACTCACACTTACAATTTCACTTGACTCTTACTTACACTCACATTTTCACTTTTACTTTCACTTTCACTTGACTCTCACTTATTCACAAAAGTCAAAATGTGAGTGTAAGTGAGAGTCGAGTGAAAGTGAAAGTAAAGTCAAAGTGAAAATGTGAGTAAATGAGAGTCAAGTGAAAGTAAAAAGAAAATATTAGTGAAAGTGAAAATGCGAGTGTAAGTGAAAATATGAGTGAAAGTGAAAAAGAAAATGTAAGTGAAAGTGAAAATGTGAGTGTAAGCGAGAGTTGAGTAAAAGTGAAAATGTTTCTGTAAGTGGAAATGAAAGTGAAAATGGGAGTGTAAGTGAAAATGAAAGTGAAGTTACGGAATCGACCCCCCAGTGCTGGAGTTTTTGTGCTGAATTTTTTCTAATTATTCTATTTTTATGATTGTTGTTGAATAATTTGTTGTAATTCTTTAATAAGTTTTTGTTGGGTTAGATTGTGGTTAAACATCTCCTGATATTCTTGGCTTAATGTTTTTATATTATTTGCCATTGTTGCTTCTTTTCAAGGTGGTTTTGGGATTGTTTCATTGTTTACCATAACTAAATTTTGCACGAAAAATGTTGGTCCATTTGCACTCAAAGATTTCTGTATTGTTTCAGTCTCTTTTTCACGGTCAGTGATTATTATCTCATCACTATTACTTTTTGCATTGGCGTTATCATTCGCGCAGGCGCGAAGCTCGACCTATGGGCCGCTGCCGTGATGGGGGGTTATTTAAAATTTCGTATCTCCGAAATTTTTGAAAACTTGGGTCCGATGAGTTAACTCTACCTGCTCCAAGGCACAACTTATCCCTTCGATGGGTCAGGAGGTACTCACGAGAGACACCACAATGACACTTAATATGTTGCCTTCTACTTATAGAAAATTATTAGAGGCTTCTTATAAAGAGTTAGTTTATTGTGTTCTACTTTAACGTTTTGTTCAAGATTTCTCTCATAATTATTATTCTCTAAGTAAATATAATCTTGGTTATTAGATTACTGTTAATATAATATTTAAATGAATATTTAAAAAAATTATATTACATTTTAAATGACAGTTCTTATAATTAAATAAAGTAAAAAAAATTTAACATATTAAGTGAAATGATAAAAACATTGTTTCTAAACATTTAATAGTTTAAATAACAAATAAATATGCATAAGTATAGATAGTTCTTATTAATAAGTGAGAAAAAGGTTCACATATGAAAAAAGTGAAAATTTCACTTATTCAGATTTAGAGAGTATTATATAGTAAAACACTATTAAGAATAATTTTCTTTTATGCAAAAAAATGGGATTAATTTGCAAGAATAGAGGCAACAATACATGATGTTGTTGATATGTTTTGGTGAAGTGATTAATTTGATAAATTCAAAACAAGCTAGGATACTCATTTTCCTAGGGGTAATAAACATTCTGCTAGCGGCGAAATAATAACTGGCGTGAGTGCAGAGTTTGCTTTTTCTAATGCATGGTAGTGTATATTGTATATAAAGGATGCGCAATGTTCTCGCTCGTAAAACCAAGACAGCCTTTTACCCTCCTTCATTTCATTCGAAAGTAAAACTTCGATCTTGGTGTAGTTCCGTCCGCTAAAAATAATCACTGCCATTTCTTACACTTAAGTTATATCAATAGAAGAAAAGCTTCTTTAATATCCATCCATTCTTTATAATCCTCCAAAAAAATATTCAACAATAAATATTAATCAAAATGAAATATTCAGTATAAAATCAAATATCAAATGGAAAAAAAACATATCAAAAGTGTTGCAAAGCAACGTTTTTCATTCGATTTTTGTCTTAATTTGATATCCTATTAGAATAGTATATCAAGATTTGATTCTTTTAAACTATATATTAAAAATAATCATATATATAGTAAAAATATTTTACAGTTCAGTAAAAAATTAAGGCAAATACTTTTGTATTTTTTTATTAAAAATATAAATTATTGATCTCATATTAGTGGCGCAATTAATGAGGAGACAAGAATTGCATTGAATGCAGTTTTCGACGCAGAGATTGGTCGATTAATGGCGAGATGTGCAAACTAGAAAATCGGAGCTACGCTTTTGATAATGGATAGCAGTTTATCAGCATTCATTGTACAACGCGGCTTGCTGGAACAATAATCATGACACGCGGGATTGCCGGCAATGACAATGGAATTGATGATATATCGATTGGCGGCTCGACGACACCGAATAATTGTTTTACAACCTGCTGCTGTACTACTGCTGCTACTGCTACTGCTCTCAGGCAATTGCGCCATTTTCCACTAGCTCTTTCCAACCACCCGATCATTTTCCAAAACCATTCGACGAATGCATTTTACAGATTATCCTCACCACCCGAGCCATTTCAATTTTGCATCATCATATTATTCTCGATTTGAAATTTAATATTTAAATGCCTTTCATTCAAAGTGCCTCCATTTAAAAAAAAATATATACCAACCTTATAAATGAGGAAGAGCATTTTTATATAAAAATTATGTTTTTAACAATTATTTGTCTTATAAAAATTAGCAAAAGTTGGGTTAGATTTTTATAAAAAATAATAAAATTTTGATCTAGTTTTGGGATTTATAAATAATTAGGAATAATCAACAAAGATTAGAATGAAGTTTTCTTTGGACTTGCATTTTTATAAGGATGATAAAAATTTGGAACAAGTTTTTGTACAAACTACAATCATTTCCAATTTTTCCATTAAGTTTTCTTTGGATTAAAGTTTTATAAAGATGATAAAAGTGATTCAAATTTTTTATTAAGTTTTTTCATAAATTACAATAATTTCAGATTATGTTTTTGTTTTTGCTAGGATAACAAAAATTTGGATCAAGTATGTTTTTAAAGATTACAAAAATGTGGTTTAAGTTTTCCTAATAATTACAAAAATTTTTATAACATTTTTATACAGAACACAAAGATTAAGATGAAAATTGTTATGAATTATATTTTTGTAAAGATAAAACAATTAGCCTCAAGTTTTATAAACATACTAAAAATTTTAATTAAGTATTTATTGTATCAAATATTTATAAAGATGATAAAAATTTTTTTCAATCTGTATAAAAACAATAAAACTATGGATTTAGTTTTTCTAAATATGTGTCCTGACGCGGTGAAAGGGACCTTACGCCCCAAAAAATTAATGTTTAGTTATTAATGCCATTACATTGATTGAAAACATCTAGATAGAATGGTATCAATAACTCAAAATTAATTTTTTGGAACGTAAGGTCCCTTTCACCGCGTCAGGGCACATATGTTAAAAATTTGAATAAAGGGTTTATAAAGATTACAAAAATTTGGATCAATTTTTTGTACAAATGATAAAATTTCGAATCAAAATTTTGTTTAGATTACGAAGATTTAAGTATACATTTTCTGATATAATTTTATGTAAAGAGATTAGCTTTTTATAGAGTTAAAAGAAAATCAATTTTTTTTCAAGTTTTTGTCTACAGATTTTTTCACAGTTTTTGTTTACAGATTAAAAATATTTCGATAAGTATTTTTGAATTAAAGTTTTATAAAGATTGTAAAAATTCGAAATAAATCTTTATAATGATGATAAAAATTTCAATTTAGCGTTTATTATGGATTAAATTTTTATAAGGATGACAAAAATTAGGATCAAGTTTTTTTAAAGATGTTAAAATTTGGATCAAGAGTTTATAAAGATTAGAAAAATTTATACAGTGGACAAAGATTCAGATATGTTTTTTCTGGATTAGGTATTTATGAAGATTACAAAAACTCTGATTAAATTTTTGTACAGATTAAACTATAAGACTATAGGAAGAGGTTTTCTTTGGACTAACTTTTAAAAAATCTGAAACATATTTTGAATTAAATTTTTATACAAATAACAAAGATTAGGATGAAATTTTTTCTGGATTAATTTTTTCATAAAGATGTTAAAATGAATCAATTCTTGACAAAGAATAAAAATAAAAAAAGAAAAGAATAAAAATAAAAAAATAAAAAAAGGTAAAAATTAGAATTAACTTTTTCTATTTCGTAAAATCAGGATCAAATGTAACATAAACATGTTTATCTGAAGACGAATTTGAATAATTGAATTGGCTTGAATTAGAATGTGCGGATGAAAGGAGGATGAGGTAGAGGTTAGAGGTAAGCGTGTAAACATGTTTTTAAAATCGATTCGAACCAACAGAGCGAGCAGACTGACTGACAGACAGTTTTGGGTTCTTGATTGAGTGACATGGACAATCCTAATAACCACCTTTCGCGCTTGCAACCCGTCGCCAGGATAGTTTTGCATCATGCGAAGCAGCCCTAAACTGCAGTCTCGACGTGTTAATCAACAACCACTTAAATGGCTCGTGACGTTTCCCTTTGAGGAATCCACGCTTATAATATATTATACTCCTCTTTGCTGTTTATTTTCCTACATTCATCACCATATAAACAATATGGGCGATTTTTCTGAATTCGCTGCTTTTGTTCTTCGATTTTTCCATTTCTCTCTCTTTCAAATTATAATATTTATAACTACATACTATTATTATAGCTTTTACTCTAAAAAATTGCTAATAAAAAAATTTCTAACATGATATAAATTAAATAATAATGATCTTATAGTTTACGAGGCCTAATAAAGAATTTATAGTTTGAGATGTTTATTAAAAAATTTTTCAAAAGTGTTCGCAAAAAGCAGCAAAGAATGTAGGCAAACAGAAATTGCCTACATTATTCGAAAACTATTTATCCCCCGAAAAGTGTATATGAATATATAAAAATATATTCAAATGCTTGACAGAGTCATCAAAAAGTTTTTTAGGACGAAATTCAAAAGAAAAAGTCAATGCCCTCGTAAGGGAAAATGGGATAATGCGCGCAAAAGAGGGAATATATAGAGGAGAAGGTTTTGCGATGCGAGAGAGGGACCTGCATTGCATGCGGTTTATACAACTTTTGGCGCATTTTTGCAATTGGCGAGCGATAACGAAAATCTTCTTTCTTCCCACTTGAAGAGATTTTCAATGCTGCCGATTTCAATATGATTTTATGACGTGTATTATACTTACGGCGAAAAATCCACTAGAGAAATTTATGTTGATATCGAGAGAGCGAAAAATTTATGGCTGGATCTCATCGCTTCTCTCTCTCTCTCTCTCTCTCTCTCTCTCTCTCTCTCTCTCTTTATATTCGGCAAAACGCTCTCCTCTTTTGAATTTATTGAAAAGACAAGCAATTTTTTGTGCTCCACTCGATGCTTTCCATAATTCAAAAGATTTTGAAAAAAAGGAGTGACAAAAAGGAAACTTTTATAACGACAATATTTAAATATGTGACTCTGGATTGTAGTTTCATTTTCTTTTTTATTTCTCTCTAATTTTCCATTTAGAGTTCTCTGTAGAATTATTTAGAGAATTTTTTGAAGCGATTTTTTGAGAAGTTTTTTTTTGATATTCTGGAGAAGCATACGCGCTGTGTCATAAGCAACAGCCGGCTGCTTAATGAAACTACAAATCTCCTTGCCCTTTGGCAAGTCTTAGCTCGTTTTATCTGCTTATAGAGAACCCGGATTATTTCCTCCTACACTTGTATATGTGCAGACTTGATACTCTCTCAGTCGGGCACTAAATTAAAATACCACTCATGTTTATATATATTGTGATAGTCACCATAAATTTTACGACCCATGGAAACACAAACTCATAAGACACAAGAACCTACATGATCCCTAAATAAAATTTTTTCAACTGTCATATAAATGGACCGAATAATTGATAAAACACTCATTTTATTTCAGCTTTTTTACTTTTACAATCTCTTCTTTTCACTGTATGTTTGTACTATTTTTTATATTTTATTCTTTTATATCCCAATTTTTAGCTTTTAAAACTCTGCATTTTGAAAAAAATATAAAGAAAAAGAAATTAAAAATATAGAAAGAAGTACAAAATAAAGAGGAAAAAACCAAATAAGAAGAATAAACAAATAGATATAAATGGAGCACTTAATTTCTGCGAGAAGGAAGTTTTATCTTTCTCCAAGTGAAATTTGGGTACTTAGAATCGTGTACTGAGAGAGGCTCGACAAATAGTCCTGCGATATTCTAGTATATTGTAGAAGCAAATAAGCAGTAGTTTAGAGTTGAAAGAGAGAGAGAGATAGAGAGAGTTTATTTCAAAAAGAGGGAGATGAAATTTCGCAGCGTTACTTATGCAATGTAAAGAGCAACCCTTAGAGAGGAAGGGTCGCCAAGAACCCCTAATATTATATTCTCGAGCCGCTAGGCCTTTATATCGTTTCTGTATAATACTCCTCCAGCGCGTAGGTTATTCCAGTCTCAAATTACGAGCTCGTTTTCAACATCGCTGATGCAAGTGCATACAAATACATATACATATATAGAAAACAAATGTGAGACTCGGGGTAATAAAAAAAACCCACCAACCACACATTTTCTTTTATATTTTTATCAATTACTAATATTTCGCTAAAGTAATATTACCAGACTATTCCCTCGTTTTCAGACAAAATTTTCACTTTTTCCCTGATACTAAAAAAATATTCTGATTCACTTTAAAAATGATTAAATATTTTAAAAAATGTTTTATAACATTTACAAACAAATTTCTTTAATTTTAAAATTATTCGAAAACATCAATAACATCATTTACTTTACATAAATATTTAATCATTATTATTTTTCTATACAGAAATTCAGATTTTCAAAAGGTTAAAATTTAAACCTTTTTCAAATTTGACAACTTATAAGAATATTGTTAAACCTTGAACCATATATCACCCCCAACTGATTCTAAATATATTTTCCCATTTTCCGTATGTCAATTAGCAGCAGTAAATACAAAAATATTTCCTATTTCATAAATAATCGAAAACCAAAAAAGACACCCCTTTACTTCTTTGACTAGCATTTGGAAAAAAATAAAGTAAAAATTCATTAAAAAAATTTATAATTATCTCTTATTAATAGTACAAAAAAATCATCTTTAATTTAATCAATTTGCAAACTATAATTAAAAATAGAAGACTGTTTCTATTTAACCCTGAAAACTGAAAACTGAAAATTCAGGGTAAATAGAAACAGCAGAAATTTCAATAATATTTCTGATAATATAACTGAAAAAAAGGTTTGTATCATACTACAACACTATAATTAGAGATAATAATTAAAGTTTGCAAAATGAAAAAATCTAAGTTGATTTTTGTTGTATAGTATTAATAAGAGATAATTCTAAATTTTAGTATGATTTTTTAGTTTAATTTTTTTCAATTGCAAATCAAAAAAGTGAAAGGGTGTCTTCTTTGATTTTCAATTACACAGGCAATCGAAAAAAAAAATTTTTTTGCCGAGACACTACAACAGTATATTCCCATGTATTTTGGCCCGCTAAATCCGAATCCGAAATCAGAATTGCCAGGTTGGTTCTTTTTTTTGAGTTTTACTCAAAAAATAACTCAAAAACCAAATCAAAATGAAAAAAATTGTTTTATGACACTATACAGTAGTATTTTTCCATGCATTTTTTCACGATGAAATTCGATGTCAGAATTAACAAATTTGCTCAAGATTTTGAGATAAACTCAAAAATAGCAAAAACTTCCTTTCTTCATTTTAAATCGCTTTTTTCATAAGTTTTTGAGTTTATCTCAAAATTTTGAGCAATTCTTTCAATATTGACTTCAAATTCGGATTCAGCGGGAAAAACTACATAGAAATATACTACTGTAGTGTTATAATGAAATTTTTTGTTTTTTATTATAATTCCCATTACATTTCTCAAAGAATATAAAATAATTTTCAAAAATATTTTAGGAAATGTTAGCTAACATGTATAGGTGCATTGATCCCTGACCAGTTTGAGGAAAAAATTTACTCCTAAATATTATTTTATTGAAATAAAAAGTTTGACATTTTGTCGCGAGGTAAAATGACAATCGCCATGATTTTTCACATTAAAATTAACAATTTATTTATGAATAAATTGTAAATTAATTATTTTTGCATTATATGTAGATGACAATCAGTTTATTCCTGAAGTAAAATAAAAATTATTTCAGTAATTCGATAAACCCACATTAAAAACAAGAATAATGAATGAAAATGATGTACAGGGAAATGAAGTCGCAGATTTTGTGTTTTGTGATTAATTATTTTCACTTATGTTTACAATAAGACTATAATTAAATGTAAAATAATTAAAGACTATTTCGATAGTAATAATAATTTGCAATCTTGCTTCGCATTTTTGACTGATGAACAAATTTTTCTTATTTTATGTTCAGAAAGCCTTCTATGATATATATTTATGAATAAGTATTTCTTCATGATAATTTTATTGTATAATTATTATAGATTTAATAAAGAATCAATAATAAATAAAATGTTTTTGCACAAAATTTACTGTTTCAGTTTTACTTTTACGTCAAACATTTATAAAGAATCGTTTGCTCTAAAATAATATACTTTTCGCTGATCATAATACAAAATTATTTTTCTCGCAATTTCTGTTTGACATAAAATAGTAATTCGTACAAATTTCTTAGTAAAAACGGATACAGAATTGATAAAAAATATATTCCACATGGAAATTCGCATAGAATTTTTCCTGTAATTTCTACGGTAAAAATTTGTGAAATTCGGGTTCAATTTTCTACTACAATTCTCGAAAAATGTAATAAAAAATGTATTCAATACACTCAAATCTCGCTATAACAACCTTCTCTATAACGAGCGCTCTCTATAACGACAGCTCTGTCTTTCGGTATAGCGAGAAAAATTTCATGCCGATTGTCCCCACTATTTATAAACAAATGCACATTCAGTTGGTTCAAATTTGGTTAAAATCAATTTTATTTATATCAAATAAAAATAAAAAAGTCACTTCGTATTTGAAATTATGTCAATCAGTCGAACATCTTTAAAATTTTAGCTTATATAAATTTTTTGTATATTAACATTCAAATTAAACTAGGTTACGTTTGTAATTTTGACATTATGTAAATTGTAAACACTAAAAAAAATGAATGAAGAATCGTAAAAGTGGGGATTTCTCATTTCTCCTTTTGCGCTCGTAATAGAAGGAAATTTATTATTTATAAAAATAATTGAATTCTTGCGAAAAACATTCTTGGAATTTTCTTTAATAATGGAATTTTCATGAAAACTTGTATTATTTGTTGAAAAAAATTGAAATTTTTATAACGATTTTTATTAAAAATTTTGAAAATAATGAAATTCTTATGAAGAAATTGATTATTTATGAAATAATTTCTATTATACTTTTATTATTTATGAAAGTAATTAAAGGTTTACATAAAACTTTATTAATATGTTTGTAAATAATTAAATTTCTTTTGAAAATTTTATTAAAATACAAAAATTGAAGCGTTGGGTGCAAGAAGGGCGTATAACAAAAAATGATGAACGGAGATATTTCAAGTTAAAAATTTAAACTTTAATTGCCCAAAAACTGTACATTCAAATCAAACAAACTTCTTTTTATTTAATTAGTCTTTTATTAAGCTATTCAATGCAATTTTAAAATTAAGAGAAAGTTGCAATTAACTATTTAATAATAATGTTTTTCAAAACTAATTTATACGCCCTTCTTGCACCCAGCCACTCGCCTAACCACACAATGTTTTAGGCGTTTGTGAAATTTAAAGTTTAAACTCACGATAACTTTAACTTTTAAATATTTATAAATATATTTTTTTGATTTTCATTATTTTTAATATATAATTACGCCTTAAATCATTTCTAATTCTAAAAAATGTACATTTTTAATGGAAATTTTTTTAACCAGATTTTTTTAATGGAGTGTCGATTTTCACTTGTTTTTACATGCAATTCTATTAAAAAATATTTTAAATTACAAAATTATGTAACATTCAAGCAGATTTTTATTCATAGCATCGTCAAGAAGTCTCAAATCGAAATAAATTTTTGGTAATATGAACTAAAGGATATTGTAATAATTCTCATTGAATAATATTTTTAAAGCGGGCGTTATCCGCCTAACGCCCTTCTTGCACCCAACGCTTCAATTGTAGATATTAAAAATCTTTGAATTCAGCTCTAGTTATTACACTTAACCAAAAAATTTTATTTCATATAAATAAGTAATTTGTTTATTTTAAGAGAAAAGATTTGTTTGATTCAAATAAATAGTTTTAGTTAACGTATTTGGTTCATTTAAATAAATATTTTTGTTTACTTAATTTTGTTATTTTTTTTCTTCTAATAATGTTTGAATTTCCTAATTTAATATTTTCTAGTACATATTATTGGTTAATTTATAATTTTTTATATAATTATTCATATATGTATAATAAATTATAAATTAACCAATAATATGAATACTAGAAAATATTAAATTAGTAATATATATTTAATATAATATATATTCTTCATATATATTTTTGCAAAATTACTTAATAATAAAAAACATTTAAAATAATAATTAAACATATTATATATGATTTTTATACATGCACTCTGAAAAAAGTTTAATCAAAACAACCAACTGAAAACTTCACAAGAACTTATTGGAAATTTTCTTCTCACTATGGTATACAAATGAAACATGCAGTAAGTTTTACAATGAACACAATGCAATTATTTAACAGACACTTACAATTTTGTTTCTTCGATTTGCCGATTTAGCTAATGAATTTGACGCGAACGCGGACTATAGACAAGTAAGACCGCCAAATAAAATGATTTGGTTGAATCAAACAAATTTGTGTGTTGTATCAAACAAATTGTATTTAACTAAACAATATTCTCTATTCAGACACTAATTTTTTAAATGAATCAAACACCTTCAAATAAAAAATTTCTTTCGGATAACCAAACAAATTTTACGTATTTATTAAAATGAATTAAATTTTTATTTAAATCAACGAAATTGTTTTATCGTTGAAATGTAAAAATTTAAACGCTTTGTATTACAATTCGTGTAATTTTCATAGTTTAAGAGGTAACAAAAAGTATATAAAAATTCAGTATTTTCTAATTAATGCTATACCGTCAACCGGGGTAATTATGGAACATCAGGGGTAAATATGGAACGAGTAATTCTTTTTTATGTAAAATTTGTTTGGTAAATTATTTTAATTTGGTTCTTTTTTTAAATAATAGTTTAATATTTTGCCTACAAAGTTACTCAGATGTTTTTATTTTTATTGTCATTGGCAACGAGAAAATAATTATTAAAAATCGAAAAAGTGGAAAGGTTATTTCAAGAAAGTGTAAAAATCTACTAATTTCTTGGAATTAAATTCGCGTTTAATTTACCCCTGTTGACGGTAAATTTAAATTCTTTACAGTAATTTAATAAAAATCCCTTGACCATTTCTCCTTTTCTGATTTTTCCCTGCGAATGCCAAGACTTGCGGCAACCCTGATAAATAGCAATGTACGACTACGTAAATAAAAAAATACTTGAAATTTATTAATGGCGAATAAAATTTTGGACAGCTGTACACCTCTCTTATTCAGGTGAGAGAAAAATTGAATTTGACATGTCTTTGAGAGAAGAAAAGAAAATTATCCGCAACGAGAAAAACCCTACTGTTGACAGATGTCTTACTATTGAAATCCATATGTTCAGTGGATCATGGAAGACTTTACTTGTATACTGTACTGTATACACATATATTGTAGAATATGTGAAGAAAAGAAAATGACAAGGATCATTGACAACACGTCACGCTACCTTTATTTCTAAAGGTGTTCATAAAAAATTCAGGTGAATATTCACGCTTATTAGAATTACTGATTTGACATGGATATCTTATTCACTTGAATGTCCCTCAATAGTAATAAAAATAGAATATTTCTAATTCAACCTCGACTCTCGACAAATTGAAATTTTGTTCATATTACTATATATAGTATACTTATTATTAAATAATGATTGTTTGAAAATATTCTGTATTTTCAACATTCGATTTATAAATTGGAGAATAAAAAATTAAATTTTATATGAAAAAATATTTTGATTTTGTAATTTGAATTTGACTTTCGATTCGATTTTGACTTTGAGATCGAATTTATTTTTGTTTTTTACTTTAATTTCCACTCTGACTTTAATTTTGACTTTGAACGTAAAATTGAAAATCAAAGTGAAATCGAAAACGAACGTCAAAGCCTAGATAAGAATGAGAATGAAAATCAAAAGTAAAAATCGTAAATAAGAGTTAAAATAAAAATCAAAGTTAAAATCGAATCGAGAGTCAAAGTCAAATTACAAAATTGCATCCCAGTTAAAAAATATTACAGGAAAAAAAACAAATATTATGAAACAATAAAGAATAATAATCATTACCGAATTGAAATATAAATAATTTCTCCAAATAAAATGTGAAATAAATTCAAATATTTGATGGAAATAATGATATTAAAAAATAAAATAATATTTATTTTTGATTCTTTAAATGTGAAGAGAATATATAGTGAAATAGTGTGTTGTATTGGACGCCAGAAAGTATGCAACCCAGCCACCGAACTGTAGGGATAGTAGCTCGGGTAGATTTGACAGACGAGTGTTTGTCAAATGTTTGATCAAAATGTTTGTTATTTCCACATACATTGCAGTTGAAATTAAATGCGATTCTGAATTGCCAATATCGTTAAGTGTATGCATTACTATCGAGTCATCAGCAAATCAAAGGCAAGCCAAACAGCGCGTAAATAGTACTGTTTCCATCCAATTAAAAGTTTTTTCCACTTCTTCATCTATATTTCATTTTCAGTAATTTATTATTTAAATTAAAACATGAATTAACATCAAATTACTCCACATATTTTTGATAAAATCACCAAAAAATTGTAAGAACAATATAATAGTAATCAAATATAAAAAAATAAAGTGCCGATTAGATTAGATTTTAAAATTTTATGTCTTTCGGAAATGTTCCACAGATAATGCAAAATTTAAATATTTGAATTGTTCTTTGATCTTGACCGATAGAAAAGTCAAAGGTGTTCAAAGAGTGAATCGATACGAGAACTTGTTTACTTGGGATCGAAAGTATGGTTAGAGGATTGCAAACATGAGATTTATTCGTTAGAGCAGGTAAGCATAAATGCCCGACAAAAGAAAATGAGGCAAGTCAATTCATCTGGAAAATCGTTCATTCGATACGTCCCTTTGAACAAAGACATAAAAAAGCTAACAACTTTTATATGTCAACACGTTATACTTTTTTCGCATTGACATTTTTTCAAAAAAGAATAAAATATTAAAATTTCCTCCTATGTTTATAAAAAATTTGTTGTCTACAATTTATAAGGATTGCTACAAAAAATTAATTTTGTTTTTACCCGATCCTCAGACAAAAATTTGACTTCTCCACCAACACTAAAGAATATTCAGATTTACATTAACAATGATTAGATATTTAAAAAAATGGTTCTTTCACATTTACTTAAGAATTTATCTTAATGTAAAATTATTCAAAAACATCATAGTAGGGTTAGATGGAGTAAATAGAAACAAGGGGTACATCAAAACAGTAGTTATTTCAGTTAAATATAAAATTTAAAAAATAAATACGGCCTTAAACTTTAAACCTTATATCACCCCTAACAGGTTTATAGCATTTTCCCATTTTCCGTTTTTCAATTAGCAGCAGTGTATACAAAAATATTTCCTATTGCATAAATAATTGAAAACAAAAAAGACACCCCTTTACTTTTTTTACTAGTATTTTGAAAAAAATGAAGTAAAAATTCATACCAAAATTTATAACTATCCCTTATTAATACTACAACAAAAATCAACTTTGATTTTTTCATTTTGTAAACTTTAATTAAAAGTAGGAGACTATTAGGTATTTACTATTTACCCCTAAATACCGAAAATTTGGGGTGAATAGAAACAGCAGAAACTTCAATAATATTTCTGATAATATAAATGAAAAAAAATGGTTTCCATTAAACTACAACACTATATACAATAATAGAGAGAATATAAACCTTTATTTGTTTAATGTGTTTCAACTTTTGGCATAGTTTATTTTTAATTATTATAACTAACATACCATTTTTTATGTAATTCTCTGTACCTTTTAACACATTTCCATACTTGAAATTGATTTGTTCTTAAATTTTTAAATAAATTATCAACTGTTCATATTAATCCCAAATTTCTGCGAACATTTGTAACTTTTCTAAAACTAAATTTTTTAAATGTTTTTAAATAAAATTCTTCTATTATACATATATGATTTTTAATAATTAAATAAATGTATATTAAAAGATTAAATAATACTAATTGTGAATCCTAAGAATATAATTTTTTTAATTACTAATTAATAATATTCCTTGACTTTGCCCTGAATTCTCTGATTTTCTTAACCAGTTGTCTTGACCAAATTCAAATAATAAATTCTAATTACGTTAATTCAAAATAATTATTTTTGCTCGCAAACATATGAGACAATTTTTGGGAAGAAAAATGTCTTCACTAAATGACAAGACACTTTTCGACTATTGAATGAGAAATCAAATGGACAAATTGACAATGGAATTTATAATTTTCTTCGAGTGTTAAGTAGTCAGAAGTCAAAAAAAAGTTGTGTGTGATAGTAATAATGTTAGATGATGAAGATGCATTTATATGACGTGTTCTTATCATATTTTCAATTGGTCAGTCATTCACTGAGAGTCTACATAATAGCTTATTTAAAAAAAACTTGATTGAAGACACGTGGGCGTCAGAATTTCACTGACACGACATAAATAAGGTCAACATTTAAACATTTTGATGGGCAAGATTGGTCAGCAAGTTCTTGGTATTATGCTCGCGAAACAGATCACAATAGACGATCGTGACACGTTCTCAACATCTCACCTTAATCAAAAATCACATTCAATTAAGTTTTCGAAGGTTAAAAAATGCTTATTCTTCCTTGATTCTTTTATATTCTTTTCCTCAATCATTCTATACTCTCGGGGGAATTTTTATTGAAATTTCCAAAGCAAACATAAACAAGAATTTTTTATACGCACTGTAATTATTTGATTGATATACAAATGTCAGGTCTTTGCAAATGTGTACAACCCATTGGAAAATGCCAGTGTAGTGCCGACGTTGACTGGTTGAGTATAGAAAAATTGTTCATAACGCTCTTTGTCAACATTGCTTTTTATTACATAAACTTGAAATAAATTATAAGAAAAGTTTATGAATGTTTAAACTTTGAAAATTAAAAATTACCACTGGTAAAATGTGAAATGGAATAAGTGAAGTTATTTAATATGGAATAATTAAAAAATTAGTTTAATTTATTTAGAGCGTTAGTCTATTAGTCTATAGGTCGTAGGTTCGATTCCCCTCGTGAGCGCAATTTTGTTTACTTTCATGGGTTTGTCATATTTCTAGATTCCAATCGTTAGCTATGTACTAAAATATGAAAATCTATTGCACACTTACTGTAATTTCCTATTATTTAATCTTTAAATTTTATAAACAATGTTTTCTACTTTGTTTACTATGTCCGTTGCTAGGTCTTCATTTTCAATACAATTAAATCAAGAAGAGGAATATTTTATGAATAATAACTATTTATCAATATTATTTACCATTGTTTTGTTAAATTGTTTATAATTATTATTTCACAGCTATAAATAACAATATGGTATTTATTGCGGCCATATTTTCAGCCAGCACTGGCACAGTGCTGTATGACAGCACTTCGCCAGCACTGCACAGCGTTATGCCAGTGGTGTCTATCAGCGTGGCTGCCAGTACTCTGCCAGTTGTAAATTTCCTAATGTGAATATGTAAAATAAACATGTCAACATTTTACTTTTACAAACTGCAATTATATTGTTTATTGAATTTTAGGTATCAATTGCATAGTAATTTTTGACGAGTGATAAGTTTTTACGACACGTCGACAATTTTTTTTACAATTTCATAAAAGTATGGTAGCAATTTCTTTTTTGACATACTTTACATATATATATATATATATATATATATATATATATATATATATATATATATATAGTCTGTTATCGATTTCTCTATATGCGTATATATGTATTATATGATTATCGAAAACAGTAGAGGATATTGTGAGGGCTGTTTGTCAGAGATAAATAATCCCTTTGACTGACAGCCCTTATATGAAAATTCAAGTATTTGACTAATGGATGAAAGACTTCTATATAGTATATAGGTGTAAATCCAACTTTTTCTATATTGTCATTCAATGTTCATTTTGATATTAATACTGCAAGTCTTAATGTTGTCAGCAAATTATATACATATTACAAAAGTTGACTTTAATTATTATTGGAAGCTCTTTACTTCGGATATGTCTTTAATATTTCACTATTGAAAGTTTTAACTAAATTTCAATTTTAAATCAATTTTTATTAAAAAATCCTAAGCAAATACAGTTATTTAAATACAAAAATAAACAATTTACTTAAAAATTGAATGTTTCTTAAAATTGAAATCTTACTAACAAACTCATCAACATTTTTTGAAAGACTTAAATTCTTTTTCTGAATTGTAATAAAATTTTTAAGAATAACTAAATTTTTTTCAAGAATTTATTTCAAACTCAATTAAAAATAATTGAAGTTAAACAAGATTCAGTTAATGAAATAAATGAATTCATACAAACATTTTATTATTAACTATAATATTAAAAAAAAATAATTTACAAAAAAATTTGTAAAAATGCAAATTCAATATAAATGAATGAAATGAATTGAAATGATAAATCAAATGAAATTAAACAAATTTCTATCAAACATTTCAGAAATAATTTAATGTTGTCAAAAATATTTATTTAAAATGTATTAAAAATAATTAAATTATTCTTGTAATAAATTTTATAATAAAATTTTGAAAACAAATCATTATGAAGTCGATCAAGTCAATGTTGGTTGAGACTAGGAAATGCTTTAACATTAGTGCCATTTTAATATTCCTGTTTTGACCACCGCAGAAATCAGAGTATAAGATCACGTGATCTGTGGATGGAGGAATATTCTTTTTTAAATGTTTCAGAAGGCAAGATGCCACTTCTTGTGCACCTCTTGAAGCTATATTTTCTGACCACACGTACATGTAAGCTGAAATAGTACGAAAACAATTCTTAAACTGAAATATTTTAACAAATTTTGACATTCATACCGCGAATGTCCTAGTTTCTCTCAATTTTAAAAATTTTCTTTTTTAATAATTTTAATTCATTTTTAAAAAGAAATTAATATTATTGTCTTGGAGTGTAATTATTAGTTCACGTAAACAGATTTACGTTTTATTATTAAAATAAAAGTGGTTGGAAATTAGGGCTTGAGTGGATAAAAACTTGGTTCTTGGATCGTTTGAAAGCCAATTAAATTCTGCGTCGTTTGATATATAAATGAAAATTATTTGATATTTTTAAAAGATTTTATCACCTAAAAGATTTTGGAAAAAAATTGATTAATATTTCTATTTTTGTGCACCATGTTTGTGTGGCTGCATAATCTAGAAAAATTTAGAGAAAAATTTTAAACTCTAGCAACATAATCTTTAAAGTCTCAGCTTTTATTTGAGCCTTGAAAATTGAAAATCCGTTCAGTAGTTTTTGAAATATCTAAAAAAATGTCCAAGCATGTTGTTTTATAATTTAGGCGGTGATACACACTTATTGCACTCTCGCTGATCACCTGGTTCGTTGCCGCAGGGCCGAATAAGCGGAATATATCTTTTAAAAATATCAAATAATTTTCATTTATATATCAAACGACGCAGAATTTAATTGGCTTTCAAACGATCCAAGAACCAAGTTTCTATCATTTGTCAATAATAAAATATGTTAATTTAATTTCGGCAGCAACTTTTCGTTGCTCGCCCGTCGTTTGTACCGACAATTTTTGCCGGTAGTGTAGGTCCATATTGAGATATTTTTTTTGAGATGATGAACGACCATAATGCGACACATTTACAGGAAAACGGCTAATAAAAGTTCTCACAGCGTTTCTTGCTGTTTCACTTGTTCGATTAGAAGAAGCTTTTCCTCGTCTTTCAGTAGCATTTAGATTTGATATAGCAGAATTGACTGCTCGATACACCAAATAATTGGAAATTTGATAGCAATTAAGAAATAGTATCTTTCGATACAAGGTGCCAAGTGAGCGTTTTGCACATTGCAAGTGTACTGGCGTGGCCCACCGCTATACTCTGAGCAAAATGTTTTGCGCATCGGTTGGTCGGACTGTAGGGAATCGGTCATTTTGAAATGCTGCCAGTGGTTGCCAAACGAGGGTTTTGCATGTACGTATAAAGAAAAAATCTTTTACACGTTTGTTGATGAACTCTAGAACCATCTGTCAGATTGTACTCAAAGTTAAAATCTCGTTTCTTCTGAGGTATAAGAGGTCTATTCATGTCATTTTTGTTTTTCACAGGTACTTTCTTAACAGATGAGCGTATTAATAATTGCTTTTGAGTATATGGTTACAATTTTCGTAATAATTTCGAAAAATTTGTTCTTGTCGATGCCAAATATAGTCTTTATAGAATAGACATGAAACATTGATTTTTTAGTTTTACAATTTTGCTAAAAATAAAATAAAGAATTCAAACAACTTTATCAATGTTATTAAAGAAGTTAAAAATAATAAATATTTATAAATAAAGTATACAGATAATTATTTATAAATATAAAAAAATGAATAATAAAAATAATAAATAAATATAATAATAATAATAATAATAATAATAGAATAATTAAAAAAATAAAAATTTTAAAATATTGTTATAAAAAAATGCTAAAATATTCCAAAGTATTTGTAAAATTATTATTTATTGTTTGCTTCGTAGCGGTATTACATATCGACATTATTATGCTCAGATCCGCATGCGAGCGAATAGCGTAGTGGTTAGCGTGTTAGACTTCGGTCACATTGTCATGTTCCAGTAGAAAGCCTGCACCGATCCGGTTGTCTCGCGGACGAATGTCAGTACTGTCTTACCGACGTCTGTACAGGCGCGGTACGATGCCAGTGGTAAATTTCCGCCTGGGATTTTTAAAAGGCGATCACTGTCTACAAGTGCGCAACACCGAAATCAACCACACTGAGAAAACGATATATTTGATTCAAACTTATTTTGTTTAAATCAAACTTAAAATATCTTTGCTATACAGTCAAACATATTTAAGTTTAATTGAAACATATTTTTTGGTTTATTTTAAGAAATAATATATTTAATTCAAGCATAAGTTGTGGTTGATTTTAAATTATCTATAATTCACTTTTAAGTTTGAATCAAACATAAAATTTTTAAACATATTTTTTGTTTAAATCAAAACAGAAAATATGTTTGAATTAAATAAAATTATTCAAACAAATAATATTTTTGAATCAAAGTAGTAGATACTTTCTATATATTTTGATTAAACTTACAAACTAATTTCAATTAAACAAAATCATTTAAAATTATTTTTCTATTTAAGTTTTCTGTTCAATATAAAAAAATATATATTAGTTATTTTTGAAAAGATAAAATGGTTATAAATAAATTATTCAATACACAATTCATTAATTTATAAATTAATAATGTTAAAAGTTTAATAAATTAAAGAAATTGAATTTAAAAGGATTTTTTTTACAAAATCCCCAATATTGATTACAGTATATTTAACCTTTAAAACACTTAATATTAAAATGATGCTGGAAGGCTTATTTTTGAAAATTAATTTTGCGCAACCTAGATTTTTCTCTTTAAACGTATTTAAAACCTACCCATGACAAAAACATTTAGAAAATGTAAAAATTAATTTTTTTTAATTTTTGGAAAAAACAGGTGCCTTTCAGAAGAATCACCCATACATTTTTACACAGAAAAACTTTGTATACTAGCTCCTGTTAAACTCACAATGTATTTTTAGTAAACTGACTACTAAAGTGGGGAAAAAGTGGTCACTAGACGAGATTTATAATTTAATAGAAGTTTTTATAATACTATATGTTCTCTTTTTTTGCAATATTTAGTAGTCAAGTTATGAGAAACTCGCCTATAATATACGAAAGAAAGTAGATGTAAAATAAGTGAATGCCCAAATTTTTATTTTCTATATTCGAAAGAATGATGTTTTCTTCGCGCTGCGTTTACAATTTAGTAGTCAAACGATCAAAACTGTACGCATACAAACGAGCACCGCTGTTCGTGTAGTCACACATAACCACTCAATCTCATATACATGTGCTCAAGTCAAATGGCTGCTGTCATTCCACCTGGTTCTCTTTTAATAATTTAATAATTCATTATACAGAGAAAAGTGGATATTCAGAATCTTAATGCATTAGGTATTAAAAAAGGATGCTAATGCATATCATCTAGATGTTGTGGTTTAACATCTCGGATATAACCTAGGTTATGTGTCAACAAGTCTTCCGTATTTTCCAATATCGATCTGTCGATATACTACTTAAATTTCAACACTGCAAGATATATTTCACAATTTTATTTAAGAGGATTTTTCTAAATTTCTCTATGTTTATATATAATTATTTTTAACAACGGAGAAAATTGTAATTGTCGCATTAATGTGAATTTTTTTAATAATAATAAATTGAAATGTTTCTTTTAAATACATATAAAGAAAACTTATTCTGATTTCATAGTTTTTAACTTAAAATTATTTAATTTAATCCTTTTTTAATATATTTCACAATATATGCAAGAAATAAACTTTTAAGTTAATAAAAAATATTGATTCTAAATGTTAGCTATAAATTTCTACAGAGTATAAAAATGTAATCAAAAGGATAAATAATTTTACGAAATAATAATGATGATTCTGTCCATTTCAAAAATTGACCTTATTAATTTTTAAAATAATTGATTTTGTGAATTTTATTTAACAAACAAATATTATTTAATACAGCATTTAACAAATTTTCTCCCAAGTGTCAATACAATGTTTTGGATTAGTATATAAGAACAGTGACTTAGTTTCTTGATATGAATTGTATATGCGTTCCGTGAATTAAAGTGTGCGTTACTTTATCAGTATGTTAGGCATTAGATTAGGTTGCGTTCAAATAAGTTATCAATGGTCATAGGTTAAATAGATTTCTACCTGACTTATTAGTATGAGATGGCGACAGTATGCCACTGTCACTGACATTCGACAATGTTTTTTATTGAAATCATGAATTTTAGACTTTGATCACCTGACTACTAAATTTTCAAACTCTCTTTCTGGGTTTTAATAGTCAGACTACGAAATATTGATACCGTCGCAGTTTTTCCCCACTTTAGTAGTCAAGTTACTAAAAACACATAGTGAGTTTATCACAAACTATAGTATACAAAGTTTCTCCGTGTATGTTATAAAAATATTAACTTTCATTTGTAATTTATTTGTTACAACATGGCTTACTTGAATGCATTGCATTTTTAAATGTGAGCTCAAAATGTGAGAATTGACTGCCAAAGTTTATATTTTCTGTTAATTAAGTATATTATTCTTAAAAGTGAGATACATTAAACTTCATTGTATATGAAATTACTCACTGCTAACATGCGGCTATGTAAACATAACTAAAACACTTATTATTATATACTTATTATAATAATTATAATATAAAAATCATGGAAAGTCTTTATAGAAAAAGGTAGACGTTTAAGCTGCTGAAATTATTAAATACTTCACCTTATGATCGATGGGCATTTTATAAAATACCTAGGAATTTTATGAAATGCCTAGGTAATGTATGAGAAAATACTTTAATTATATACATTGCCTAAAATAAACAGGCTTTTTATATACTGCCTATGGCACTTCTATAAAATGACTGGATTTCATACTTTGCCGGTAACACATCTGAAAAAAGTTTATTCGAAACAACCAACTGAAAACTTTATAAAAACTCATTGGAATATTTCTTCTCACTGGTATACAAATTGAACATGCACAATGAACACAATGCAATTATTTAACCGAAACTTATAATTTTGTTTCTTCGATTTACCGATTCAACTAATGAATTTGACGCGAACGCAGACTGTAGATAAGTGAGACCGCCATTTTTAAATTCACACACGGAAAAACTTTTTTCAAGCGTCATTACTAAACTTATTCAAGAACTCAGGATATGGAAATAATTCAAGAAATGCTACAAAACCATAGATTGAAACATTATTTTAAGCTGTTCGGGGATAACTGTAGTAAATTTTTGGACTACTTGTTGAATTTTCTTGAAAAAGTCCTGAACTGGTTTAAGAATAGAAAAATGTAAAATTAGCGAAAAGAATTCGCCCGCGTGAGTTTAAAGCCTAGTGGCGCTGTATACCTATTGGTTACGCTACGTCTTCTTTCTTAAATAGTTCGAGACTTTTTCAGCGCGCAGTGACTGAAGAACTCAGTCGCAGCGTCAAGAACAATTATTTCCAAGCCATTAGAAAAACACCTGAAAATTCTTTAATGAATATTGAACTTTTCTAAAACAAGTTCTAAATTTTTCCCATATCCTGAGTTCTTGAATAAATTTAGTAAAATGACTCTTGAAAAAAGTTTTTCCGTGCACATGTACTTTTTGAGACAAGCAAATATTTTTGTCTGACTTAAATAAAATGATTTGGTTGAATCAAACAAATTTGTGTGTTGTGTCAAACAAATTGTATTTAACTAAACAATATTCTCTATTCAGACACTAATTTTTTAAATGAAACAAACATCATCAAACAAAAAATTTCTTTCGGATAACCAAACAAATTTTACGTATTTATTAAAATGAATCAAATTTTTATTTAAATCAACGAAATTTTTTTATCGTAACAAATAAAATTTTTAATTAAACATTTCGGTTAAGTGAAATAAACTTTTTCTCTGAGTGCGTAGTAAGAGTCGACCTCCCCCCTCGTAGACTTTTGCTAACCTCCCTCCACTCCCCCTCAGCATGCTACGTAGTTTAGGAACGCTTCCAAAACAGCAACAAAACAAAAAATAAGAAACAGTTTCCTTCTATAAAATATGTGTGAACACAATAAGTTAATAACAAAAAAGAAATTGCAAAAAAGCAGACAAAGTTTTTGAAACAAACTTGTGGAAAAACCCCGAGAATACTCGTCTAGGTCAGTGACTTAATTCGTTATTTGATGCCAGAAACATCTGCTGTTCTCTAAAAACCCTTTTTCCTCTCCTTTTTACCTCTCACAAGCTTCGCTCCTCTCTTATACTCAACGAAATTCTATATATATGTATATATATATATATATATATATATATATATATAATGTGTGTGTATTCTTTAATTAATCATTTTGTATTAATAAAAGCTTGCCTAATTGAATTCGCTGATTCCACAACGTTAATACGAGTTTAATTTAAATTGAATCAAGTGTTGGTCTCGGCCGACTATTCGCATATATATTGCTCGCCCATACCCCCAAACCCTCTTCGTCTTCCGCCCTTCGTTCTCCATCCCCCATCATCATAGTACCCCTCAAATCGTCCTTTTTCTCTCCCTGTTTTATTGATCTTCATTCCTCGCTTCACTATATACCGAGAGGCTTTAAAATGGTTCACTAAAAGGTTACCTGTTTTCAGTACATATCTCACTTCCTCGGATCAAATAAGATTTTCCATTAAACTATTTCTATTCCCTCTAAAACTTTGACACGCAGCAAAATTGCTTACGATGAAAAAAATTTGTATATGCTATATGTTAGATAATATTTTACGAGTAAATAAGATAATATCATTTTAGCTGATGTAAATTCTTAGCTATTCCTAATTTAACAAAGAGAAAATTTAACTTTCCAAGGTAAATACTTCAGCTAACTTTCATATTGTAAATACTCTCTGTGATTTCATATTCTACACAGTATCAAATTGATCTAAACAAAGTATCAAATTGACAATAGTAAAACAAGCATCAATTTGATCCCAAAATAATTCAGATTAATAAAATTAATACCAGATGTATGGATCTATTTTTGATTTTTGTATCAACATTTCAGGTATCAATTCATTGCAGTGTGATACTTTTGTATAATTTATTAACTTATGTATCAATAACATCAGTGATATTATTTAGTTATTTAGTTACATTCTATTAATATTTTATGTTTGTGCTACAAAAATAGAAATAGAATTTCGACTTTTAAGCAAATG
The DNA here is from genome assembly GCA_032872475.1 of Leptopilina myrica (nomen nudum). Lineage (NCBI taxonomy): Eukaryota > Metazoa > Arthropoda > Insecta > Hymenoptera > Figitidae > Leptopilina > Leptopilina myrica (nomen nudum). The sequence continues at coordinate 20,592,509 of CM065465.1, read as the reverse complement.
TAACAGAATGTTTATAGAATATAAATTGTATTCTAACTAGTTTATGACTGTTTAAAGTTTAACTCGCAACACTTGAAAGATCTCTCGCTAGGAAGCGCCACTTAGCTCTGTTTGAGCTTGCAAAATTTGTATATAAAGAACTCTGACAGCTTCCAAACTCATGGGAGGGGCAAATGGGAAGGTCTTACTACTAACTCCGCCCCAAACGTTCTTCTTTACTAAAGATACTTCCAAGCATTATATCAAACTACTTGAACAGAATTCCTTTTGCTTTTACAAACCATACACTTATTTTTTACCCTTGATACTCTCTTGTAAAATATTTCGAAATCTATATACGTGTACAAATGCATAAATATTGTATAATTGTCATGTTTGATTTTTAACTTCTTTTACCTTTGATATACTGCCATACAAAATAAAAAAGTTTACAACTATTAATTTTTTTTAAGTTGATGTTAGCTTGTTAGCCTACGGGAATAACAACCTTAAAGCAAATTTTAGCCATAGACATTTTTATTATGTACGGCAGTATAATTATAATAATTTTTTATCTCAGTTTTTCTAAGTATATCAAATATAGACAAAAAAAATCTATTAAATTGATATAGCAATGTATGCTATGCTATTCTCAATGTTCTCTTAAAAGTATTAAATTGGTACTAAAGTGGGTCAAATTGATGCTAAAAATTTATATCAATTTTTGATTTACTAATTATTTTTGTTATCAATTTGTTTCTTTAAACAAAATGTAGTTTAGATTAAATGAAAAATTATATATTATATTATATAATAATAATAATAATAATAATATTATATAATAAATGTGGACCAAATAAAAAATTGATCCAAATTTTCGGCATCAATTTCATCCGCTCTTTAATATCAATTTGATACTTTCAAAAAAACTGTATCATTTTGATATCTTTGGAAAAACTCTAGCTTACTTTAAATAAGGCCAAAGTTTGCCAATTGAGAGTCTGGATCGAATAATCCGCTCTTGGCTCGACTGTACGCTTACAAGCCATAGTCATAAACAAACCGAAATGACATAAAAATTGAAATTCAAAATTATTATATTTAAAACATACCTTCTGAAGAAAATCGAATGGCGCATCTTCATTCCATTAATTTTTTTTTTGGTGGAACAATTATCTTTAAAGATAATGACCAAAAACTGAAAATTTTTCATTTATAAAATTAATAAAATTAAAAAATATAAATCATTATATGTTTGGTAATTATTATTCGATTTAAATGAAATTTGACATACGCGTTCATTTGGGTCAAGAGAAGGCAATGACAAAATTAAAATTAAAAAAAACATCAATTATTTAACAATTTTCGTTTGTTAATTAAGTGAGGCTAGAAATTTTAGTTTTTCAACTTTGCCGATAAAAAATATGTGTGGACCTTTATAATTCAAAAAACATTACAGTGAGGCATTTATTTATTTGCATTCAAGGAAGTTTTTTGAAAAATTCAAAAAAGGTTCATTAAAAACTAACAAGAATATATACTAGGGGGGCTTCGCCCCCTGCGCGCTTTGCGCGCCAACCCCCTAAACTATTTCTTATATTTATTTTAATTTTAATTTTCAAATTATATTCTCTTAATATGAATGCATAGTAATAAGTTAGAGTAAATTAACCCGTAGGCCAAAAGTGCCCTTAAAATTGACCTACATTTTGAGGGTAGCATGAAATGTTTGTCAAATGTTGACGTTTAGGTCAAAACTGCCCTCAAAATTGACTTAATTTTTGAGGGTAGCGGAAATTGTATGTCAAATTTTGACGTCTAGGTCCAATCTGTTCTCAAAATTGACCTAAATTTTGAGGGGAGAAACTACAGGTCAACTCTTGGCCTGTAGGTCAGAAAATCTTGAAACAGCGGCGACAGCGATATATTATTGTAATATAGGAAGATATAAATAAGTAGGTTTCTTTTTAAATACAAACTTCCCAGCTGAAAAAGTTCTATAGAATTTCACTAGAATCATTCTATAGAATCGTTCTATATGAATTTTAGTGAATATATTCTATAGAATTTCACTAGAATGATTCTATAGAATTTCTACATAAATACTATTAAATTTTAGTGATTTTTAATTAGAAAGACTTTAAATTTGTGAAATAATATTTTTCAACAAATTTTAGGCCAAAATAATTGTTTATATCCTTTAAATATATAAAATTCATTGAACTTCGTAATCATACGTAACTATAATGTTAAAAAAATTATTTCACAAAATTTATTTTGGCCTAAAATTTGTTGAAAAATATTATTTCACAAATTTAAAGTCTTTCTAATTAAAAATCACTAAAATTTAATAGTATTTATGTAGAAATTCTATAGAATCATTCTAGTGAAATTCTATAGAATATTCACTAGAATTCATATAAAACGATTCTATAGAATGATTCTAGTGAAATTCTATAGAACTTTTTCAGCTGGGTTTTAATAAAATAACAATAATATAGTTTAACTATTCATATATTTATTTAATTAATAATTAAATTATATTTGTATTTACATTAATTTTTTTATTTATTAAATATTACAGTAATTTCAAATTTAATTAGTTTCGTAGTTATAATATTAATATTTTTATTGAAAGTTCGTATTAAAAAAAACAGAAACTGATGCCATACCTTTTAGAGCATATACGGTTTACGTGGCGATGTATATACCTGTAATGAGAAGCACATTTTTTAAAATTATTCATATTCTTGTTAGTTTTTAACTAATCATTTTTGAATTTTTCAAAAAAATTCCTTGAATGCAAAAAAATAAATGCCTCACTGTAATGTTTTTTGAATTATAAAGGTCCACACATATTTTTTATCGGCAAAGTTGAAAAACTAAAATTTCTAGTCTCAATTAATTAACAAACGAAAATTGTTAAATAATTGATGTTTTTTTAATTTTAATTTTGTCATTGCCTTCTCTTGACCCAAATGAACGCGTATGTCAAATTTCATTTAAATCGAATAATAATTACCAAACATATAATGATTTATATTTTTTAATTTTATTAATTTTATAAATGAAAAATTTCCAGTTTTTGCATAGAGAAAAATTGTTAGCTAAAAATTTGCTATCCATATAATAGTAAACTCATTTTCCTCCGTGTGGTTATTATAAACTGAGAAAAAAATGCTATTGAATTTATAGCACGCATATTCACATTTGTTCAAAAGCAGATGTTATTAACTTGATGTGATATGTAGTTTATTTTAAAGCACTGCTTTTAAATCAGAAAATGACTTCTTTGATTCAATAACGAATGCTATAAAATAAACTACATTTCGCAGTTAATGACCGGGTTAAAATATGAAAATATCCATTTTCAATATTCTTTGTTATAAATGTACAATAACAAGCAAAATTGTCAATATTAAATAATATTTAATGATAAAAATTGTAATTTTAATGCTGATTCAATACGCTCCGGGTAGTTACCCATTGTAGCCCGGCCCGAGGCGAAATGGCTCACCTTCCATTTCTCCAAAAATATTGTTCTATAGAAAAAAAGTATAAGTGATATACACTGCAAAATCAAGTGTCTTATTTTGAGACGTTTTGTCCCTATATTTGAAACACATAGATGTTTTGTGTCCACATATTTGAAACAGATATGTGTCTCATTTTAAGACGTTTAAAATATCTTACACATTTAGACACGAGATGAAATTAAATGTCTCAATATAAAACAGATTTTGTATCTCAATGGTGTAAACGCTTAAAACAACTCATTTTGAGACATTTATGAGATACCAGTTTTTGCAGTTTACTTTTTCTTAATTGAAAGCTAAGTTTTCCACATGATGAAATTGTTATTAAAGCTAGAATAACGAAGTTAAGCAACAAAAAGTTAAAAGTGATACATTATACGCCCCGGTCTTCCCTATATGTTTCAAAAATTAAAATTTTGAATTTTGAATTTCAATTTTTATGTCATTACGGTATGTTTAATTGGCTTGTATGCGTACAGTCGAGCGAAGAGCAGATTATTCGATCCAGACGCTCACACAGAAAAAAATATGTGTTAAATTTGTTGCGTGTAGTTTTCAGTTAGTGTTGTTTTAACATAATTTTGGTGTTATTTTAACCCTATTAAAAACGTATAACAATTTAACACCCTCTAGTCTTAATTTAACACAATATAGTGTCATTTGAACACTAATGTAATTGTAAAATTTATTCATTTCCGCATTCTCAGTATAGAGATTTTTTGCAAATTTTTTCTGTGCAATTTGAAGACACGGGATTTTCCGTGTATATTATATTTTCGATGAATGCTGTTAAAATTATTGTACATCTTAATGGTGATAAATTCCTTATCATCGGAAGTAAACTTTATATTAATTAGCAGTTTTAAAAAGCTTAACTTAATTATATAATGTTACAACCGCAGAGATGTATTGATTGGACTCACGTTTTGAGAATCTCCATAATGAGAATGCGGAAGTGAATAAATTTGCCAATTCAACTCTTATATAATCCGCGTTCTAGAGGAGAAAATAAGAAACATGATATAAGCACATCAGAGTAAAATAATTTTCCATTTCAAGAAAGAGTCGCTTCTAAATAAATTATCCACTATTAGACGCAAAACTAATGGAATTTAATGGCAAAATTCGAGTATTAACAATAAATCATAAGTAATCTTTATCTTTTCTGATCGAAACAATATATTATTATATAAATGATGCTAACTTTTAGATTTTTTTATAACAATAAAAATAATAATAATAATAGGAATAATAATTTGTATAGAGGAGAGTAGGGCAAAATGGGGTACTCCTGTTTTTCCATGATAGGTACTTTTAATGTTTTTATCCTAGATATATATATATATATATATATATATATATATATATATATATATATATCATTCATATTAATAAGAAAATGTTATTAAATATGAAGGCACTATAAAAAAATTTTTTTTTTTTAAAGTTATATAACTTTGAAGTTTTAAGCAAAAAAATATGAATATTTATCGAAATTAAAATGCGTACACACCTTTTCGGAACAATATTTCTTTTTTTTGTATTAAAATTACTACTTACGTCCAACATTTTAATATGAGTACTAAGATTTTCTTTAGGTATTTTGTTTCCATGTATAAAGGGAAGCTCATAGTTCTCGTAGGTCGATAGGTAAGTATATTACTGGTTCAGTACGGAAAAATGACAACCAGAAGTGAGTTTCATACTGACCTATTTCGTGTCCAACATTGGAAGGTAAAGCCTCTGGCTTGAGCTTGGTACTGAAAATAATTAATGTAATAGTACGGATTTTCTGTTCGGACAAGTAGTAGACCAGTAATAAAGTAATGCTGCGCTGGAGAAACATAACTCCTAAACTTTCACTATATAATTTCGAAATCTAAAATTTGGAAAGAAAAATTATAAATAGACAAATTAGGAAATTGGAATTTTATTTTGAAATAAGAAATAAAATTTACTTTAAAGGATTTAGTCTGCAATTTGATATTAGTTAACAAGAATAATTATGTATTCACATGAACTTGAAATGTGTTAGAATAAATAGTTCTCGTTTACTTTTTTTCATACGAATTCGTGTTAATCCATTTATTTTGTAATTTATATATTTGTTAAATAATAATTTATTAGAATATCTGTAAACGGTAATTGGTCGTAAAAATTTTCTACCAAATCAATTTTACAAATGACCTAAATTCAAAATTTAACCTATGATGGGAATAGAAAAACATTAACACATTTAAAGAATTGAAAATAGAATGATATTAAATAATAATAAATTAAAGTTATTATAGTAAAATTATTTCTATTTGATGTAATCATATCAAAGGCTGTATTAGTAGGTTAAACTCAAAACTGTCATAATAGCAGCTTTATCACCAACGCATTGGAGTTGTACTGAGCCAGTAAAATGCCAGAGTTCCTAATAGTTATCGTTACACGAAAAATCAGTACTGGGTAAGACTCCGCCAGAAAATATGCGATTTGCATTGGGTCTTTGGATTAGGTTGTGATTTGGTGAAATTGTAGTATTGGATACTAGAAAATAGTGTGCCAAATTTTTTTTGAAAATTTTGAAATTTATTGAAGTTACGCCATTTTGAATTTTTTTGTTATAATTTATTTAAATCTTAATATTTCCAAAAGTTTTCGATGACATTTAATAAAATTTGGAAGGCTTATACTTGAAATCATGTTTCTTCTGACTATCACAGAACAAAACAAAAATTTGTTTGCCCAAAAAAAGTAAAAAAAATTTTTTTGAAACTGTTTTGCCCGAGCGGGACCGATTTTTGAGTTTTATTGTCAATTAATAAAATATTCCTTATAATTTCACCTTTCATTTAAAAAAAGAAAATCGATGGAGACTCGAATAGTTTTTGAGATATTTCAATTTTTGTGGAAGCGTTACCACGTTTCAGTGCCAGCGCTGTGTCAGTGCCAGGGAGGCCTCGCACAGTAGGATTCTTATACTTTACTGTTCAAAATTGTCTACAGCCTACAAATTTTAACGGATTTTAATGTTCTTGGTCTTAAATGAAAGGAGATAAATTGTCTAATAGATTCCCCGAAACCCTTTGTTTCAATTTTTAATTGTTTATATATTTTTTTGTTACTCAAAGTTAACAATTTACAAGAATTTTGAAATAATCGTGTTTATTTTTTATTTTTTCATTTCTCGTGATCGAAATTCATTTAAATTATAGTCTAATATGACCATCCGATAAATAATAATGCATAATTCAATTTATTTAAATAATTTCGTTAATTAACAAATAGATAACTCTGGTCCTTCCTAAAAAAATTGTATTTTTTGTAGACAACTTTATGATTATTTAAGTAAAATTTATGTCTATTTTCTTAAAAAATAATTTTAAAGTTAATAATTATCATTGTTATTAACAATTATTAAAAAAATGTATTATTTAGAGATAAATTTATGCTTATATAAATTAAGATATAAATAAGTAATAAAAAATTGATTAATTAATTTTTAATTTATATTTTATATAAATATAATTATTAATAACAATGATAATTATGAACTTTAAAATTATTTTTTAACAAAATAAACATAAATTTCGGGGAATCTATAAGACAATTTATCTCCTTTCATTTAAGATCAAGAACATCAATATCCGTTAAAATTTGTAGGCTCTAGACAATTTTGTAGAGTATTTTCGTCAAATCATACAAGAAATAGTGTTTACTTTGCTATGATTGAAAGAAAACAATCGAATATCGATCTCAAAACAAAATTATGAATTATGGTAGGGGAGAAGGGGCAAACCGGATCGGAGGGTAAACCGGCCAGGACTCAATATCTCCGAAATGGCGAAATTGTCAAAAGTGCTATTTAGAAATTTGAAACAACCATGTGTAGTATACCTTATTTTTTCAATTTGACATTTTCTACTTTTGTTTGTGCAACGCTGGGAGCAATAGTTATTTTTTTTGTTTCTTTCTACACTTTTACGAATTTTTTCTTAAGAAGACTCTGAGGAAATCGTGTAATATTTCCAAAAATTAGGTCTTGGGTTTTGAAGGTACACACCTCAGGAATATTTACCACCAAAAACTTTGATGAATTTGCAAAACGTTTCTTTTTAACAAACATTTATTTTCAAATTGGGCCTGTGGGGCAAACCGGACCGTTTTCGGTAAGGCAAACCGGCCATAGGATATTTCTATTCAATTAAAGTTTCATAAAAATTATTTTTAAATAATATGTTTTTTATTAAAATATTTACTTACAATGAAAAACAATTGTCTTTTAATGAGAATTGGACCCTTTAATATTGTTTCTCTGGAAAAAGTTGCGCAATTAAATGATCTTTCAAACAAGCCCTCGAAAAATGAAATAACATTATGTTATTTATTAGGAATGCCTCGATAACACGAATTATTTTAACACGAACCGCTAATTTTTCAGTCTCTTCAAGTTCGTTTTAACGAGGGTTTACTGTAGTGGCATAACAGTAATTTTTAATAATTTTAAGATTATTTTTTCAGGAATAATATTCAAAATTTAATGGCATATCTTTATTTTTTTTACAAACTAGTACTGTAAAAGTTAAAACAAAATTGAAACTGAACGTTTAATAAACATCTCTTATATAATATTAAAATGTTTCCTAGTCGTTTCGTCGGATTCGTCGTTCTGCAACATATATAGATATACATCGGTTCATCCATCGGCAACATATATACAAATGTACATAAACACATATGCACACAATACATACACATGTATACTCACACATATGCACACAACACATATACATGTATACTCACACGTATACACACAATACATACACATGTATACTCACACATATACACACAATACATATACATGTATACTCACACATATATACACAATACATACACATGTATACTCGCATATATAATGTACCCAAAAAATATTGTTTTGGCTTTTTCGAAAATGTAAAAAAAAGAATTTTGTATATTGTAATTGTCGGTACGAACTACAAGCGAGCTACAAAAAGTTGCTGCTGAAATTAAATTACCATATTTTATTATTGAAGAATGATAGAAACTTGGATCTTAAATTGTTCGAAAGCCAATTAAATTCTCCGTCGTTTGATATATAAATAAAAATTATTTTATATTTTTAGAGATTTTATCACCTAAGAGTTTTTGAAAAAAATTGATTAATTTTTCTATTTTTGTGCACCATGTTTTGTGTGGCTGCACATGCTAGAAAAATTTTAAATTTTAGCAACATAATCTTTAAAGTCTCCGTTTTTATTTGAGCCTTGAAAATAGAAAATCCGTTCAGTAGTTTTTGAAATACCTTAAAAAATGTCCAAATTTCTATCATTTTTGAATAATAAAATATGGTAATTTAATTTCGGCAGCAACTTTTCGTAGCTCGCCCGTCGTTTGTGCTGACAATTTCTGCCGGTAGTGTATATATATATATATATATGTAAAGTACACAATATATAATATATACAAAATTCTTATATATGTACACGGAGAAAAATGGATTATACAATTAGGAATATAGAAAAAAAGATCATACTGAATATAATCTGATTAATACCCTCTATAATCTAATTACAACCTTTCAATGTTTTAGAATTATTTCTGGTATTCACAATAAATTATACATTTTATACTCCAAAATCGAATCAAATTATAATTTTAGATTATTAATAGCAACATGTTTTTTTCAAATTGTCATATTATGAGGTTAAAGTAGTTTTGAAAATTTGTTGTGATCGAACTTTTTTACATATGTGCTGCTATTTTAATTTTCCAGGTTTGTAAATTTCTGATAATTGCATTTTTATAAATCTAAAAACAATTATAGCATTATGCATTTATTTATCATTAGCTTATTATATTGATTATAACCATTTTTAGTTTAAATATTACAAGAGAAGATTATTTTTAACCATTTCTTCAAAGTATTTTTATTTACTTACAAAGTGTAAATTTTGTGATTAGTAAGAATGTATTTCTTTGTAAATTTATTTATGATTAATTCATCAATTATTATTGAATTGGTAACAATATTAATAATAATTTTTTAAATAATTTTAATAATTTTGTAGATTTAAAAAAATGAAATTACCAGAAATTTACGAATAAATAAATTTAGTGATTGATCAATTTATTTAATTAATTAATTATTAGCAACAACAAATTCAAATTTTTATTTTTTTAAATTTTATTATTAGGCAATTAAATAGTAAATTAATTTTTTAATTTAAGGGTTAGTTCTAATTTGTCAAAATTTTATTTATTTAAAATAACGTAAAGACCAATTATATTGATGCAAGTTTTATAATCTAAATTAATATGATCAATAATTTGAAAATGGTAATACTTAGATATTTAGTTTTATAATTCTGGTTAACTATCCTATATATACAATTTAAAATATCATAAAAAGTATAATCTGGATTATATCACTTATAATCCATTTTTCTCTGTGTATGTATGTAAAAAGGTCAATACCAGGTCCTTCTAAAATACATAAACAGTATTTTTGAGGAAGGATGCATCACCTTGAATTTATTATAATGCATGCTTTTTCAATAATACTTTATTCAAAAATTTATTAATTTTTTTTGTTGGACGGGGGTCGGTTTTGGGTTCGATACTTTCCAGTACCAAACATAAAGTCAATTGACATTATATTTGGTACTGGAAGGTATCGAACCCAAAACCAACCCCCGTCCAACAAAAAAAATTAATAAATTAATAAATTTTTTTAATAAAGTATTATGGAGGAAGGATATTTTTTTTTAAATTTATTTATTACTATCTTATAGTGGCACTATCGGGTCGGACCCGAAAAGTCAAAAATGACCCGGTAATGACGTCTACGTATATTTTTCGGACCTGGTATTGACCTTTCTACATACATATATATATTGTTTGTTTAATTATTTAACTAAATAAATAAATTTATATATCTGACTCCGTTTAAATACTAAGATAAAAATCAAAAATTTTTTTGAACTAAAAATATATGTTTAATTTAAACATATTTTGTTATTGAATTAATTTTAATTTCTACCGAACGAAATTTACTATGCATTGAATCAAAATTATTATGTTTAAATCAAACATAATTTTTGGTTTACTGTATGACTAAGATAATTATGTTTGATTTAAATATATTGTTTTCTCAGTAAAAATGTTATTTTTTTTATAATAGTTATTGCTGAATGAATTTTTTTGCAACTTTTTAAACAAAATTTTATTTCTTCTAAATGAATAAACCGATTGAAATAAATGAAGCTTGAATATTAAGGGGATAAGATATACTTTCATTTAGAATTAGAGACTTTTTAAAGAGTTTATTTTTGAATAATTATTTAACAAATTTGTTATAAACAAATTTTTTTTTAATTTTCTGCGTCTTTTAAAAATTTGATAAAAATATCAACATAATTAAAACTATAAGAAATCAAAATGTATAGTGCAACATGACTATACTTAGTTTTTAATCAATATTATGGTTATATAAATGTTAACTCGACAGTATTTTGTTTATTTCATAGATGCAAACAATGTTTTAATTCAGAAAAACATCAAACTTTCATGTCTGTTGCAATATAATTTTGATTGTAACTTTTTAAAAATTGTTGCTCATAAATCTTTTCAACGAATTTTGATTTCTTATAGTTTTAATTTTATGTTGAAATTTTAAAAAAAATTTTAAAGAGGCAGAACATTAAAAAAATTATTTTTTCATAAAATTAAATACATAATTATTCAAAAATAAGTTTTTTAAGAAGTCTCTAATTCTAAACAAAAGTATAATTATTTTATCTCCTTTATTATATCCCCGCTTGATTCATTTAAATCGATTCATTCATTTAGGAAAAATAAAATGTTGTTTAAAAACTTGCAAAAAATTCAATTTGACATAACTTTTATAAAAAAATATTTTTTTTTTAGTAAAAACTAAAAATCTATACAAAGTAGTAATAGTTGCTCTGATATATAATAAAAGTTGCTTCGCTTAAAATATTAATTGCTCGAGACATTTTAAATATTACTCGACTTTTAATAACATTTATTAATTTTATTAATAAAATTTTAATTTAACATTTAATTTTAACATCCGACTGGTTCTTAAATTGGAACACTGAGAAAACATTATACTTAAATGAAACACAAAAATAATGTTAGACGATTTTGTTTAAATGAAATTAATTTGTAAGTTTAATCTCAATATATAGAAAATATCTACTGCATTGATTCAAAGGTATTATTTGTTTGAATAATTATATTTAATTTAAACATATTTTCTGTTACGGTTTAAACAAAAATTATGTTTAAAAATTTTATGTTTGAATCAAACTTAAAAATTAACTACATATAATTTAAAATCAATCACAATTTATGTTTGATTTCAATATATAATCTCTTAAACTGAACCAGAAAATATGTTTGAATAAAACTTAAATATGTTTGACTGTATAGCAAAGATATTTTAAGTTTGATTTAAACAAAATTTGTTTGAATCAAATAATTTTTTTTGTCAGTGAAGCCTCAATTGTAGACCTATATTCAGTAGCTTATAAGTCCGAAAATATTGAGTTTAGGAAAAAGTTGTCAAAGAATAAAAGTTTTAGATTTATTTCGACTTTTAAGAAATGTAAACAAAATTTTTTTATAAACAAATTAAGTTTTCCTTTTAAAATAAACGTTTATTTTTAGATTCTGGTGCTGCACATGTTCTAAATCAGTTTATATTAATATAATATAACCGACAGTTAAAAGAAAATTAATTTGTTTATTCAAAAAATTTTTTTTTACATTACTTAAAAGTCAAAATAAAAATAAAACTTTCATTTATTGCCAACTTTTTCCTAAACTCAATATCTTCAGACTTACAAAATATAGGCAATATTTATATATGTAAGTAAAAATATTTTTATTTTATGATTAAAAAATTAGTACTTTAAAATTAACTACAAGTAGGTAAAAATAAAATATCAATATTTAAAATAATTCAATCTAAATTTATGAAAAAATAAATGTTGAATAACAAATATTTCAAAACAAACATAAATAATTAAAAAAAATAAATTATTATTTACATACACATGTATATATTTACACATAAATACATAACACACACACATATATATATAAATTAAAAATTTTTTAATATATATAAAATCAATGGAGATGCTATTTAATAAATTTATACAAGTGGAAATAAACAAGTAAAATGTCTTCCGAGCGAGCGAGGAAAACGACGCTAGTAAACATTAAATTAAATTTTAACGTTTCTTATGAATACTTCCTTGATGGTCTTTAACGTTTCAAGAACAGTTCGGTAAAACTTTCTTGACTTGACTCGAGTCTTAGTTTTCAGGAATAATTTGGTAAAACTTCCTTGACTTGCCTGAATTGTTAGTTTTCAGGATTGAAATACTTGTTTAAATACTCCGTAGTAATTTACATTTCATTAAATTTCCTTTAATTGTTACTGAGTTTTGCTTGGCTGAAGTTAGAATTCCGATACTGATTAAGGATTTTTACTAAAAATTTTGAATTTTAAGTAACATTTAGAAATCGTAAGAAATGTGTAGTTAATTTCAAGCACATGTAACTTATGAATGCTTTCAGTACCGTCATTCGGAATTACGTTACATTTGTGTCTGAATTCTATAGGAATTTTCAGAACATTTTTAACAGTGTACGTTTTACTGAACTATACAATAAATATAAGTTTTACCGAACACTGTGCCTTACGTTTATCCAAACTTTCAATAAAACTAAGTATAGTGTATTTTTACCATACGTTTTACCAAACTGTAAGTGGAGGCCTAATACATGTACCGTAAGGTTTATGCTTTTTACATTATTTTTCAATGCAATTGCTTTTACAGTCCTGTTCTTTAAAAATTACAGTTTTGACACTTCATCCCATATTTTTAAGAAATATAATATTAATTTGAAAATTTCTAAAACTTCCTTTTAAATTCTATGATAATTATGATACATCATATTCTTAATAAGTCTGAAATATTGTCATATCCATAACATAAAATTGTTTAAAAATATTGAAATTAACTATAGAAAATCAAATAAATATTAAAATTTTTTCATTTCGTTCAAGTTTTCAATACGATATGAAAATATTCTTTTCATTTTTTCTTTCCGTGTATAGCATCCAACCCCTCAATTGAATTCTTGCAAAGAAATTTCTTAAAAAATAATTGAATTTTTGCAAAGTAATTTATTGAATTTTTTAATTAAATAATTTAATTTTAGTGAAAATTTTAATTATTTGTGGAAAGTAATTGACTTTTAGCGACAAAATGTCAAAATTTGATCTTTGATTCCACTTTGACATTGCCATTGATTCTTAATTATAATTTTGACTTTATTTAATTCGATTTTGACTTTTATATTGACTTACACTTTGATTTTAATTTTAAATTCACAGTGAAAGTTTTAGTAAAAATTCTTTTGGTATTTAAAATGGAGGTTTAAGTAAAGGGTAAAACTCCGTCAGAAAATATGCAATTTGCATGGGGTCTTTGGATTCAGCTGTAATTTAGTGAAATTGTAGTATTGGATGCTAAAAACTAGTGTGCCAAAATTTTTTTGAAAATTGTTGTAGTTACGCCATTTTGAATTTTTTTGTTATAATTTTTTTAAATCTAAATATTTCCGAAAGTTTTCAATAAAATTTAATAAAATTTGGAAGGCTTATACTTTTTTTTGCTTAGGGAATTTTGGGAAATCTGCTTACGGATACCTTGGATTCCGCACTCCAAGGTTTTGTGGGGTTGGTATAATAAAACAAAAGAAAATAAAGAAAAAATAAATAAATAATATAGTAAATTTAGAATACTGGCGACCTTCTGGCAGCCGACCCACTTAAACTCGTAACCCTTCTTTTGGAGCCCTTTACCCTCCCTCGGAACTGTCGTAAGACTTTAGCCTTTGAGGGTGGCGCTCCAACTTTGTCGCTGCTGCGACTTTGTTCCTCGTCTGCGGTTCTCCTGCGTCAATAGTTAAAATTTAAAACTATTTCAGTATAAAAGCGGAATAAACAGCACAACAATAATAAACAAAAAATAAAAGTTAAACAAATGTTGAAATGGTGTATAATGTCAAGAGATAAATTATTAAACAAGTGTAAAAGAGTATCATATAAAGTAAACAGATATAAAAAAGTCAATAGGTAAAAAATTGTATATGGACAAATAAATCACACAATTGTATATGGCCAGATAAATCACAAAATAAATTAAAATTGTATAAGGACAAATAAATCAAAAAATAAATTAAAATTGTAGAAGGACAAATAAATCACAAAATAAATTAATAAACAAAAAACGAACAAACAAGTTAATAACTGTTTAAATTACGCTTTTTGGCGGCTTCCTCGCTTTCGGCTGAGCACACGATTAACGCATCGTCCGCAAAGCCGATGATGACCGCGCCTTCAGGTAGACCCATTCGCAGGAAGTTATCATGTGATACATTCCACTCGAATGGTCCCACCCTAGAGCCTTGGGGGCACCATTTTGCATCTCTTTCTTCAGAGTCCATGTGTCCCCCTCATAGATTACTCACCTGTCACTAAGATAATTATTCATTATCAGTTGCAAGTATGGCGGTATTCCCTTCTCCATCATCGACTGGATAAGATCTTTCCATCGTACGGAGTTAAACGCATTGCGTATGTCAATAGCCACCAATGCGCAGAAGCCCTTCTTCTTCTTCTTTGGTCCCAATTTGTTTTTTCCCGCTTTGGCTATGTCCACAACTGCCTGAATGGCATCAACCGTGGACCTGCCTTTGCGGAAACCAAATTGGTTATCGGATAGACTATTCTCTCCGGTCAAATGAGTTTTCATTCTTTGCAGAACCATGTCCTCCAACAGTTTACCCATCGTATCTAGTAGCAGCCTTGCCTGTTTTCAATCTTTTACCTGCATTTCTCAATTCTATAAGAGTAAAGAGTTCCTCCTCACCGACTTCACAGGCACTCCAGTCCTTTCTAACCCATGGTTCTGCAGGAGGGAATTAAGCTTTTTTATCCTTCTGACCCAATCGAGATTGTCCAAGCCGGGGGTCTTTTGCCTAGTTCCTAATTTCTTAGTAACGATTTTAAAAGCCAGACCCCATGGGTCCTTTTTGATATCATCAATTAGGTCTTTCCAGAAACGGCGTTGTGACGCTCGAATCTCTTTTTTCAGGCTTTTCTTGGCCTCCTTAAATACTTCCTTTAGCAAAGGATCTTCCTTAGAACGGGTATAATTCCTTCTAGCTTTGAAGCACGCTTTTCGCAAGGAGGCCAGCGCATCAGACCACCAGTGCACCGAGCTTTTTCGTAAAGGGGTGCGCTACGACGCGGCATAGATGCATCGCAAACTGTGGTGATGATTTTCCTCACCGCACGCACCTCGGCATCCAGGGTATTTGGCCTCTTCACCCATCCCGATTCCTTTATAAGGCGGGCTTTTTCTAGGGAACGGACAAATTTCTCCTTATCGAATTCAGGTATCTGTCAACCCTCAGTTCGGGATTGCACACCTGGACAGCTGCCCTACCCGACTTATCATGATACCAGGAGCCTAGGTCGATTTTTCTGTATTGCTCGCTGCAGAACAGAATGTCGATAACCTTTTCCCTGGCCGTCTGCGTCAGAAGGGCCTGTGCCTCCCTGCACGTGTGCAGGTTGACCTACAGAAGCTTTAAGGGTTCTGTCGGGGCCCTTGCAGTTTCGTCAAGTCCTTTTATCTCAAAAGTTCTTTTAATCACAAGAGGCATAACCTCGGCTTCAGTTTTTAGAACTTAAGCAAGAGCTCCTGCAAATTTTAAGATCTCTCCTCCTTTTTTTACCACGATCAGGGCCTCCTGATTAAAAGTTCTCCTGATCTGAAGAACCTCGTTTCTAGATTCTTCTGGTTTTACAGCTGCAAACGCCTTTTTAAGGAGTTCGATGTAAGCCTTTGGTTCTTTCGCTGAAATCTTAATTGCTTCCGTTGTCCTAAGCTTCAAATGATGTTTGGGGAGCTCATTTTTCTTTTCTGTAGGCTTCTTCTTTGGAGGCCTCTTGCTTCTTCTGCTGACTACCTTAAATTCGTCAGATTCTGCCGATGCATTCCTTGAGGTGACTGAACCATAAGTCTCTCCTGAGGCCATCTTTTCACTTCCCTTTGGAATTATAGGGTTTTGCGCTAGAGCTTCTTTGCGCTTAACCCTCTTTTCCACTAGAGTTCCCTTCTGAAGACTTGCCTCTGAACTTCCATTCTCTCTCTGGCGTTTTCTACTATCAGTTCTGTCCTGTCCTTTAACAAACGCTTGAGTTTCCTTATTTGGTGTTCCAGGGTTTGCATTTGGAGTTTCAATATTTCGATAATGACTTTCAGGGTTTTTAAATGGCTCTGGAATGAAACGTAGATTACTGCGGATCACAGCGTTCGCCTTCCCCAAAGCCACCATACCATCCTGAACATCCTTACTGATCTTCCTCTGCTTCTTGCAGGCACGCCACATGCTCTCTAATATTTTTGGGATCAAGTCAACCTGCTCAACAACATTTTTTTCGAAGCTGCTGAGCTCCCTATCCCCGAAATTTGTGCTTTGGCCCCCCCCAAATCCGTTGGGCCTGCGGCGGTGTCCGAAAAAACACCGTCGGGAGTATTGTCCCCTTCCGGGGTTCCTCCTTGAGGTAGTTCAATAATCTCCTTACTTATATTCATATTTTTCATTGTATGTCCCGTGTCGAGGGACAATCGGGCCTAAACAGGGTACTACCATCTGGCCAGGATGGGCCCTGAACCGCCTCCGTTAGTTATATAGACGTTATAGCATTGCCGGAGCACTGATTCGACGTTTATGATATCCAAGTGCACATGGACATGTTCGTTCAGACGTGGAGGTCCGAAAATTTGTTTGAATCATTGCACCATTTTCGCGCCTGCGCCGCATAGTGTCTTGTGCACGAAACGTTTTACTATATTACAGCTCTTCTTGTTTTGATTTATTTACGGATATCTCTTGATGCTCATATTCAATTGTTTGTGTCTTGTATTATTTCTTGCATTTTAATAAATTGGCGTATTATTTTTCACGAATAATCCTTACCATTTATTTAATTGTCATTATTTTTTGTACATATGTAAAATATATTTTTAGTATTATCTGCTTTCTTTCATTTTATATTTCTTATTAAGTAGTTTTATAAACATATACTTAAGTAAAATCGATTATTAATCTGTAAAATGCCTAGAATGAAATGCTTTAATCCTTGTAAAAGAAAACCACACGGTTTTGTTGATCCAAAAAATCTTCGATTAATTTCGAAAGAAATTAGCAATCAATTTGGAGTCGAGCAAGGCAAATTTATTTGCGGTACATGTCGTTTACAAATGAATACAGAATGTGAAACTTCAGTTAGCAAAAACATAATGGAAAGGACTGAAAGTAATGCAGATAGTTATATCCAAAATATGGTGGTAGATCAACCGATATCAAATTTATTTAATATTAATAATGACGCTTCTGAAGAAATGTAGCTTGAATTGTCTGAAAATGATGAAGATCAAAATTTCATAAAAGCTGTAGAAAATGATATCGAAAAAAATAAGAATATTATGAAATTGAATTCAATTTTGCAAATATTAGATTTGGAAAAAATTTCAGTAACTAAAGATCTTCGAACTAAATTCGCTCAACAAAAGAAAATTACTGAAATTCGGGAAGCTGTTGAAAAAGAAATTAAAAAGATTTTTTCACATTCTCAATTAGATAATGCTAATAGTGATCTTTCAGGCCTTATGTTAGAAATTAAAGAAAAATTAGATAATAAACCCAGTAATTCCCGTATGACAGAGCAGACGGTTCAAATAGTTAAGAAATTTTATTACGAAAGCGATATTAGTCGACAATTATTAGGAATAAAAGACTACGTCTCCGTCAAACAAGTTGATGGTACTCGAAAATTAATTACAAAACGATTAATATTGGGGAATTTAAACGAAATATATGCAAGTTTTAAGAATGAATTTCGAAATTTAAAAATTGACTTTTCAACTTTGTTAAATGCGTCCTAAAGAGTGTATATTTGCAGGTGCTTGTGGTACGCATTCTATTTGTGTCTGCAAAATTCACGAGAATACGAAACTCTTAATTGCTGGAGCGAATATCACTGAACTTGTTGCTGATGACGAAAATATTTCTTTCTTAAAAACATATAAAACCATGTTGTCTTCAATGGTCTGTGATACAAAAACTTTATCTTGCTTCTTAGGATGTTGTAAATCGTGTCCTGGTGTTTCACCTTTGATTGAAAAATTGGATAGACTTTTTGAAAATAACTGCATTACAAAAATTAGTTACAATAGCTGGACTTCAACCGATCGCACTTCATTGGATACTTTTTGTAACACTACTGAGAAATATTTAAAAAACTCGAATCTCATTTAAATAATTTACTGAAACATGATTTTATAGCTAAAAAACAAAGCCAATTTCTGAAAGATACTAAAGAATCTCTTGAAGAAGGTGTATTTTTAGTATTATTTGATTTTTCTCAGAATTATGAGACAGTAATTCAAAATGCTATCCAGAGTGAGTATTGGAGTAAAAAACAAATAACAATTAATCCTGCGGTTGTTTACTTAAAAAAAGGTGACAAAGTTGAATGTGAAAGCTATGTTTTTATTTCCGAGGAGTTGGATCACAACACTAGCGCTGTCCATCTGTTTATGGAAAACTTAATAAATGACTTAAAAACTCGCCTTTCCGTTCGAAAAATAATTTATTTCACTGATAGTGCCGCAGCACAGTATAAAAATAAAATCAACTTTATTTATCTTGCTTATCACAAACGTGATTTTGGAATTAAGGCACGCTGGGAATTTTTCACAACCTCACATGGAAAAAGCCCATGTGATGGTACAGGAGGAAAATTTAAACGAGAAGCTAGTCGAGCAAGTCTTCAGAGAGAAAGTAGTAATCAAATTTTGACGGCCAAAGATTTAAATGAATGGGGTAATAATGCTTTGCCAAAAAGAAAAATGCCATTTTGCACGAAAAAAGAGCACGACAAAAAAATAACAGTTTGAACAAACGGTATAGCAAAGCTCAAGCCATTTCAGGTATACGAAGTTTCCACTCTTTCACGCTGACAATGGACAATAAAATTGTATGTAGGCAGTATTCAACTTGTACCGAAACATTTGAATTTGAGATTGAAAAAACATCCCTAAAAAAATGAATTCTTATAGATTTAATAAGAATTTGTCACTACATTTTAAAAGAGAAGAATGAATAGAAAAAATATCAATCGGCCCTTTTCAGGGCCACCAAATGTCATTTTTACAAATTTTCCGACTTTTCTATCATTAAAAAAACAACAGTTCCGGGCCCAAAAAATAATTTGGAAATTAATTTGAAATATAATTGTTAATAACAATGATAATAATTATTAACTTCAAAATTATTAAATTATTTAAATTGATTTTGATCATGAGAAACGGAAAAATAAAAAATAAACACGATTTTTTCAAAAATCTTGTAAATTGTTAACTTTGAGTAACAAAAAAATATATAAACAATTAAAAAATGAAAGAAAGGATTCGAGGAACTTCTTAGAAAATTTATCTTCTTTCATTTAAGACCAAAAACATGAAAATCGGAAAAAATTTGTAGGCTCTAGACAATTTTGAACAGTAAAGTGTAAGAATCCTACTGTGCGAGGCGTCCCGGGCACTAACACAGCGCTGTCACCGAAAGATGGTCGCGCTTCCACAAAAATTGCAATATCTCGAAAACTATTTGAGTCTCCATCGATTTCATTTTTTTTAATGAAGAGTGAAATTATAAGGAATATTTTGTTAATTGACAAGAAAACTCAAAAATCGGTCCCGCTCGGGCAAAACAGTTTCAAAAAATTTTGTGTACTAAGAAATTAGTAAAATCTACTAACACCTAGTAAAATGTCACCATACATATGTTAGTAAAATTATTACTGAATCATTTAATGGAAAACTTTTCGTCATTTCATTAGTAACTTTTTACTAATTCAGATTTAGGAAGCAATTTTTCAATTGTTTTCCAAAGATGGCACAATTATGCACATCAAATTAATTCGTTTTTTTGATGAATTTAACATCCTTAAGGGGTTATATACAGTCACGATTTTCAAAAAATCGATTTTTTTTGCATTTTCTTAAGGTATATATATTTGCCTGTTGTGAAAAAAAATTTTATTAAGATTTGAGAAATATTTTCGAAGTTGCAAACAAAACTAGAAAGGCGCGCCGTGGGGTGTAGAGCAGGTGCAGCGTCTTTAAACTCGCTTTTCTCAAAACTATGTTTTTCAAGGCGGTGAACACGATTTCTCAAAAACCGCTGAACCGATTTAGTTCTAATTTTCACACAAGCTCAACAACTACTTTTTGCTGTCCTTAATCGTTGGTTTTTTAAAAAAAATTATAATTTTAATCAACATTTGAAGACGATTTTTTATTCATAAAAATGAACTTTTTTTGTTTTTTGCTGCAATTTTGTCAAAAAGTGATATTTTTTAATTCATTCGATTAAGGACTACATTTTTTAATATACTAACAGAATCTTTTTGAATTTTTGATTTCAGATGATTCTGTCAATTGTTATCATGTTCACCGCGGAACACTTTTTTTTCGAAGACCATTGGGAGATATAATATAGAGGCCAATGGGAATAATATTTTTACAAATGAAATATATTTTTTTAAACTTTAAAAGATGTAAAACATTAGAGAAAAACTTTCGCTTTAATAAGTAAATATTCCTTTAAAAAAAATCCCGAAAAACTGCATTTTTCCGACCGCCTGACTGTATATAACCCCTTAAGAAAATTGTGAATATAAAACATACACAATTACCTCCAGGTCTAGTTTTAAATATAAACTAACTTTTAACAAATTTAATTATATCAATTTAAAAAAAGGATCAATTCTCGAAGAAGGAATTAATTAAAATCGCATTTTATTTGATAAATAGAAGGTAAAACTTGTAAAGACGTGTTAGTGAGGAGGAGCATTGTATGGGGTTTGCACAGTTTATTCAGTCTGCCAAAGTTTAACTTAGTAGTACAGCGTGTCGCCGCCAGAGGGCACAAGTTCATTGGACAAGAGGTAAAATCGGCTCCGAGAATACCGGATATAACCTTATACCGTTGATGCACACATATACACAAGTCGCGCTTTGTCCGATCTCTCGGACGCAATTAGGGAGGGTCTGTGCCTCAACCCCCACGGGGGTGCCCCAACGCTAAGTAGAAAAGCTTGTATCCAACCCCGGCCTTGAAAGGCGATGGGTTGGCTGACTGGACAGCAGCTGACTACTAGATGAACCTACCAACCCCTCTTTCTCTCTCACTCCATCGTCTCTCCCAACCATCCAATGCCCCGTTCCGGTTCCTGGACCACTCTCTTGTCACTGCTTTCAAGACAAACATTATTGGGCATTCCATGTCTAGTCGATCAGTCATCAAGATTAACACACGTACTTACAAGCTTACTGCATTTTTTAAGATACTGTTATATATAGAAAGGTGAATGTCGGGAAAGCTTTTTTTCCATCATGATTCAAATTGTTCTTAAATCTGTTATAATTTTATAACTCTATATTTTTTCTAGAATATAGGCTTTGTACTCGATAATTCATTTGAAAAAGTACTCTCTAAATTTTAATTAGTAAAAATGTTTACTAATTTAAATAAGTGACTGAGTTTTTGCTTTTGAATTAGTAAATTTTACTAATTCAAAAGCAAAAACTCTGTCACTAATTCAAATTAGTAACAATTTTTACTAATTCGAATTTAGAGAGTAGCATTAGGATTAAATAAATATGTAGGATCCAAAAGTTTCGACTGTTTAAATCAACAAAATTGATCTACTTCTCCTTCAACTTACATTTTTTTACAATAATGTTACCACACTATCAAAAAATTAATTATTAAGTATCCAAATGTAAAATTTAAGTTTTTATATTTTATCGTCATCTACATTATCGAAATTATTTTAAGGAGTTTTAAAAGTTTTTTTAAAAATATAATTGATTTTTTCAAGAATTGACACCTTCAAAACCCCGATATCTTTACTAGATATCAAAATATAAAACTTTTTGTAACACCCTTAATCCCCTGGCTGTCGACGAGATTTCCACTGTTTTGGCCAAAAGTGTGTTGTAAATTTTTTTATTTTTATTTTTATAAAAACTTGGTATCCTAAGGTTTTAGGGATCGCTGATTACGAATCCAAGGTCGGTTTTTTCAAATTCAAAATGGCAGATCCAATATGGCGGACAATTTTTTTAAACTGATCGGATTCGCTTGAAAATGGTTACTCGGGGGTTTTCGGGGTCGCTAAACACGAATCTGGCGTCAGTTTTTCAAAATTCAAAATGGCAGATTAAATATGGCGGACAATTTTTCAAAACTAATTGGATTCGCTTGAAAATGGTTACTCGGGGGTTTTCGGGGTCACTGATTACAAATCCGCGGTCCGTTTTTTAAAATTCAAAATGACGGTTCAAAATTACTAAAAATAGGCCGATTGACTAGAAATAATGTAATTTAAATTTTAATTAAAATTGATGCTCAATTTATTAGGTATCAGCTAAATTTTCAATTTTGATAATGTAAATTGAGGTTTTTAATCAGAAAGGCTAAAAACTGATGAGCAGTGAGTTCCAAGCAAATCCATACAATTTTGCTCCATGATTCTATCACATTGAAGTCGCCATTTTGAATTTTGAAAAACGGACCTCGGATTCGTAATCAGTAACCCCGAAAACACCCCGAGTAAAGATTTTCAGGTAAATTGGATCAATTTTTCAAAATAATGTTTGCCATATTAGATCCGCCATTTGGAATTTTGAAAAACTAACGCTAGATTCGTGTTCAACAACCCCCAAAACTCCTGCGTAACCATTTTCAAGCGAATCCGATCAGTTTAAAAGAATTGTCCGCCATATTGGATCCGCCATTTTGAATTTTAAAAAACCGACCTTGGATTCGTAATCAGCAAACCCGAAAACCCCCCGAGTAGAGATTTTCAGGCAAATCGGATCAATTTTTGAGAATGATGTCGGCCATAATGGATCCGCCATTTTGAATTTTGAAAAACTAACGCCGGATTCGTGTTCAGCGACCTCAAAAACCCCCGAGTAACTAGTTTCAGCGATTTTTCAGAAGTTTTAAACCACATTTGTTAAGTTGCGCATATGTGGACGTCCACATGAAAAGGGCCCATTTTGTCGGTTCTAGTTTTCGAGTTATTTGCAATTTAATACTTTTTTGAGAAAAACCTTAATTTTTTTATTATTTTTTATTATCAATCTACATGTTTTGACAAGTCAAATCATGAGGTTTTCAATAACTTATCGTTAATTTAAGTGTTTAACTGTATTGGTTCTTTAGAAAAAGAAAAGGGCCCATTTTGTCGGTCCTTTGCAAAAATATTCCGTATTTTTGAAATGGAGGGTCAAAAAAATTAAAACCTCTTGATTTGTCATCTTTAAAGTACCCTGAACTCAAAACAATTATTATCTGAATAACTTCCGAGAAGAACCAGAGATATTAATGTTAGAGTCATTGATTACGTAGTCGTAGATGTAAAAAATGTCGATATATTGTCAAAATTTCATAATAAAACCTGTTAAAATTTTTTTAATAAGTTTAATTTCTATTCTTTACCTTTAAATGACACAATAAAATTGTTCCCAATCATTAATCATGTACAAAAATGGTTTATTAATAAGAAAATCGCCTTTTTTAGAAAAGGGCCCATTTTGTCGGTTTTTCGTATTTTTAAACAGAAAGGGGGGGTAAGGTGATTTTACAAATTTTAAACCTATTGGTTTTTCATCTTTATGGTGCCCTGGACAGAAAACAATTATTATCTGAATAACTTCCGAGAAGAACCAAAAATATTGATGTTAGAGTCATTGATTACGTAGTCGTAGATGTAAAAAATGTTGATATATTGTCAAAATTTCATAATAAAACCTGTTAAAATTTTTTTAATAAGTTTAATTTCTATTCTTTACCTTTAAATGACACAATAAAATTGTTCCCAATCATTAATCATGTACAAAAATGGTTTATTAATAAGAAAATCGCCTTTTTTAGAAAAGGGCCCATTTTGTCGGTTTTTCGTATTTTTAAACAGAAAGGGGGGGTAAGGTGATTTTACAAATTTTAAACCTATTGGTTTTTCATCTTTATGGTGCCCTGGACAGAAAACAATTATTATCTGAATAACTTCCGAGAAGAACCAAAAATATTGATGTTAGGGTCTTTGATTACGTAGTCGTAGAAGTGAAATTTTCGATATTTCGGCAAATTATTCATAATAGAGACTTTTAAAAATTTTTAAATAAGTTTAATTTTTATTCTTTATCTTCAAATGACACAATAAAATCGTTTCCAATCATAAACCTTGTAAAAAAATGGTTTATTAATAAGAAAATTGTCTTTTTTAGAAAAGAGCCCATTTTGTCGCTTTTATGTATTTTCAAACAGGAAAGGGGGGGGGTGGTTTTAAAAATTTAAAACCTATTGGTTTTTCATCTTTAAGGTGCCCTGGACTAAAAACAATTATTATCTGAATAACTTCCCAGAAGAACCAGAGATATCACAATTAATAGGTATCACAATCTTTAATTCCGTTTTTCTCGAAATGAGGTATTTGTCACTATAAACTTTGAAATTCTGTAACTCATCGAATTTTTGACCAAAAAAGTTGTATGACCACTCAAAATTTTCGTAATTTTGCAAGGAATTCGCCCGTATAGATAAGTCCAATAGTGCCAAAATGGGCCCTTTTCATGTGGACGTCGACATATATGCGTCAAGAGCTCTTTTGGCCAGTTTTAAATCCGCGCATATATGCGTCCGCGACAGTCAAGGAGTTAACTGTGACAGGGTGGGCAAATCCTGCTGAGCGGCACAATATATATTTTTCATAACGCGGTGCAAAAAAGTACATTTTTTTGCACCTTGTTATGAAAAATATCGTTCGTAACTTGTGCTAGCAGTTGCCAATTTTTGAACGAGCACTTTTTTTGGAACAAACTGCGAAGCTTCGCCTACAGTTTGTTCCAAAAAAAGTGCTCATTCTAAAATTAGCAACTGCTAGCACAAGTTACGAAATATACAATATTATATTTCCTATTATTAATATAATATTTTAACTTTTATTATTTATTTAATACCATCTTTATTGTTAATATGTAATATAAGCAGTAAATGCACCTTTATATAAATTTTCTACAAAATGTGTATATTATATTAATAATTTTGAATAAATAATGTATTTTCCAACAAAACATTTAACAAATTAAAAATTCCCTTTTTTGATAAATAATGATACCATTGTTCCACCACTAGACTAAGTTAAGAAATTAAATTAATTTTGAAATGTTTAATTAAAATTATTTATCTAATCATTTATTTATTTTATGATACTTCTTCAATACCCGTGTGGAAAAGTGAGTTGGGCCCACAGTGGGTCCCAGATTCTAGGTTGGCCCCAGCAGGGATGGAACAGGTGGGCGATTCCTGGGCTTGTAACGGTGAATCCAGTCACAGCCCACATAGGGAAAACCCAGTTGGGGCCCAGGTGGGCAACCCTGTTAATGCCCATAGATTTAGTTTTCATTAAAATTAATGAATAAATGATTTATTCATAACATATAAGTCAAATTATAAATAAATAACATTATTATTCAATGATTTATAATTTTTTAAAATTAAACTGTGTCCAAATGCAAATCCATAAATAATGTTAGCATATATATGAGAATTAATATATATCCTTTTATTTATAAATTTAAAATTTATATAAAAAATTAGACTTTTGTTAATTAAATTATTTAACGGCAGATATAATCAATAATTTCATACTTATTCATAACGCGGTGCTAAAAAGGGCAATTTTTTGCACCTTTTTATGAAAAATATCGTTCGTAACTAGTGCGAGCAGTTGCCAATTTTTGAACGAGCACTTTTTCGGAACAAACTTTAGGCGAAGCTTTGCTTCGTCTAAAGTTCGTTCCCAGAAAGTCCGCATTCAAAAATTAGCAAATGCTCGCACTCGTTACGAAATATACTACACGGAATACACCATTTTATCGCCATTAAAATTCGTAATTCGTTTCAGGGGATTCGAATCTAGTTCCCTATACCCTATAACATTAACTTTGTTTCAGCTATTCGTTGACGTTTGCCATTTCTAATCAAAAGTGAATGGAAATTTTGAAATTTTGTGTCCCATCCAAAAGTGATAAACTAGTTCACGAGAGATCCGTTAATTCTCATATATATGCTAACATTATTTATGGATTTGCATTTGGACACAGTTTAATTTAAAAAAATTATAAATCATTAAATAATAATGTTATTTATTTATAATTTGACTTATATGTTATGAATATGCTTACTGTGGGCCCAACTCACTTTTCCACACGGGTATTGAAGAAGTATCATAAAATAAATAAATGATTAGATGAAAAATTTTAATTAAACAATATTTTTTTGCACCTCATAAAATTGTTTTAGGGAAGTAAAGTAACAAGTTCATGCAACACAAATGTGTCCATTTTATCTTTTAACAAAAAACACTAATGTTTTTGGTGAAAAATAGATATTCCGTTTACATTTACCCCAAATGACCCTTACAATTTTTAAAAAGAAAATTAAAAAAAACTTTATTTATTATTTACATATAAATTAGAGGTGTGCAAAATTCGAATTTCTGTCGAATTCAAATTTCGAATTGGCCGATTCGAATCGAAAGTAAATTCGAATCGAACTAGCTAATTCGAAACTTCGAATTCGAATTTCGAATTGGCCGATTTGAATCGAAAGTAAATTCGAATCGAACTAGCTAATTCGAAACTTCGAGTTCGAATTTCGAATTGTCAGATTCGAATCGAAAATAAATCGAGTCGAGTCGGCCAATTCGAAATTCGAATTCGGAGTTTCGAATTGCACAGCTTAACTCGGTTATTTAATTAGCACAATTATTTTGACAGAAATCCTAACCTAAAATTAGTAGGCTGGTATTCATAATATAGCTATCTAGTACTTAGAAACTTGTTGAAAGTGAAGGAAATATTTCGCTTATTGTTTCTATTACATAAGGAAAAAAAACTCATTTTGCAAATCTTTTACACAATTTTTAATAAATAAATAAATTTAATGTTTCAAGAACAATTGAAGAATTTTTTGATAATTTAAAAAAATCATTTTTTTGGGAAATTTTAATTTATAATTTTGAATCTTATTTGTGTATGTATTTAAATTTTCGGAAATATTGAAAATATTAAATATCGAAAATATTGGAAATATTTAAATTCTTTACAAGAATTCAATTATTTTCCTAAATAATATCAATCTTCGTAAAATTAAATTATTTTTAAACAAAATTTTAATAACATTTTACGAATAAATAAAATTATTTTCTAAAATTTTAATAAATACTTCAAAAAAATTTAATTATTTTCTTAAATTATAAAATTTTTGAAAAAATTCAATTATTTTCAAAAAATTCTACGAAAAAATTCAGTTTTTAATTCGTTATAGAGTATATCTAATAAGAAATTAGTCATCTTCTAAAATTTTAATAAATCCTTTTAAATAATTTTTTTTATTAATTCTTTGCAAAAATTGAATTATTTTTAATACAATTTTAATCGAATTTCTCGAAAAATGTCATTATTCTTAAAATTTTTTTAGAATTATCTTATAAAAATTGATTTAAACATGAATTTCAGTTAAAAATTTAGATTACAATTAAATATTAAAAGCAATATAGCGTAAATAGCGTTTAATTGAATTTTGCAAATATTAATTTAAGTTTTTATTTTCTAATATTTATTTAATTGAAGAATTTAAGAATACTTGAAATTTCGTAACATTGAATATTGTAAAGTAATGGATTTGAAAATTCTCAAAGAACAATCGTTTTAAAAAAGAATTTTAGTTAAAAATTCTTGCAAAAAATAATTGAATTGATAATGATTGTATCACTCGGTTATTTTTAATTATTAGAGACACCTTATTTTAACACATTATTGGTATTTGTATGTTATTTATATATTAAAATTATAGAATTAATAAAAAATATATTGACATTTTTAAGAAAAAGTTTCTAAGTACTAGATAGATGCACTGTAAAAATTTTTTTTTGTAGATTTACAGTTTTATTTAGAATTTTATAGAAACTTATAAAATAACGTCTTTAAAGGAGTGAATTTAAAATTCCGTCTGTAAAATTAATATACTTTTAATGTGTCAATTTTACAATTTTCTGTAAATTTACTACTCTGAAAGTAGGTAATATTTTTGTCTTTTTATTACCTACTTTCAGAGTAGTAAATTTACAGAAAATTGTAAAATTGACACATTAAAAGTATATTAATTTTACAAACGGAATTTTAAATTCACTACTTTTAAAAACGTTATTTTATAAGTTTCTATAAAATTCTAAATAAAACTAAATCTACAAAAATTTTTTTTAGTGTGTATTATGAATACCAGCCTACTAATTTTAGGTTAGGATTTCTGTCAAAATGATTGTGCGAATTAAATAACCGAGTTAAGTTGTACAATTCGAAACTCCGATTTTCGAATTGGCTAGTTCGATTCGAATCGGCCAATTCGAAATTTAGAATTGGCTAGTTCGATTCGAATTTACTTTCGATTCAAATCGGCCAATTCGAAATTCGAATTCGAAGTTTCGAATTAGCTAGCTCGATTCAAATTTACTTTCCATTCGAATCGGCCAATTCGAAATTCGAATTGGAAGTTTCGAATTGGCTAGTTCGATTCGAATTATTCCCGACTCGAGTTTTCTGTTGTCGAGTCGAATAATTTTCGAATGGACTCGATTAAATGCACTCCTCTAATATAAATGTATATTCATAGATAAATACACAACACATACTCATGTATAAATATATATTATATATATAAATTAAGATTTTTTTAATATATACATTATTATCAATAGAGATGCTATTAAATAAATTTATATAAGTGGAAATAAACAAGTAAAATGTCTTCCGAGCGAGTGTCAGCGAGCGAGAATAACGACGCTAGTATAAAATAAACAATCAACCATTACAAAATTAGTAATGTAAAAACTTGAATAACTTGTACAAATTAAAATGTTTGCTTCCGGGATTCATTGTACGCAGATCAATTTGCATCATTGTAAATGCGCTTCGGCGATTTTAGCCAAGAGCTTGACAAAGATGCAGACAGCTTTAGCCTTTGTTCAAGAACCTTAGGTTTTCAAAGGGAGAATCAGAGGTCTTAATGGATGCGGAGAGCTAGTTTGCTCACCACATACACTACCGGTCAAAATTGAGAGACCACCTATTTTCAGTTGATTGAAAAACATTTTAAAACAAAAATTGTATGGAACCTAAAATTTTTTTATTTTTTGAAAGATGTTAAAATTTTAAAGAGAACAAGATGTTTTAGAAGTCATTTGGCCAATATTTAATTTAGATATTTTTAAAAAATCGTCATTTTCAATGTTTTACAAAAATTTGAATAACTTCTAAAATAATGTACGCTTTTTAATGATCTTATGCTTATTTTAAAGGTCATTTGTTACATTATAAGACTGACTTATAGGCATTAACGTGTAATTTTTTTCTTAAAAAATGCAGGCCGTCAAACTTTGACCAAAAAAATTCAAAAAATTTGGAATAATTTTTCTGTACTAAAAAATATTCTAAAAAATATTAAAAACATAATATGGTGTAGATTTTTCAAGAAAATTTAATAAAAAAAATACGTTTGACGGCCTGCATTTTCTAGGAAAAAAATTACACGTTAATGCCTATAAGTAATTCTTATAGTGTAACAAATGACCTTTAAAATAAGCCTATGATCATTAAAAAGCGTTCATTATTTTAGAAGTTATTTAAATTTTTATAAATGATTGAAAATGACGATTTTTTAAAAATATCTAAATTAAATATTGGCCAAATGACTTCTAAAACATCTTGTTCTCTTTAAAATTTTAACATCTATGAACAAATGAACAGAGAAAAATTTTAGTTTCAATAAATCTTATGTTTTAAAACGGTTTTCATTCGCCTAAAAATGGGTGGTCTCTCAATTTTGACCGGTAGTGTAAACTTAGCTGTCGTGAAGGCTAAGTACTCAGAGATGAATGGATAAAAAAGAAAGTTGTAGTAGCTTCCGCTTATTTTCCGGGTTCGGAGAGAGAACCTGCGCCACCAAGAGAGGTGGAAAAGTTGGTGGAGTATTGTCAACAGCAGGGTCTCCCTTTGATTATCTGGCCCAGATTTGTGTGGGGTGGTGTGAAGGACTAAGGAGTGTCTGATGAAGATTCACTCTCGGACCATAGACTTATCACATTCAGACTGGAATCGAAAGATCGGGAACATAAGTGAAGACGAGATCCTAGCAGTACTAACTGGGACTCATTTACTGAGGACCTCAAGGCCTCCATGAATCACTTCCCCACCTCTTACGGGACGCACGAAGAGTTAGAACTCGCAGCGGAATATCTGCGAGAATCGATTGTCGGCTCTTCCGAGAGAAACTGTGTAGCAAAAAAAGTGGACACCAACAGGGGTCATAGGTGGCGGAACTCCTGTTTGAAGGGACACAGGCAAACAGTAAGAAAGCTTTTTAATAAAGCCAAGAAACATAAAAATTAGCAAACATGGGATGCTTACAATGCGACTTGTAATTCTTATAATAAAGAGGTAGAGAAAGCTGCAGAAGTTTTTGCGATAAAATCGAAAGAGTACCAGAAGCATTAAGACTCCATAAGGTTCTGGCTAAAGACCCTTTGGTTAAACTATGTACCATTAAGTTATCTAACGGGCAATATGCTCAGGATAAAAAGACTGTTTAAAGTATCTGACAGAAACTAATTTCCCGGAAATTAGTTTAATTTTAAAGAAAGACTGATTCATTACTTTGGCGTGGGTCCAGGTAGGGGCCGAAGGGTTTACTACTGTGAAGGACTTCAGACCAAGCGGTCTAACCTCTTTTATATTAAAGGCGTTAAATAAACTGGTGGATAATTTTATCCACCAGATAGGACAGGAGCGTCAGAGGGATTATCCCTAGCAATCGGGACAACATGCGTATAGAACAGGTTTCTCAGTAGAATCAGACCTCCACTTGGTAGTAGGTAGAATAAAGGAACAAATTAGCAGTGGTGGATATCCGGTGGGTACCTTTCTTGATATTCAGGGTGCCTTCCATAACACTTCTAGCGAAGCTATCTGCAGGGCAACCAGGAAGCGAGGTGTGCCCGAGCCACTAATTAAATGGATCGACAGCATGCTTCGCGAAATGGTTCTCGAAGCAGAGTACGATGAGGCTAGGTTAACAGACCTTGTCTCAAATGGATGCCCACAAGGAGGAGTTCTTTCTTCTGTATTGTGGTGCTTAGTAGCAGACGAGTTAATTAGGAAACTTAATAACCAGGGATATTATACGCAAAGCTATGCGGATGATTTCCTTATAGTTATAAGAGGACACTCAATTGAGACCCTTTTAGAGCTTACGGAAAGTGCACTCAAGATTGCCAGCTGGTATTTTATGGAAAAGAGATTTCTTTCTCCGAATCGGATAAATACTTAGGAGTAATCCTGGATAAAAAGCTAAGTTGGAAGGAACATTTTGAGTATAAGTATAGGAAGTTTTGTACTGCGTTCTGGGCGTGTGGAAGAGCGATGGGATAATCGTGGGGACTAAGACCCAATATGGTCAAGTGGCTCTATCAAATGATTTTAAAACCCAGGATTCTTTACCTGGTGGTGTTTTGGAGGTCTAGGACTCAACTGATCACGGTTACAGAGAAACTAGACCAACTCCAAGCAATGATTTTTTGAGGTATTACAGGGACCATGAGGACCACGCCTACAGCGGCGTGGGGATCCATACTGGCCGAAGTAGTACCTTTGTATATTGCTGCGGTGAAAAAGGCGCCCCTTACTATGAGCAGGCTAAACGCGCAGGGAAGGCGGATGTCAATTGGTAAACACGGTTTGGCAGACCAAGGTCCGCGCGATTTTAACTAGTGCCCAAATGTCCATTCAGAAAGGGACAAGACGATTAGTATTTGTGTGGAGAGTCAGGCGGCAGTAAGGGCTCTAAAGAATCCCACAATAGAATCGAAGCTTGTCTGGTAATGTTGTTGCATAGTAGAGAAGTTGGGTTCAGTAAATAAACATTCGTTGATCTAGGTACCGGGTCACTCGGCAATAAAGGGCAATGAAAGGGTGGATGTTTTAGCAAAAATAGGTTCTAAAATGCTATTTTTAGTTCCTGAACCAGCAGTGGCATTAATGCTGTGCCTGGTTAAAGGAGCCAATGAAAGATGGGGTCAAAAGGAACATGAAAGGTATTGGGCAGGCATTGGGGTGGGAAGACAAGCGAAGACTCTGTTAGGTTTAGTACCCAACAAGAGGTGAGCGAGCGATCTTCTAATATTCGACAAGATTAGAGTTAGAATCATTATTCGCCTCTTTACAGGACATAGGCTTTTGAATTATCATCAGCATAAAATAAGGAATAAAGCCTCACCTACGTGCAGACTGTGTGAGACGAGTAACGAGTCGACGTCTCACATATTATCTGAATGCCCGGCGTTAGCTATGATTAGACTTTCCAGCTGGAGTCAACCAATTATAGACCCTATGCAGGTGAGCAACCTATCTCAATTTTTTTTATTAAATTTAAAGAATAATTGCATTTTTCGATGAATTATTAAAAAATTATATTGAAAATAATTGAAATTCTGCGTTGAGTTTAATTTAATAATTTATTTATTTTGATCCAGGTAAGCCACAAAAAAATTAAAATACAACATTTTTATAAATTCAAATTTAAATAATTGAATTTTTGAGAAGAATTGCATTATTTATCAAAATATTTGAATTCTTGAAAAAAATCAATTTAAATAAATAATTTTCTTTGAAAAAGTTTTTAAAAATTTTGTTTTAAATAATTTAATTTTTAAAATTAAATATTTTAAATTGATTTCAAGATTTTTATTAAAAAAATTTTAAGCAATTTTTTTCTTCCAACTACTACTATACCATATTAAAGTTTTAATTATTCAATTTCCTATGATTTGATATATTAATACAAGGAAATAAATTTAGGGCTTTATTAAAATTGCACGTGTTTAGAACACATGTAAGAAAGTCATATATTTGAGGTACAACATTATTCAGGAAGATTTGCGTGTTCTTGTGGGGTGAATGTGGGGAGAAATCTACTTTATTGCTGACTGCTTGTTAGTAGTTTGGTCGAAGCTTTCTATTTAATATTACATCTATTGACTTGATGAAATTTATGGGGTCATGTAACATTTTCAGCTTTAAAAACGGAAGTTTTTCAAAAATTTTACTCGTATGTTTTGAAATATAATTGACCAAAAGTTTTTACATGGTATTGTGTATGTTAAAAAGTATTTAAAAAAAGTTGGTATCTTCCTTTTACAGAGGGCGCTTCTGTCCATTTGTAAAAATTACTTTCAATTGCGGTTGTCTTCGTAGCTCATGGCGGAATCATTTAAAATAAAAAAGTAAAATATAATTTTAAAATACACCTATTAATACAGAACCTAAACCTCAAAATAGTCAAAAATATAAAAAATTGGATAAGTGCGAGCTGTACTCGCACTGCAATAGCGGGTTCCGTACTCAAATATTAAAACAATACTTGCAACATTTATCGATAATTGGTAGAATTAAAAAAAACAATAAAAAAAGGTATTAAAATCATTTGATAAAAGATATTGTATATCTAATATTGTATATCTAATAAGGTAAACAATAATAAGCAGAGGAACAAAAGTTTCCAATTTAATTTTTTTTTAATTCCACCAACTATCGATAAATATTGTAAGTACTGTTTTAATATTTGTGAACGCAACCCGCCATTGAAGTGCGAGTACAACTCGCACATGTCCAATTTTTTTTATTTTTAGTTGCAAAATTAAAGGGAGAAAACAATCTCTCATTTATTCTCTTAAAATTTTCCTCTTCTTTAAAATATTTAATGCCACTTGTTTTAACTAAAACAAATTTTCTTTTAATTTTTTTATCAAAAAGTTTCTTAAATAAATTTTTTGTCGTCAGACTGTTATAATACACTAGTATACCAATTTACAGCTCATTAAGTCAAATAATTTAAAATTATAAAAAAAATAAGTTTTTTTAATTTTTTATTTTTCCTTAACAACGCTATGGTCATTATTACATAACAAGTTCTCTATATTTTTCCTCTAATATTCGCGTTAAAATAAACTAGTGTTACGTCTCAAGAAATGAAACTAAATATAATCATAATTTAATAAAATAGTCTTTAACGTCCGAAATACTTCATAAATAAGTCAAATGAATGAAAACGAAAACATTCGGACAAAGTAACAAATTATATTTATTCCAACGTTTCGAAATCAAATCCATTTCCTCTTCACGGAGTCTATTAAAAAAATATATACAAAATTAAAAAATAATAAAAACTATTTTAACAATAAATAAAAATAAATAAAGTACATGTTCAAAAAATTATCTTACCATAAAATAATATTTAAATAAACGAAGACTTAAAATTTAAACCCTGACGATGGAGTAGAGTCTGGAGTCAGAAAATTATAAAAATTGAATTAGAAAAATTAAAAAATAGAAATAAATACAAATTAGAAAAATTAGAAATAAAATAAGTAAATAATAAATAAACTCAAAGAAGAAACAATTATCAATAAATAAATTTTTGAAAAATCAATAAAAATTTTTATAAACAGAATAAGTGAAAAGAAATTAACAATAAAATTAACATACCATAAAGAAATAAATAATCCGTCTTAGAAACACATAAATAATAATAATAAATAAATAATAAATCACAATACAAAAAATAGAAATCACAAAATAATAAAATAAAATGTATTGCAAAGTCAAATTTAAAACTGAGCTCCAAACTCTAACGACACTTTATAATAAACATTAATTGAAGAGAGACAAACAAAAACAAATAAAAACTATAAGATGGATAAGAACAGTGAATGAAACACAATGAGTATTATCACGTTAATTATTTGAAATAAAATTTAGAATCATTTCGTAAGATTTATCAAAATTATCTAATTCGGTATTTTATTTAAACTTTAAATTAAAACATATTGTTCATTATGAACAATATGTTCTTTCAATTTAATAACAAATATCATAGACAAAAATTTGGCACGCCTATGGGTGCTTCAATTTCTCCAATTCTTGCTGATATAGTTATGCAAGACTTGGAAGAAAATATTATCAATAATTTAGATTTCCTAATTATTTCATACAAAAGATATGTGGATGACACCTTTTTTTGTGCTCCAATTAATAAAGTAACTCAGGTTGTTGATGCCTTCAATTCCTTTCATGATAAGTTACAGTTCACTCATGAAATAGAATGCAATAACGAAATTAATTTTCTAACTTTAAAGATCATAAGATCAGAAAACAACAACATTATTACTGATTGGTACAGAAAGGATACTTATTCAGGAAGACTATTAAACTATTACTCGAATCATCCAATACAACATAAAATTGCAATTGTTAAGAATCTAGTTGATACTGTTTTGATGCTTTCCGATAAGAAATTTTATAATAAAAACCTTAACTTAATAAACCTGGACTTAAAACTTAATAATTATCTGGATGAATTTATTAACAAACATGTGAATAAAAGAATTATTGAAATTAATAATAGAAAATTTTCAATTAACATTAGTAATAACAACAATAATAATACATTAGTTACGAAGATAGTTTTTCCTTATTATGGATCAATATCGGAAAATATCAAAAGATTACTTAAAACTTTTAATATTCAAACTGTTTTTAGCGTTAATTCAAAATTCAGAAATGTCTTTCATAAAAAAGAAGGAGAAAATAGTTTAAATAAAATGACCGATTTAGATAATTTTGATAAATCTTACGAAATGATTCTAAATTTTATTTCAAGAAATTAACGTGATAATACTCATTGTGTTTCATTCTCTGTTCTTATTCATCTTTTTGTTTTTATTTGTTTGTCTCTATTCAATTAATGTAAAGTGTCGTTAGAGTTTGGAGCTCAGTTTTAAATTTGACTTTGCAGTTTGCAATACATTTTATTTTATTATTTTGTGATTTTTATTTTTTGTATTGTGATTTATTATTATTTATGTGTTTCTAAGACGGATTATTCATTTCTTTATGGTATGTTAATTTTATTTTTTATTTCTTTTATTGTTTCTTCTATGATCTTATTTATTATTTACTTCTTTTATATCTCATCTTTCCACTTTGTATTGCAGTCATTATTACCTAAAATCTGACACAAGGATTTTCAAATTTATTCACAAAATTTATTTTTATACAATTTTTTCAAAATTAAAAAAAAATTTTTTTGTATTTTTTTAAATAAGTTTTTTATTTCTTAATATTTTCATAAATTCTTCTCAAAATTACATTCCTTACAAGAAAACAAATCGATTGATATATACAAAGTGCACATTTCATCAAAATTTATAAAATTAATCAATATTTTTCTTTTTCACAAAAAATTAATTAAT